>VSDK01013709.1:10379-121903 GCA_009767595.1 Symbiodinium kawagutii
TGGGTTGGGGGTTGGTGGTGGGGGGGTTGGTGGGGCTGGTAGTGGAGGGGTTGGTTGGGGGTTGGAGGGGTTGGTAGGGAACGAGCTGGTGAATGATTCGTGTGAAAGAGTTGGTTGATGATGCGTAGCTGGTTTGGTTGGAACTTGTCCTGCTAAGCGTAGGTGTCGACGTTCTGCGGTGTGTCAATGGTGTGGTTAAATAGTTTGTGAATGACTAGCAATGCGTTGGGATGGTTAGTAATGGCCCTTGGTAATGATTGTGAATAATGATGGCGAACAATGATGGTTAATGATGTTTCACAATGATCATAACCATTGTTGATACAATATCGTCATTCATGTAACCCCCGTTCTGTTAGCAAAGTTCATCTGGTTGTTGTTGACAACAACTGCAGATTACATGAAACCCATGCAGTAGAAACTACTAATGCTGGTGAACTGTTGGCACTTATCAACCTGGTTGTTTCGAAAGCATTCTTCACTATCACTTGAACTTATCTGCTGAAAGTTAACTTGACTGTTGTCGTGAACTTATAATCAGCTACTAACCACTATGATCACTTGTCCTGCTAATAAAGCGAAGAATCAGCTAGTAGTGAACTCGACTGCTCGACAACACTTTAGCCACCCATCATTGGCTGATTCTGCACTTCACCCCAACTGATCGTACAAACTTAGTTGGCTATGGGTCAAGGGCCCAGGTACTCCCACTTGTTCACATTCCACGAGCAAAGGAGTCTCTTTGGATCTCTCTAGGGTGTTCATCTAGCAACTTATGTGCCATGGTCGATGATAGATCAGGATCTTGATAGCTTTGCCAGTTGAACACTGAGCCACAAGCAGTTTTTACTGTCAAAGCTAGTTGAGGAATGATAGCTTTGCCAGGTTTCTTTGCCAGTATACCCACACATTCTTTGGCTTAGCCACTGATATTTAAGACTAGCCAATCATCATTGGCTGAACCCAACTCCAAGCTTCACCAGCTTCAACTGGTCACTACCCTCTGTTGTCAGATGGCAATGGTCAAAATCCACAATTTTCACAGGAAAACCTCAGGAAATCACCCATTGATGCTGGATTGGAACCACTTCCACATGCATTGACCACATCGCACCCCCACAAGCAACCACCTCCCCCCATGTTCACCCTGCCATCCTCGCCTTGCAGTCGCCTCCCACCACCTTGGGGCAACCCGCTTCGCAGCCGTTGCGAGGGTCCTTGTCGTCGTTGAAGAAATTCTCCTGCCGTCGACCCTGGGACGCTACGCAACGGTCAGTGATGGGATGAAGCCACGGGAACGCTGTGAGAACCATAGTGATGGGACTAACTTTTGTAAGCAGAGTAATGGTTGTACTATTACTCGCAAACCCCCCAGTTCGCCCACAGGGGGAACGGGGGGGTTTGCGCGTAATAGTTTATGGTTTATAGTTTTAGGGTTTTAGGGTTTATGGTTTCAAGGTTTTATCGTTTTTCTCAAAGGTTTTTAGGTTTTTGACTTTACGGTTTAGCTTTTTAGGGTTTATGGTTTTAGGGTTTTAGGGTTGTATGTCTCCAGAATGCAAGCAAAACACAGGTCAAGGACCTGCGCGCGCCGTCAAGATACGCTTCATGTCACACATGTGCATTTTGTCCCGTAAAAACCAATGTTTTTTGACGTTCCAAGACGCTGACGACAGAGGCGCGGGCAAACTGGGGTATTTGCCCGTACTATTACGATAGTAATTACCATAGTTACCATAGTGAAGTAATAAACTGTAACTACCATAAGTTTGTAAACATAGCAATATAGTAATAACTATACAACTTGTACTAATACCATTGTAAAGAGCTTATTATACAAAAAGTACTGGGAATAACTATTGTAACCACAGTGACAAGCATAAGCATGGGAACAGAGAGATAACTTCTTATATATATATATATACATATACATATACAAAAGTTATCAACAAGTAACAATAGTGATTGTAAACTATCGTGAAACAATGATAATTGTGATAACCATACTGATAACCATAGTGATAGCCATAGTAATATTTACCAAAGCTAAACCCATAGTGAATCACAACCATAGCAACAATCGCAGTAAGATGGTAACATAGAAACAATTAGCATGATAATCATAAGTAGAAAGCATGTCGACTGTGAAACTTATTGCAATGACAATTACATTGTAAAACAATAGTACCGTGACACGGCAAAAACCGTCAGTGACCATAAGTAATTGTGAGTGAACATGGGAACCACAACCATACCATAATCTTACTGCTCACTAATCACAATGATTCAATAAACATATTTCATGGGTGGCACATGTGGCTAATCATACTACTCACTAATCACATAGCAGCACTAATTCTGCCAACATGACCTAAACCATCACAATGACCTCACTAACCATACCATAAACATCACCTAAACATAACCATGGTACTGTCATGTGCTTCTCCATCTTCCCCAGCGGCGCCCTGCCATCACCCTGATGCCGTGCCTCACAGTCGCTGATCTCGATACATGTTGTTGCGCTGCTGCAGTTAAGACAAAGTGCCCGTGGCACCTGGAGAATGGTTGAAGCAAGAATAGGAATCACAGGGGATTGCAAAAAGGGAATAGAATAGTAAGAGTTGATGATGGTTGGTAAACTGAAAAATGAGTTGGTCGTTTTACGTTTGAATAGTGGCAAAAATGATGGAATAAATGACAACCCCCGAAGCGAAGAAGCCAAGAATGCAATTACACAGGAAGAAATGATGATGGTTCAACGAGGCTAGTAAGAAGATTCACTTGATAGAAACTTGCAGTATCAACCAGCAGCAACACATAGCACCGGCAATACTGGCAGCAACGACGCTTAAACACTACGATTTCCACCTGGTATCAGCCAACAGTGCTAGCCTGTAGGCATGGTTGAGTGATGGCTAAACAAATCTAGGATGGTCAATTCATGGTCAAAATCGCCAAGAAATGGTCACAGAGTTGCTACTTGATGATGAGTAGCATTTGCGTGATGATGAATGGAGATGATCACAATAACGGCAACAACAACGACAACCGCATAAAATGCTGTTGATGATGGCTAGCAATGGTTGGCAGTCATTGAGGATGGTTGATATTTGGTGAAAAAACATGAAAATCAACAGTCACGGCAACAGCAGGCAACAGCAAGAATATTCGCAATCATGGGCAACAAGGAATGGCAAAGCTATCTATGGATGGTGACGACGATCATGACCACGTTGGTGACGATGGTGGCCGGTCAAGTTTTATGACAGCACAAGTTCTGATGATACTTCGTTGCGTTTACAGGTTCAAAACATATTGCTATTCACAGGACGATTTTAATTGTCGCAAAGCCTGGCATTGTCTGTTTTTCGGCTATCCATGAATGATTGGACCCTATCAACGGTGTTGATCCTATCATTTCCATAGATGGCTTGCCGTAGTGTTGTCTCATATGATAGTTGGTAGTATATATTTCTCATATGTATATATCTATGTATATATAGTATATGCACAAATACTTGCAAGCATCGATAGCTAAAATGTATCTGGATATCAATATACACATATGTATGCATATCTATATCGAACTATATTGATATATATATATATACATAAATAAATATATATATATACACGATGTATGAATCATAAATAGTATCATAGCATGGCTTAAAGACAAACAGGATACAAACGAGACAAATGTGAAATAAATCATATGGTGCTTTCTCAAAGTAGGGAACCCCATAAAATAGTTGGTTTATTGCTGTAAATGGTTAATAAAGGATGACCTGGGGGTCCCCCATCATGAGATCCTCAGTGCCCATCTGCACCTCCGGACACCCCGCTTCGCAGCCGTTGCTCGGAGTTTCATCCGCGTCGAAACGCTTCGCTTCACCTAGAGCGTCATGGGCAGTGAGAGTGGTGGGGGATCAGGGTTGAACCGTGGTTCATTGATGGTTAGTGGATGGTTGGATGATGATTAGCTGATGATTAGCTGGTGATTTAATGAACCTTAGTTGATGGTTCATTGATAGTTTTGGGTGGCCAACTGATGGTTAGTTGATGGTTAATTGAGAAGTCAATGATGGGTCATTGATGATTTGCCAATGCTCACAAAATGGATTGATGGTTTCTGGTGGCTTATGGGATCACAATGGTCACTTCACGGTTGGTTGATCAATGATTTTCCGCGATGTTATTGTGGGCCTAAGTATCATGTTTGGTGATTGATGACAATTTGTCTGGACAATGGAAAATCCACAATGTATAGCTGATTTCCGAGGGTTTCCGCAGAAAAATGTGAATTTTCCATTGCCAGGTTTGTTCACCGAAGGGTAATCAAACAGATATAATCACAATATGACAAATATGGTCATTGTTGCATATTGTCGCTAATTCTTAGTGATGATATCAGTTCAATTGTGGTTCAGCTCCTGATGTTTGAAATGCTGGGTGTTCAGTGGATGTTTGAAGCTCTACATACTGTGGAGGTCCAACCGGGATGGGTCGGCAAATAAACTTCCCATCAAGCCCCACGATTTCTTCATAACTCTGGGATTCGTGTTATAGTAGGAATCAATCATCAAAAGTAGTCAATAAGCTACTTCCCAATGGTCGATACCAATGATTGATAATGGTCAGTGATGGTCACAAGTGACTAAAACAGCACTACACGAAGTGTTTCCAACCATCTCCCCAACCATTCCCAATCAATCAATTTACCATTTCCAAGCACCACTCACCATTTCTTATCAGTACCTACCATTACTAACTATCCAATGCCAGCCATCACCAACCATCACCAACCATCCCTAGCCATCCCTAGCCATCACCAACCATCCCTAGCCATCCTGCCGTCCCATCGTCACAGCCCCCAGTGGTTCTACCCGTCGTCGGGGCCCCCGGCAGGCAACGCCCGTGCAACGCTCAGGGCTGCTGCAGCTGGTGCAGATGCCGTGCTCCACCACCGGGCAGCTGACCTCGCAGCCTGTCCTAAGCCAAGGTCAAACTGGGACATGCAAGGGAGATGTAAGCAGCGAATCCATGGTTAGCTTTGGTAAATTAATGGTAAATGATGGTTAATGGGTTTATAATGCTTAATCATGATTTAAGCAGCGAATCCATGGGTTTAGCCATGGTTAATCATGAGCATTATAGCATTAACCATGGTTTATAATGGTGAATCATGGTTAAACAGATGGTTAATGATGGTTAGAGATGTAAGCATTTCGAAACGGTAAATCATGGTTACTCATGCCAAGTTTAATCATGGGTTTATAATGGTTTAGCCATGATTAAAAAGATGGTAAATGGTTAAATCGATGGTTAAACAGATGGTAACCATGGTTAAACAGATGGTTTAACATTAACCATTTAAATTGGTTAATCATTGTTAAACAAATGGTAAATGATGGTTAGCCATGGCTAACTGTTGTTTACCTTTTTTTGCAATGGTTTATACTGACTGATCATGGTTAATGATGGTTGATAACGGTTTACAACTAACTGATGGTAAAATGGCCAACAGCTGGTCTGATCACCACTTGTTCATAATGGTTAATGATGGCTGATAATGATTGATACAGGTGAAAACTTATATGGCCATGGATCAATATTAATGAACCAACTTTCATGGGGGATAACCATGGTTAATGATAGGGGAAGCAGGGGTACGGGGTTTTGACCCACACCCATATGTGACTGGTATAATAGCTGGATATGTCACCGGTATATCACCGGAATTTATCATTTAACCAGGTTGCATGATATCAGTTGTAGTAATGGGAACCAACTATGGGATAACCAACTGTGGGATTAACCATTGGTTTAACATGGTTCATGATAACAAATATACTGTAAGTGGTAAATAGAGGCAGTAACTGGTATTTAATATAGCTGGTATTGGCTGGTGCCATGGGTTAGTAGTGGTTAGTACCGGTTTTAAATGAGATGAAAGTGGTAGATGATAAATAGATGCAACTAGTGCAATAGCTGGGTATAAAACTGATACAAAACTGGTAGGCATTAGCCATTGTTTATGGTTAATACTGGATGAGGGTTAATACCTAACTGATACAAGGGTATAACAGGTATAAGATTATACCTCGTATGTGACTGGTATAATAGCTGGATATATAACTGGTATTCTGACCTTTTTGAGAGTTATGAATTGATGGTGAATAGACGGTATATCACTAGTGTCATGGATAGTAAACAGATAGACGGTATAAAACTGGTAGAATGGATGACTGGCAACCTTTTCTAGATGGTGTAAAACGGGTGCAAATGGTAAATAGATGATACATCACTGGTGTCATATAAGCCAAGTAGATGTCATAGATGGTATGCATCTGGTGGATGAGTGTTTCTCCAAAAAGGAGACGCACACATCATCCAATATTTACCATCTATTTATGGTAAGAAACCCGCCATAACTTTGGGGTCCCCTATGGCTTGAGAAACCGCCAAATCATCATTAAACCAGGGCTCTTTCACCTCACCTGTTTCAACTGATGGAGCTGCCAACCCTTGAACCATTTACGACAAACGCAGCGCGATTTTGAGAAACACCATGAAACACCCGTGAACCATTTAAAGATGTTTCAAACCCTATCCTCTTGAATGATCTCAACATGAACCACTAAAAATGATGTTTTCAGGGTTCCCATTGATGTTGAGAAACCACCAACTATATGATTCCAGCCCTCTCGGATGGAAGTCCATTGCGAGTCACTTGATCTGCCCATCCACATCGAACCAGTTGGGCTCGCAGTCCATGTCGAAGCACTCCTTGGACAAAGGCTGTGCTGCTGGGTCGAACAACGACCAGGTCCACCAGTACGGATAGATCCAGCCATGATTGTCATAATCCGCACATATTGAGACCCACTGAAGCCCTAGAATTCTAGTGATGAGCCGGTGAATCTTGTGCCAACGACCAATCAATCAGATTGCAATCAGTCATGACCATTGATTAACAAGCACAATCACCCATCACTTGCTTAGTTGATCCTGAACAGGACCTTGGTAGTGGGTTGAGTCCAGGGTTGGCCGACCCCCTTTTGAAACATGTATAAACCCTGGTTGGATGTTTGTTTCTCCACATAAACTACTGTAGGTTTTTTACACATCGTTTTTACCCTGGTTGATTCCACAAGACCTTTTGCTGTTCCTTTTCGTTTGGCGACATGTTGATCTGATGGTTGAGTCTGTTGTTGTCGCTTGTTGGTTGATCATATCAGCTGGAATAACATATCCCGTTGGGCCCGTTGGACCTTTTGTTGTGGCACTTCTGGCCAAAATAGTTGTTTGTTAGAAATATGGCCTGTTAGATTGAAACAATTGCGGAAATATCTTGTAACAATCGAACATTATCTGACAAAAGTCCATGCTGGCTTGCAGTCCCCTCTTGGTGCCACGAAACTTTGATCCTCATCAATAATCCAGATAAGATTCACCCCCGAATAAGGTTCACCCTGGTTGGCCAAGAACGTTGAGCAACAGGGCGCATCTGCTGTTCATGGTTGACAAGCCGGTCATGGAGGTTGGGTACAAGCTGATCTCCTGCAGTCTTGCTGCTGGTTCTTCGCTAACATCCTCTTGCAATTGGGGGGTCCTCAAGCTACTAGGGACCCCAAAAGCTATGATTGGTTTATTGCTACTGAATAAATGTCTTTTAAAAAAAGATGATATCTGGGGGTACCCCTACTTTGAGAAACCAACAACTCAGTTTTGACCATCAATCATCGATCATTTGAAGAGTCAGCCATCAATTAATGGATAAATCATCATATGGCTGTGGGTCAGTTCACCCTGTACTCCTGGTGTACCATCAGCAAAACCATTATATTCCCTTTAAACTTGCTGGCTACCATCCCCTATAATTGCCAATTCCGAACCATTACTATGCACCAATGTTGGTTATCAACCAACACTATTACCACCAAGATTAATACCTATGGCCATACCTCACCTCTTAACCTGTCTCCCAGATGGCTGTGATTAAGCCATTATCTCAAGTTAACCACTATTATCACTACCAAGATTAATACCCATACCATTCTTGAACGGCTTGTTGGTCATTATCCCCATTATTGGTTGGTTAATATTGACCCATAGCATAGCCATATCTCACCTCTTCATGGTAACCCAGGATTAATAAACCCCTGGTTGATTAACTAGGGGGGTTCCCATTTTAATGGAAAACCAAGGCTTTTAGGGGATACCCCCAGTTAATAAACCTAGGGTTTATTAATCCTGGGTAGACATTAACCATCAATGGCTTGTTGGTGTCTCCCTGTCTTTGCGGCACAGGCTCCAAGGGCTTCCCGCTGCACGCAGTGCAACTGCCATGGACCACGCTGGGGCACAGCCTGGGACCGGCTGCCAGGGATCAGCGACGCCGCTGCCAGCCCGTGGCCAACGAAGGCTACAACGGGTGGCTGGCAAAGCCAGCTGATATCAAACAGATTAGTAGCCTTAGGGTAACCTGATGATATAACCAGTGTAACTGGTATTTTGAAAATGTTCAAGCCGATCAATGGTAGGTTGGCTGGCCGTGCACAATTCGACAGTCACGTGTGGGGGTGCAGCCCTTTCCCACAATAACGTTCTGATGTCCGGAGATCAGCAAGGAGATCAGTGGAACACGCATAACGATGATGCGTGTGATTCGCGTAAAGTCATATAGTAACCATAGAAATTAGGTATAGACTATAGGTAACACATATAGTATAGAAACACATATAGTATAGACTATAGGTCAATAATTCCCATTGAAATTAGCAACCAACATCCGCTTTGCATGATACCCCAAGGCCAGGGTATAACTGGAAACCACGGCAATCCAGGGAAAGCGCTGCCATCATTGCTGCTAGCGAATTCCGGATTTGCAAAGCAGCATTACATCTGATCAATTGCTCAATCGTGTGAGGGCCTGTGCCAACAGTTGCGGACAACCAGACCTTCTGTTGAATGTTGCCTAGATGTACTAACATCATTGCATATATACATAGAATACAAATCTATCAGAAATATTGCAAATACATAAATATCATCTATTTTAATATATACTACATATATATATGTGTAGACACAACATGTACGTTCAATATACGTATATGTGTTTCTCATATTTACATATATATTCGTAAATATATAAATAAATATATATATATTTGGCATATATACATATATAATATATCTATATATATATATAATATACTCATATATTGTTGGTGCCAGTCACAGGACAGCAAATTTCCAAAAGGGTAATTGCAAGGGAGGAAGTTGCCGACCAGACACACTTCGCATCCGTTTTCGTGCACACCATCTGCATCGTACCAGTCCTACAACACACGCGTGCAAACGCAGACCCAGAGTCTCTAACCATTGTAGTTCCATTTCCACTGAACTGATCGGATGGCCACGCAGAATCAAGAAAACGAATTAATGCAACATCTGCGTGTGTGGATGAATTGGGTTCAAATGAGTTGTGCAATTGGGTCCTCTTTGGACATATCAGTGGTGTGTGCGACAGTGATCTCCATTTGCACATCACTTTGAGATGTTCATGGGCACATTCCAACTACTAAAAATGGCTTCGATCATGGAGATCTCAGAACCAGTGCCTCAGATACAAGCACGGGGATATCATAACATGGAGCCCAGGTAATGCCAGGTAAATGGCTTCTGTCGACACATGGCTTCTGACTTTCTCACACTTTCGGATCGTTTTTAGATCATATTTCACGTTTCCATATATGAAACAGTATCTCTGTCTCAGTCTGCAGCACCGGTTTCCTTGTCACAAGTCAATGCCACTGCACAGCTTGTGGGTGTATGGCACTCCGAACACTTGCCATTGGAAAATGTGGCGCATTCCGTTTCGCAGCCATTGGTGTAGTTCCCGTCCACCTCGAAGAAGTTGGGATGGCACTTGTAGTCCTGGAAAGCCCGGAAAGCAGCTGGCCCTCTGATGTGAACGTTGAGTTGGGTGAACTGGCCCGACAGACTTGTAATCTTACTGACGTATCTTACTGATTAAGAATTAGATATTTGTATTTATTCACTTAGATTCATCTTTTTTCTTATGACGGTTCATACATAAAAATGAATATACATAATTATATATATATATGATATTATTGTACATGACATAATAAGCCCCCTCCACCCGTCACATGACCACAGCACCTCTCCTTGCACACGAATGGGCCCTGGCACAGCAAACACTGCGCATTGGGCACTTCAGGGCAAGCGGCCTCACAGCCGTTCTGCACGTTCCAATCCGCGTCGTAGAAACCGGGCTGACAGTCGAAGAGCGTGCAGATGCCTCGCTGTGGGCAGCTGGATCAACTGGACAGCTGGGACAGCTGGGCTTCATGGCGCGGTGACACCCCCAAGGAGGCTGGGCATTGCTGAGAGGTCACACCTACAGCCCCAGACATAGCAATGAGCGAAGCTCATAGCTCCTTCCAGTTGAATGGAGTTTGAGGCTGTACAGTGTGTCATTCGTCCCCATGTGAGCTTGGATGTTCCAGCTGATGGCTAGTGGCCCCGTTCATCTGTGGACATGGTGAATAGGTCGATGCACCCATGGTTTCAAGGTGTACACTTTGGTGTTGACGCAGTTCCAGTAGATACGGACATACCCTTGCTCCACTTGCAGCTGACTCAACATGAATAATTATAAAGAATCCCCTACCTCTCCAACGTACTGGCGTTCCAAAAAATATCAGCAGGGGTATGGTATCCCGCGAAGCGGGATCAAAGCGATGGCGTTTCTGCATCAATCCATTGGTGCCCTGCCCCACAGTTTCTGCCCCACCTTCTTCGCACTTTTTGCAAACGGCATTGTTGACAGCTGGACACAGAACCTCGCAGCCATTGCTCTCGTTTCCTCAGGTAGCATCAAGGGCCCACATTCGGGACAGCTGCGTCTCAGTTGAATCTCTTTCTTAGTTAAGCCTTGGCAAGCCTTGAATCTCTCAATCAAACACCTCTCTTGGCTCTGCTGCCTCCATTGAATCCACAGATTTCTGGCATCCATGGATTTCCTATGGCTCTACCCATCCAGGATTCCCACCAGCAGATTTCCACCTCCTGGATGAACCCCGCGGGGCTTCCAAGGGAGCCATCTTCGCCAGGGCCCTATGACGTGCTGCCGTGGCTCCATCGGCGTCGTAGAAGTTATCGGCGCAGATCATGCGTGAGCAGTTGCTGGGGGTGGCACATTCCAGGCCTCAAGGAGCTGGAGTTCGAAGGGTGAATCATTCACCGCGGTAAACTGTC
Source organism: Symbiodinium kawagutii (assembly GCA_009767595.1). NCBI lineage: Eukaryota > Dinophyceae > Suessiales > Symbiodiniaceae > Symbiodinium > Symbiodinium kawagutii. Next base: position 21,675 of record VSDK01013709.1, read on the forward strand.
ATGGTAAAAATGGCTGATTATCATGATTATAGTTATGATGTTTGATGACATTAATTGTAGTTAACTATGATGAGGACAAGGTAAATGAGTCATGAAGCTTGAATTTCAATATCTAGTCATGAACCATGGTTGATGATTTTGATTGTAAGCGGTGAATCATCATCATTATCATTGGTAATCATCATGATTATAACTATAATGACTATAATGGTTCATTGTAGTGATTATATTGGTTGATGTTCATGAGTACTATGATTATATATTGATGATTATAATGGTTAATCATGGTTGTGATGGTTGTAATGGTTCATCATTATGAAAATGTATACTTGATTATCATGATAGTTGATTGGCTATGATGATGATATTTTGTAATACAGTTGGCTATGATGTAACAACCATTATATAACCTTTCATAGTTGAATCTGATGACAGTCCAATGGCATGGTCGATTACAATTAATCAATATAATATATGATAACTATCAAGAGTGTTGGAAACGAACATGTCCACCCGATGGTCTTCTCCAGGTTTCGTTTCTGGCAGATCCAGGGTGAGTGGCCACATACTGGGTCGCTCCAGTCTGGGGTACCCTAAATTCACTACGGCGTTCCGATCATCACCAGCACTGGCACTGGAGATCATCGGTATCCCTTGTGGAATCATGAACTTGAGCAGGGAATCCATAGACCAAGTCAGCCAAACGAAGGGATGATGTTGGACGACCACGATATGACTACTCAACCGTGACGTCAGTTGTATCATACCTCCACTGTGGATGCTGAATTTCAACCGTGATTTGGTCTTGCTGAAGTTCAAGACCATTCACTCCAATCACATCACCCCATGTTCCGGTGAAGTCCACCATGCGGCCATTTCAACTGAAAGACTGAGAGAAATCACCGGTGGCTCTTTGACCCAGCTAGCTCATGCTAGCTCAACAATCCGAGCCATTTTCAGTTGATTTGCCTATTCATCTCATGGTTCCAATTGTGCTCATGGTTGCTGAATAAGCCCACCCTTCCCAAAATTATGCTGGTGGAATTCGCGAGTTCGAATCGCAGGGCGGAGCATCAAGAAAAAGAACCTAGCTGAAAAGAACAACTTGCCTTAGCCACCATCAACAAGCTTTCATGACCATACTGCAACCTGAACCAACAGAAACAACTAACAACAGTACCATCCAACAGGATTGAAGAAATATGAAGAAATGTTGAGCATTTTCCTATCAACAAATCCTTCATCCCTGATTTCCAGGGCCTTGACCGACCTCCCAAGGCCCCTTCACCACCGGTGCCGCTGGCGCGAAGCCCCCCATTTCAACACCCAGTTACAGTTGGCTCCAGGCACTTTGGGGCAACCCGCCTGGAGTGAAGGCAGTGAAAGCGAAAATCTCGGTAGATTGGTGGGTGAATTAATGGAGAAATGGAGAATTCATTGGTTGGTGGTGGAACCACCCCGGCATGAAAAATATGCGCAAGTCAACCAACCAATTGTTAATAGCTTCTAGGGAAAATCAAAAATGTTTGAAACCACCAGCCACACTTTTCCCGCACTTTTCGGAAGCGTGCTGGGGCAACAGGTGACCCCATCACTACTACGGACCCCACACATCAGCGTGGCAAGATCCATTGGGGCGGATACTTCGGCACTGGAGCATCCTTCAGTTGCTGGAGTTTGGTGATCTGACACCCCCGAACCCCAAACACATGTTGATCCAACCAATCAACCTTTTCCTGAGGAAATGGCAACCGATAGCAGGCCATGCGCATCGCAAGAGACGCTCCAGCACACCGAGTGTGGGCTCCATCCAATGACCAGGAGTTTTCTTCAAGAAACCATCTCAACAAACCAGTAAAGCCCCGAACCAAATGAAGAACATCATACTGCCCATCAACATCATCCGCTGAAGAAAACCACTTCCGGTCATGATACACTGGACCGGCGGTTTGCATGGAAGCTGCGTAGTCCAGATACAGCTGAAAGCCACTAATCCAGAGCAATGGAGTTCTCCCCGAAAACATAGGCACCATTGAGCCAATCCACCAACGCCTAATGGCAGCAAACACCTTGTCACCCACTTGCTTACCAACCTTGGGGGACCAACTCCAATGTCCTGGCAGTGGTGGGTGGCGGCTCTCCACAGAAGTCTCAGCTTCTCGCTGAGTGGTAGAGATGTTAGGGTCTTCACCACCCCCACTGAATACTCGATCATGCTGCGAGCTACCGGATGCAATGCCACTACCTACGGCTGGATTGTCATGGGCTGTGACTTCCAAGGCACGACGGGGAACATCTGCAGTTCCTTCGGGCTCATCCACATGCACAGCAGACACTGAGCCCTCCTCAGTAGACACATCTGGCTTAGGAAGTTCATACAGGGAGGCTCTGGCAGTACGCAGATGCACCTGAAGCACAGCCTTGAGGTCTTGGCGCTGATGGTCTAGCGCCTCTTTCACTTGTTGCCACAATCTCTGGAATGCAGATCCCCTGGTTTGGTTTGCCAGGTGTGCGTAGCCATCCACAATAGCATTATGCCAGAATGCCCATTGTTCGCACTCATCTGTAGCGCGATCCAAATCAGCATGGGAGAGCACCTTACACACACGCAACCTGGACCCGATGCGGGCAACAACAGCAGCAATCTTGTCCCAGAGATCACGGTGGGGCCGATTAGGACGCACCTTCTTGCCCCTGAGCAATTTACGAAGACCATAAACCACTGCACCATTGTCACTCCACAATGTCACTGCACACCGAAGATCCTGAATGGCAAGACACGCAGTGTATGTTGCCCACAACTCACCCCGGTAAGCTGTCTGTAACAAGCCCGGCACAACCCCTGCTGCAAGCAACTCATGTGCTCGGTCCAGAAGCTGTCCTCCCGCACATGTACACGCCCACGAGGCAACCCGCAATCTCTTGTCTGCTTCAACCGTACATGCCCCATCCACAAAGACATGCTTGTCTCCGCACTCGTCTGCACTGAGAACGACTCCCTCTGGTTCCGGAATTGATGCCAAAACACCCAGGTACTCATCATACACAGCTGGTCGCACAGGCCACCCATGGCTAAGCAAGCACTCTGGTGCTTCAACCAACCGCTGGTGTTGTTCGTCGGTGACATGCGCCCTGCAATGGCCAAACGCTTCGCATTCCCAAGCACGATGACGGAATCCATCTTTGACTTGACACCACGGGCATTGGTCAGTAGTGTTGGCCTGGAATTTTGCTAATCCGTTTTGGGTGTAGAGTGTGCCATTGAGGTGACACCTAAGCAACAGCAGGTCCGCTGGGCCGTAATCACTCAGCACCTCTCTTAACAAAGGCAGATCAGCATCCTGGAGACCTTCCAATGAAGCACGATGAAACACCTCTGCTCCCAGCACAGTAGGCCATGCCATTTGGAATCGCAATACCACTTCTTCCCAACTGCACGTCAGCAAGTCAAAACGGCTCAGAGCATCCTGGAAGTATCCATCAGGCAACACCATCCATCCAATGCGTTCCACTCTTGCCAGCAAAACCCCAATGGGTCCATTATGAGGATGCCCCACCTGCAGATATGTCACAATACCCGCACGAACACGCCCACTGTCTGCGAACTCACGGGCATCTCGAAAGGTTTGCAGAATGGCAAATGCCTCAGGATCTGTCTTGATGTCATGGGTGCCCAAGTGGAGGACACCATTAGCTCCTTTGCGATTGGCTCCCAGGGCCTTCATAACCCCTGCCCTCATGGTAGTATAGTGGACCCCACCTAAATGGACCACCGAGATGCCATGGAGGGCGCGTGGCCAAGCAAGCACTTTCAAAGCAGCAACCTTGTGGTCATAAGGGCTGGAACTAGCCCGCAAACGAGGCCACACCACCTGCAGTTGATCGATCCGCTTACGAAGTTCAACATTGCCTGGACGTCGGCAAAAATTGTGATGGGCCCCCAAAGCTTTGGCATGAAGGACAACCTCCAGGTCACCCAAACGGAGCACCTTGCGCTCTGATGCCTGAGCCGCCCACGCAAAAGTCTTCCCAAGGTCGATGTCAAGGTCAAGGCAGTGGGCATAGTCCCGCAATGCCGTCCATGCAGCCTCCATGAACTGTGGGTTGTCAAGAACCAAATGCCAATCGTCAACATAAGCCCACAAGCGAATGCTTGGCTCGGCCACCCGTAACCACAAGTGTAGCATCCAATCTATCAATGCCATGGCAAAGACTGACAAGCCACAGCCTTCTGGATAACCCACATTGCTCACCATGGGATCTGAAACACTGGAGCGAACCCGAAAGCATCGACCTTGCATGCTGATGAAGGAAGACCACCCCCGAAGGGTGGACAACGGGAAGTGCACTTGGTAGCAAACCACTCACCACAGTTCCAAGAAGGTTTGGTACACTTCTCGATTTGGTTCCACCAACAACTGGTGGTCACACAAGCACCTACTCACAGTGCACGCGCATCAGCGCACCTTTTGCTTGAGCATGAATCCCACCCTGCGGATGGAGGCGTCCTTTCGCCGGGCAACCCATGGACATGTGAGACATGAAGGATCCACTTGTTACTGACCATGCATGGGTAATCCAATACTCTCATCACCCATATTCCTGGATTCTTCATGCCCTGAGTCCCATGGCCAACGCTGTGCCTGGGCCATTTTGGCCACTGCGTCGACAAACAGAGACTCCTGTTCACGGAGTTTCTTCATCATGTCTTGCTTCCTAACTTTGCGACCAGCCAAGAACTGAGGATCGTGAATGAGCTTCCATCGCTGTCCGTTGCAGAGCATCTGCAAAATCGCCTTACGAGAATTGCTCTTCGTAAGGGCATCAGCAATCTGGGCTAATCCGCATACCCAACGAAGATGTGTGCCAACTTTGACTGCTTGGTTCACGGAGAGGGTCAATTCGTATCCAGCTCGAGATCCACGGATTCCGTGGAGGGATGAAACGTTCCTGACCATGGCGTCATACACTCCACGGGAGTCCATCACTACTGCTCCCGTGGTCAGCTCTTTCACCTTGGCATAGAGATCATCCTTGTTCTCGAAACGGGTTCCATGGAACTCTGCAAGAAGAGCTCTGATCCTGAACGTGGCATCCTCTCCTTCCGTGATCGCTTGGATTTCAGCTCCATTCGATCCCAAGCATTGTCGTGGCGTCTTCGAAGATCTCCAGTTCACAATGGCAACCTCACATTCTTCACCGGAAAGAATCTCCATAGGGGCGACACCAGAGACCAGTCCCATCGTGGAGCCCTTGTCGATGCGGCTGTGATTCGACGCATCGGCCCACGTGATGACTGCCAGTTTTCTCCAGTCAACATTCCAAGAGGGAAACCGCAAAGATTGGTGGCTATCTCGTTTCACCTCACGGATTAATTTGTTGAGACGGTTCAAGGTGTCAACCGTGGCATACGGTATCTCTGATAAGAGAAGTCCAACATCAGCAGCATACTGAGGACCTGTCTGGCTGGCCTTCCAGGACAAAGTACCCACGGCTCCTCTCATCTGCGAGATCTCTTCCTTGGTGAGAGGTGAGTTCTTCTGTAGGGCTCGTTCGGGAGTAATCTCAACCTCTTCAAGCCACTTGTCCACATAACTTGTCTGACTCACCGTGATGCTGCCATCCACATGCTGTTTGATATCACAACCAGCAAATTCAAAACTTCCTTCCGACCACTTTCCCCATCGATAGGCGCCCTTCAAGGATTCAAGGGCCTGGTTGAACTGAGGGTTGCTCACGTCACCGCCGATGAGAAAATCATCTACGTGAAGTCCTGCCAATCCAATCAGCTTGCCCTCGTGCATCAAGTAGAAAATGCACCTGTCGGCAGTTGCCTGTGTCCATCCATGTCCACGAAGAGTAGCTGCCACATGATCGAACCATTTTCTTGGGGCATGCACTAGTCCGTAAAAGGCTCTTCGGATTTTCAAAGGCATGGTGGGAAACTCAGGACTGGCACCGAAAGCAACCGCTACTTCTGGAGGTGGGTTTACCAGCAAATCCTCTCCTTCGAGATCTTGATCTGCCTGAAGAAAAGCTGATGAAACGTCTCCTGTCATCATCTTGAACTTCATGTTGGAACATATCATCAGCAGGAGGTTTCTGGATAATCGGCACATGGTAGGCGCACTAGCCTGCACTGATGTAAGGTTGTGGGCTTGGTAGCCCAACACTACCAAACGTGCCTTCTCCTTCTCCCCCTCCGGAGTTGGTTTCAGCGTCAAGACCCATCTCATACTCATCACTCGACGGGGATCCACCTGCATCGATTCTTGGCGAGTGAGGCTCCTCAGGGCCTTCGATGTGATCACCTGGCTGATCTCACGGGCTTGCGCTTCATCGAAGCGCATCTTCTGGTCCAAAGGCATTCGCGACCACTGAAGTTCCTTGCCCTTCGACTCCATCTTCTTGGACATCCATATGGTTGCCTTCCTTGGGTGGTTGGCCAAAAAGTGAACATCCTCCTCAAGCATCGGGACTTCCATCTTGTAATAGAAATCGTCATTCTCATCTTTCTTCTGACGTTTAGAGCTGGGTTCTTCTCGAAGAAGTTCTTCCGAATCTGATGATGATGACGAACTGCTTGAAGAGCTCGACGAGGATTCAAGATTCTTGTCCTCGGATTCCAAGTTCACTCGGCCACTGTGCTGCTCATAAGAAAACTTGTGTCCATCCCCATCCTCATGAGGTCCGGAATGTCCTCCTCTCAAGTGACATCCAGGAATTGAACACGAAGGATAGTCCTCTTGGACTGGACCGCGTGGGGTTGCTGGAACACCATCTACCAAAGCACTCCCGGGGATCACCTCAATAGTCCCAGGATGTAGAACAGGAACATGGGGAATCAACTGACCTGATGATGTTTCCTCTGTCGACTGACTTGGCTCAGTGGTCCTAACTTTGGTCCTTCCTCTCGGCAATGGTACCGACGATGATCTCTTTGAAGGTGTCTTTGGTGAACTCAATGGAACCACTCCATCACGGACCTCAAAACGAGTTTGACCTGTCCACCGCTCTTGAAGTTGTCGTTGAGGAGCACCTTCAGTCTTGTAGTTGTCATTGATGGTGACAAGTTGAGCTCCTTCAATCAGCGGTTGAACCTTGGTGATTCGACGGCCTGTGAGGTCCTCTTCATTGACAGGTCCTGGTCCAATCCTCGAGGGGACGAAAAGCTTCAACCGGGGAGCCTCATGAACTCGAACCATCCACTTGTGTCCATCTTCTTCTTCAATCCTCCAAGTGTCTGTGAAGGAATTGGGTCGAGGCTCCAAGGCGATGTCGGCTCCTTCCAGATTGGACTGCTGTTGGCGCTCGGAAGGGACTTCGTTGGTCACATTCTGGTAATGTTTCCCTGTAAAATGCTTCATCAAAGAATCCAAAGTCACAGGAGCTGAGAGGACCGCAGTGCCTTCCAACATAGCTGACAATTCCTCCTGGCGAGTGCACGAACGAAGCTGATTATGTCGGGCTCGAATGAGCGTAGCTCCAGTCGCAGTCCAAACGGTCCCTCCTTCTTGAAGAAGAACTCGAACTGGACCAACCCAATTTCCAGTGACTCGTCCAGGCCGGTTGCGTTGTCTCCAGAGCATAGCTAGCTGTCCCATCTTGAAATTCGTGATGGGACGTCCAACTGAGTTGTTGAGTTTCGACAGCTTGTACTTGGCATTCTGGAGCTCATAGGCAACCTTGGCCTTCTCGCGGAGGCGATACAATCCGTCAAACATCTTCTTAGGATTGCTTCCAGGCATGGGTTCATCCAATGTTGCCGAACCACGAGTCCACTGGAACGGTGAGAAACCGCTCTGTCCCACTGAACTGTTGTGACCATGAGCTGCCAACTTTGCTGCATTGGTGACCGTCAAGGAGGTGTCCTCATTGAGCAACTTCACCATCGTGGCCTTGATGATTTTGATGCATCCTTCTTCAGCACCAAGCATCTCATGGGCCTCTGCCGGAGTTGTCAACACTCCAATTCCAGACAAGGCATAGTAGTCCAGCATCTGTGTTGAGGTGAAGTAAGTTGCTGGATCAGTGATAACCCAACGAGGTGCTGGATTCACCATTAACCATCGGCTCACACAGTTGATGATGTGATCACTCGTTGGAGCCCACATGGACGACTGGCCTTCACCTCCATACTCAGCCAAGAATTCAACCATGGCCAAACCTGAGGCTCGATCTCTCATCAAGAGGAAATGATACTTCTTGTCCTTGAACTCCATCTCAAAGGCGTCCATTCCCAGCACTTCAAACAGAGCTGGCATTTCCTTCAGGGATGCTACGGCTGCTGGAGCTGCTCGTTTGCTTTCGACACATGCTGGACATTCAAGCTGCCCAGCCAGTTCCACTGCCCAGCTTGGTGCCTTCCGAGCCCGTAGTAACTTCTGCAAGTTCTGAAATGAGGAATGTCCGGAGGCTCGATGCACCCTGAGCATTTGTTGACGAATCAACTCCAGTTTGCGGCCCGTCGGTGCTTCTTCTGGATACCGTTGACGAGTCAAGGCGAAGACCATCGGATCGTCTTCTTTCAAAGCTCTCATGGCACTGGACTCACTCCTGAAGGTGTCCTCACAACCCCCAAGAGTGTGGTCTCCCTCCGAGGCACCCTCCAGTCCCAAGAGGTTGACCTGAACGTCCTGTGCCAATGAGCTGAATCCTTCGGCTTCTGGGGACGTCCATTGATCAGACAAGGCCTTCACCACTGCTTGGACCATCCTTGCTGGATAGTATGCCGATGCCTTCGCAACATCACCACGACACTCCAGGTGATGGGGGTGACCAGGGCATCGACGCTGCAAAGAGAGCCATAACTTCCTTGAAGATGTAAGAACGCACCACTGTTTCTGAACGGGTTCTCCTTCATACTGAAGCCCATAAGCGCAACCATCAAACTTGCACCAAAACACCGGCCTCTGGTACTTCTTCATGATCCTCAGCACCTTCCGAATGGCCAAAGAGTCCCAGCCTTTCTTAGCTCTAAGAGGCCATTCCCATCCAAAGTCACCGCCTGCGGCCACTACCGGCTCAATGCTGTCGGCCACTTCTGCTGCCCTTTGCAAATCCTGAGCCCTTTTCTTCTCGAACCGGGCCCATTCTTCTTCACTTCTCGCGGTCAAATTCACCAGGGAACTCAACCTGGTGCAAGGAAGGCTGACCCACATGAAGCGAGGAGTATGATGAAAGATCTCTTGCCTCAAGAGGCTTGTGCCCCGACGACTTTCCAAGTCATAGCCTTCCTTGTAGTTGATCCTCTTCGCATAGTACCCAGCTTCCATCATCCCAGCTGAAAGAGCTGAGGCCGGGGAACAAGCAACCTCCACGAAGTCGGGACTTCCCATCATTGAACTGAAAAGTCCTTGACATGCAAACATCAGAATCGAGGTCATCACGCTCATGTTCTTCACGATAGAGCGAGAAGACCGAAGGGGCAACACATTCTTCCGAGAGTGTTCCTGGCCAACGAGAGGAATCTGCTCAGACCGAGTAGCCATCTTCGTACTCCTCAAAGTCTGTGACAAACCATGCTCGTCCGATCTTGATGAATTGAACGTTGAATTCTCTTGCAAAGGCTCCAGGGTATTCTCCATCTCATCGTCCTGAAGCACTGGTCGGCAATCACCATTGCCGTTCATAGATTTCTCCTCCTCAGATGCTGCTTGCCTCAAGGCTGCAAGCCGGCCCGTCAAGGCCATCAAGCCTTCTTCCAACCCTTGGCGGGGCTCTCCTCTCCTGAGGAAGGAATCTCTTGAGTCTCCATGGGTGCTGCTGCAGAACTTTTGGCTTTGGACTGATCCTTGGGCTTCTGCTTCTCCTGCTTCATAGTCTGCCCCTTGTTCTTGTCCAACAAGTTGCCAATTGCCTTCTGCACGATTCGAGAAGTCTGTGGATCTTTCTCCTCCTCTGCCGCCTCTGTCAGGGCTCGAACCAGATCCTCGGTCGCCGCCTCCTTGACCTCTTCCGTGAGATAGCCCTTCGTTGGAGAAGTCCGAGTCCTTTGCTTCTTTGGAGAGGACATTCCCAGCCTCTTCCTGTACTCTTCCAACGTCAAATTGATGGCCATCTTCTTGGTCCCTCCGGTCTGGAGGAGTCGTCCCTGAAGCTCCATGAGGCGGCCATTGACGATCTTCTCGTTCACCGCTTCCGCGTCCATCTCGGATTCCAACTGCTCCATTGCGATGCGAATCAGGTTCGGCTCTGGACCCATCTGGCGATGCTCGCCATCCTTGCCCATCTTGGCATGGTACGAAAGCCGAAGGCCGCAACGAAGACATACCTCCCATGTCGCATGCTGGTTCATCCGTTGCCGAGGTTGGTGTTGACCATGGCATGGAAAGCCCGAGATTCGTGGGTCGTCCCGAGCACATGCCTCCATCACGGGAGCTCACAAAATGAAGCTGTAGATCACGAAGTCTTTGAGCCAACCCTTGCAAACGGACATCCAACGAGGTTGAGGAGGTCGTCTCATCCGGAAGCAAGACATACATGGGGATAAAACAATCATCTGCAGGTCCATCAACAGAGGGTAGGACAAGGCGGGTGTTCTTTTGCTGGTGCGAAATCATGAAGCTATACTTGTCCATCAGCTGTGCATGATCCCTGAGATCCAACGACATGTGCCAGCTAGGTAACATCCGAATGGGAACCGAAAACACACCAGGCTGCTCCACATCCGCTGGTCCAGCCTCGAAGATGTAGCTGGAGTTGGCATAGGATATCTGGGCTCTTTGTCGATGCAAGACCTTGGCACCAAGAAGTGGAGGTGTATGCAAAGCCGTGCCACCCAACACGTAAAAGGAGATGTCCCCAATGGCAGTACCAAAGATGTCCACTCGGCTTAAGGCTTGCATCCGCATCCCATTCCCAAAGCGAAACACCGGACGATCTCCAGGATCAACATGATGCTCAAAGCCGCCATGAGTCAACAGCTTGTCCAGGGATGCTGTTCCAACGGCACTTTCCGAAGCCCCAGTGTCTATGATTACCTTGGAGTAGTTATTCTGTTGATCAGCCTCTCTATTCCACATCAAAGAAAGTGCATTGATCCCAAGGAAGAAACTACCTGACTTGCCCTTTGAGGGATATCCCTTGCCATCTCCTTTGAAACGAGGTTTCCCTTTTCCTTTTCCAAACTTCCCTTTGCCCTTCTGTCCTGGAGCAAAGCGATCGGGACATTGGAGGTAGCCATGACCTGGCTTCTGGCAGATGAAGCAAGGACCAAACTTGCCCTTGCCCTTGGACTTGGAACTCGAGGGACTCAGGTTCTTCGAGCTCGATGGAGACATGCCTTTGCCACTTGACGACTCAGGCGCATAGTATCCACGGGCCTGACGTACCTGACGTACAGCCAGGCGGGCATCACGAAGAGTCCGTGATGCTTCTTCTGCTATGGCAAATGCCTCTCGGTATTGCTTTTCTTCTGGATCCTCTGCATCATCATCCACAGGGAGGTCCTCATCTTCTTCCTCTTCTTCCCACGGAGTCTGCAGAACTTCTTGACCATCGTACCATTGGTCGGTTGTCCACTCATCGTTCCAATAATTGGGCTCACTCCATTCCCAGGCATCCCAAGCATCGGCTGGCCAATCATCTAATGGCTCATCCGGGTCATCATCCTGCCGATTCCAGAGAGCTGCTCGCAGTTGTCGTCGGTGACCATGCTGTTGCTTCCCAGAAAAATCCTCATCCGAAAACAGAGTCCGCAAGGCACGGCGAATCAGCACAAATTCCGTCGAATTGTTTGTCTGAGTCAGGATATTTTGACGCTCTTGCCGGGACAACGCTGCCGATTTCAGAAGACGGTATCCGCGCAACTCATTCTCCCAAAAGTCATCCACACTTAAATCCGGTGTATGGACAGGTGGTGGGGTACCTGCCTCTTGCGCCGCTGTCTGTCCCGATTGCTGACCCGCTGGTTGTTGACCCTGAGCTGACCAGAAACGTCGAGGTTCCGGGGGAGGTCGACCTGTCGGACTGTTACCTGTCTGGGAGGCCACCGGGGTTCCACCATTCGAAGCCGGTTGATTCAGACCTACTGCACGATCCTGTCTTGCTCGCCGCAATGCCTGTTGCATCTGTGTCCACAAATCTTCTTCGCGAACCAGAAGCTCAGCTATTGATTCCTGGTCCCTCTTCCGAAGTCCATGCCACTTCTCGAGTCGACTGAACGAATCGGGAACTGGCAGGACCTGCAGTGGGGATGAACGGAGATGTTGCAGCAAACGATCAAGACCTGCTTCGTCGGAAAAATCATCCGGATCGAGATGGCGAACAACTGCTTTTGCCGCACCATTGAGCTTGGACCACACACGTGCTGCCGCTTGCTTCCTTTCAGAATCCTTCAACGAACGAAGATACCAGCGACAAGCCGTGGAGAAATGCTCGAACTCAGTGGGATCACCATTCCATGTCGGGACCAGTGAGTTACCACCACCATCATCCGGCATTTCCAAGCTGCAATGGTGCGGAGCTCCCCCCTAGACCGAACCAGGAAGGAGCTCCGCTACCATGCACTTGGTAGCAAACCACTCACCACAGTTCCAAGAAGGTTTGGTACACTTCTCGATTTGGTTCCACCAACAACTGGTGGTCACACAAGCACCTACTCACAGTGCACGCGCATCAGCGCACCTTTTGCTTGAGCATGAATCCCACCCTGCGGATGGAGGCGTCCTTTCGCCGGGCAACCCATGGACATGTGAGACATGAAGGATCCACTTGTTACTGACCATGCATGGGTAATCCAATACTCTCAGGAAGTCAAGGACAGTCAGCAAGAACCAGACTGGGTATCTGGGAATAGCATTGAATGCCTTTCGAATGTCAATCATCAGGCCTTGCAACGACGAGTTGGCAAAGTGACAGTCTTCAATCCACCGAGCAAGGTGGTACCACACCATTTTGGTTTGTCCCCCTGGCATACCCCCTTGAATGGAGTCAGGCACTTCTGGAGCGATGGATTGGAGTGCAAGCTGAGCCATATGAGATGACCAAATGCGATACGGCATTGGATAAACAGTGATGGGACGATAGCTGCTTGCTTGATCGGTCTGCTGATTGGGTTTCGCCAAAGAATTCACGAACCCCGTTCGCAACGGCAATGGCCACATGGCACCTGACTCTATGTCCTCATACATGGCACAGAATGCACGGACTCCTGCATCAGACAATGAACTCAAGTCGGCCTTAGACACGCCATCTGCACCTATCCCAGCCTGGGTTTTCTTCCGAGCGACTTGCTTTCGAAAGGTGTCAGGGGTAAGAGAAGGCACATTCCACTCGAGGGGTCTAGCATGCCGTTCAAAAAACGCACATATTTGGTCCCATTGGCTTTCATGAACATGACTAGGCTTTTGCCATCGAGGGGCCCACTCTTTGTGAAGCTGGGCCAGTATCTCCTCATCCCCACTGTAGATGGTTTCTTGAAAAACCACATCCCGAGGGTTGCAGGCATCAACCTGAGCAAGCCAGAATTTGTCAGTATCATGTGCAATGACCTCAACCGAATGGCCTTGTGTGATCAACGGCTGCGTCTCCACATAGGGGAACGGTTCTTCAAGTTCAATTGCACTCTGGTCGACATCTATCCTGGCTATGACCCCTTCCTGCCGACATGTCAGCGTGTCAATGGGCTTTGCCGCTTCGTTCTGACAGTCCTTGAACACATGCTGGAGCTTTTTCTGACGACATGCCTTTGCCTGCTGTCCTCTCGATCGATTGAGTTGTTTCTCAAACTTCCTGAGATGCTTCGTGAAGGACTCAAACATCTCCACCACCTCTGCATAATCAGGACACTGGGATGGCCATTGTGAGAGAGTGCGGGTAAGCCGCATCCTCACTCCCCACTGACCAAATGGGCCTGAGAAGCCTGGGGCGTTGCATATCTTCGTCCACAGTTGGGCAGCCTCGGGACCTGCAGCATCAACTCTACCTGCCTTCTTCAAGACTCCTCTCAAGGCCTGCAAACGACGTGCCTGCTTGAACCATTGGGCATGGCGAAGCGAGACACCAAGGTAGTCCGGGGTCAGCTCACCATGTCTAGAAGCCTTCAAAGGAACATTGTATTTGACACTCTCCTGTGGCATGATTGTCTGTCCTCTGCCCAACTGGGAGCGTGTCCAATTGGCTCCTTGCAAGTCCAGCTGAACAATGGCATCTCTTTCGATCATTCGCCACAAGTTGGCGTAGGCAGCAGTAGGATCGATGGTGGAATCCCATGTGACCTCAGCAGAGCCTCCGGGCCAGTCAATCGGCTGCGGTTTTGGCCAAGTGCGAATGCGAGGGGCACCACCCGGCAGGGACAGCTCAATTTCAACTGTAGAGTGGTCAGCAAAACGATCTTTGCGGATGGTGACGCCATGGAGGCATGGAATCAGCTCAGGCGACAACCAAACCTGATCTAACCGCCGATGTCCGCGGCCAGTTGGCTCAATGGCTTTGCCCCACCACATCAGTGCAAGGTCCTGGACTTCACGGAAGCCAAGACTGGACAACACCTGCAGTTGCTCCAACTCGGATTCCTCATGGTTGATGTCACCTGCGATAATGCGATAACCGATGGCATTGCGAGCAATTCTGTCCACCACATCGGCCAGCATACCATTGGTTTGATACGCCGGATGGCTGTGTGTGTGGCCAGTGGGGTAGCCATACACCATAGCAGTTTGAATCCAATGCTGACCAGCCTGGAAACCAACAGTCTGATATCTGCCTTCGCGATAGGACTCAGGAAACTGGTTGGTAAGAGTCCTTGCGGCACCTTTGGACAAAAGCAAAACTCCACTATACGTGCCTGAATCCTCAGATCGTCGATCACCACACGGGGCACCTGGGATGCACGACCTATACGGGGACTGCAGCGCTTTGAGGCCGGATTGGAATCGCCGAAGGCCCTGCTTAGTTAAGTGGGTTTCGGTGAGCACCCACGTATGCCCCGGGAGATGGGCAACAACATCCAATTTGTGAGTCAACCCCGTAGGGTTACCTGTAGCAAAGTGCCACGTCAGATTGCCAACCTCACCGGGGCCGGGGTTGCCTGCTTCACCTCCATGCAGGAGTTGGCAAATCACCACCCACCACAAAAGTGCCACCTGTCTGATTTGACCCCGACTACGCATACCCGAGGACACACACTTGCGTCTGCTCTTGCTAATTCCTGTGCTGCCATCTGGAACCAGGCACCACACCCCCATAGCAAAGACACAAACACACAAACCCAAAAGTTGAAGCCAACTACATGTCAAGTTGGCACCCACAAAATTGCTCCATAAGAAGCACAACCCAATGGTGAACTGGAGCACCCCACCACTTGGGCCCCATCATTCAGTACGCTGCTTCTTGTTGATGAGAGCTTCAATGTGCTGAGTTTGGCGCGACATCAAGCTCTCTATGGCTGCAGTCTGTTGCGAGGTGGTCTTAGCAACCTGCTCTTGGAAGTAGGTCGCATTGGACGAAATGGCCTGCTCAATGCGATCTTGCTGCTGCTGAAGCGATGTCTGCAACTGCTGATTCATGTGAGTGTGCTCAGCATGGTGGGCCTGCACCGTCGCACTGAGATTCTGTTGTTGGACCGAGAGGTCACCAATCTGTGCTTCCAGAGCAGCGACCCGGCCTTTCATCTGATCTTCCTCAGTATCCACCTGCATGTCACGGTCCGTGTCCAGTTTCTGGAGAACTGCAGTAGTGATGCGGTCTTCAATGCTCTGCAAGGATGAGTCTGCATCCACCGCCATTGGTTTGCGCGCTCCTGCCCAAGGATCATGAACTTGCAAGAAATCTTCTCCAGACTTCACACGTGGCTCTTGGATCAGGGACATCGTCCTTGTTGCTCCCACAACTTGCACCGAAGGTTGAGCCGGTGTCTCCTTGGCTTCAAAGCGCGTGATGAGAACATCACCGTGTTGCATGGGCACTGCAGTTTGCGGTGGTGCATCCACTGCTTGAATTTTGTACATCATTCCTTGAACTCCTTCGGGCGATGGGACCGCTTGGAGCGGTCTGCATGTCCATCCGATGGCCTGGAGGGCCTCGGAGATTGAACTCTTCAACGTGCCATATGGAAAAGGGCCTGCTAGCCACAGAGCCTTTTTGCCTGGTGGCAAAAATTGATGGCCTGGCTTCACTGCTTCATACACTGCTCGCGCATGCTCTGTTCGGCAACGAAGGCCATACTTGGTACCCACCCTGGCAAGGCCTACCACATGTTGGGTGGTCTGACGGAGCATACACAGTTCTTGGAAGGATGCCTTGGTCCAGATGACTTGGAATGCTTCACTTGGGCCCTTTCCATCCAAAGCCTTAGGCTCAAGGTAGAGCCCATGTTGTCCGCTGCATGTTTGCAAAAGGGTTTGCACACTGATGGGCACACGAAAGTGGATGGAGTAAATGGAAGCATCGTCGGGCTTGACATAGGAGAATTGATCATTCATCCATTGACGCCCCCATGTGCCTAAGACCGGGTCCGACACCTCGCTCCTCTCTCCCGGATGCCATGCGTCACACAATCCATTGCAATCAGGAACTTCACATCTGTTCAACGCAGGCAGCATCTTCAAGACACACTTGACTGGAGACTGCACAATTTGATTCCATGGCATGGTCACTTGGTCACGGTAAAGCATGGCTTTGATCACGCATGAGTCTATGGTTTTGACAGCGACTCCTGTGTCCTGCTTCATCTTCTGAACTTTGACACCACCCAAGTTCACCAAGTATCCACGAACAAGTAAGGGCTCGTCATTCTGGACACATTCCACTGGGAATTGCACACACTCTGTGGGGAGTGTGGTGGTTGGCAGCTGGGACTCGGCACAAATCACGACCAAACCCAATGCCCCAATTGACACTTTCTTCCCCGACGTGAGATAGGGTGCTGCGGCAGCTGGGGACGCAAGCACTATACCTGAGATGGCTGCTGACACCTGGGACATGGCAATCTGGGACAGTGGTGTCCCTTCAGCATTGCAAAACACCTGCGATGCCACTTTCAGTTGCGTAGGATCAACGAACGGCAAAGTCTGTTGCTTAGGGCCTTTGCCCTTGCCCTTGGCCTGCTTTTGACTGCGGTTGCCAACTGTGCCTTCTCGCACTCGACGATCCACAACGGCCTGGAGCTCCTGTGGTCTGATGAGTTGGACTGGGGGGGTAGCCTGATTGGCAAGCCATTTCAAATCCCTCCATTGTTGCTTGTTTTGGAGCACTGCTTTACGTACAGGGTCACGGCCCAGCTTGGCATGGATCATTTCGATGCGTGAGGCCACTTCTTCAATTGGAACACCATGTTGTTGCAGAAGTTGCTCCAGCTTGGGCACATGGTCAACTTCACCATCAGCCCAAACCCATGGCCTGCTCGGATGGTCATCCAAGGTGATTTGGAAAACAGCATTCAACGAGTCTGAGTACTGCTCCAAGTCATCAGCAGTGGACGGCATGGCATGGCCGCACAGAACATAGGAGACAAAGGCGGAAGCCCATGCCCCACAATATGCCTCAACCTGAAATGGTGGTACATAGCTCTGGAGACCCTCATACTGTCCACCTCTGGCCCGAGTCACTGCCGCATGCAAATTGCGAATGAGCTGTGTGGGAGAACGATGAGACGATGTGAAGCATCGGACATCTTGGCCTTGGATCCTCCACACCAACGGAAGCCAGTGGCCATCACTGACTACAGCTGTGCACACAGTAGCCTTGTCACCAAGCGAACTCACCAAGGTCTGAACTTCATTGAACATACCTCCTTCAAGCAATCCTGTCATCATCAACGGATCCCAAACCACTGCACATTGGTCAGCATCAGCCAATCGGGCCACCTGAGAGAACGCAAACAAAACTTCATCATCCGCCCACAGCGTGTCTTGAGCATGTAGGACCTTCACACGTGCGCTTCTCGAAATGGTTTGAGCTCGCAAGGAATCCAAAACTACCTGAGTGTAGACCTGCGGACACTGCAGTTGTCGCAACCCATCAGCATTCAAAGCCTCCAATGGATCAGCGGCATCATCGTCATCAGACCCATCACGGTCCCTCAAAGCAGGTAAAGTACCTGAGGGTGCAGCTGCGTCAAGCAAAGGGCCTTCCACATAAATCATCATTTCATCTTGGAGCGGTGCATCATGGGGCAACACATCACCTTGAGCGTCAAATGCAGTAAATGTGTCGATGCTCACTGACTGTCCCGGGGGAACAGCAATCGAGGCTTCAGCCTGCAAAACATGTTGCACCGTTTCATGTCCTGTGAAAGGGATCCGGTGGAAATTGTTGCCTTCAACTGACACACGAATGCCAAGGACACTGGGCTCAGTCTCCTGTGCGGGAGCACCGGTTGGGACATGTCGGCCCCACATAGCATCACGCGCATGCAAAAGCTTTCCCATGTGAAGTTGCACACTCTGAGCTGGCATGCACGTTGGCTCAATGGCGAGGAACCGTTCAAAGTGCACTTTGAGGTGAGCAAATATCCACACCCCAACCAATGGCGAAACACACTGACCAATGCCTGCAAGAGCCAGCCTCATGTTGGTGCCCCATTGGACATCTGGCCGTCCGCCATTGAGCAGGAACGCCTCTGTCGGGAATGCCTCTGACGGATGCAGATAACGGGCATGTTGCATTGTGATACCTCGGTGCCTTTGCGATGTGGGGCGTGGGACCAACGTAGCGATCAAACCTTTGGATTCCAATCTCTGCATACTCAGTGGTCCACGACATCCACACCGGCATGGTGTGAGTTGATTCCCGGCACTGTGAAGCATCGTGGGAAGCTTTTTGGTACCATCCAGGAATGTGTTTTGCATGCCACCTGCAGCATAGTCATAGAACTTAGAGAGCTCATACAACGACAGCGACAGGTCTTGTTCATCAGGCTGATCTCACCCTCGCACAAACGGCATGACTGCTTCAACCGTCTGAAAATCATCACGGGTCGGCAAATCAGGAACATGCAATGGTCCTAGGGCCGGGGCGGTGAGCACTCCAAACCATCGGTCACGTCTGGCGGCCCATGTGTTGCCCAACCTCAGGATGTTTTGTGTGTAGTGGTAACCAGTACGAGCACAGAAGGCATGGATTTCATCCTGAAAACCCTTGTTCTGCATCACGGGAGGAACACATTCCAGCACTAATGCAAGGCTTTGCGTAAGCCATGTGGCTTTCAACACTTGCCTCAGAGAATCTGCCCGTGGATCTTGCATCCCTTGGCCATCTCCAAGCACAGAGTATGGCTGGCATGATACCCCTGCACACACCGTTCCGTGGATCCTGCCTTGTTCCAGCATGCACCGAATGGAAGAGACATCCGAAGCTTCACCATGATGGAACTGCACATCCTGGCCATGCAGTTCCTGAAACAACGGTTGCCACCTGTCATTGGAGTCGATGCCCAGCTTGGTGTGAAAACCAACACTAGAAATTTCACTTGTGAACGCCCCAATTCCACAGCACAAGTCAGTCACCTGAAACATGTCCTGCACTGTACATGGAGGGAGAGCGGCTGCATACGTGGCATCATCCGACACCACCATGAGACATGGTCTGGCTTGAGTCACCTTCAGTTGCAGGAAAACCACCTGTTGAGTTGGTGGCAAATCTCCTTGGTAGAACATGCGACGACCACTGTAGTCTGCAGCCTGGATTACGTGCATCCTGCGCTCATCATCACGACACAGCACAGTGATCACAACATCGAAAACATCACCAGGTTGAAGGTCAGCCCACTGCACAAACACCATGGCAACACACCGACCGTCCCACCCAAACTTTCAGCACGCACCGGGCCCCGCTGGTAGGGAGTTTGGGCCACAGCGCCTTGAAACCACCAGCCAGAGAATTAATCGATGTGATTGGTTGGATGCATTCCTGAATGGATATCTATTCATGAATCAACGTGGTACAAATCATATGCATGAACATGGATCATCCAAATTTACTCTTGCTTCTTGTTATTAAGCCCCAACATGCACCAACAAGTGCTAGTTGTCCTTGTTGGTTGTTGGTTGTTGTTGCTTCTTGTCCTTGCTGCTGTTTGTTGCTGGTTCTTGGTTGCTTGTTGCTTGTTGTTGTCGTTGCTGTTGCTGTTGCTGTTGCTGTTGCTGTTGCTCTTGTTCTTGTTCTTGTTCTTGTTGTTGTTGTTGTTGTTGTTGTTGTTGTTGTTGTTGTTGTTGTTGTTGTTGTTGTTCTTGTTCTTGTTCTTGTTCTTGTTGTTGTTGTTGTTGTTGTTGTTGTTGTTGTTGTTGTTGTTGTTGTTGTTGTTGTTGTGGTTGTTGTTGTTGCTGTTGTTGTTGTTGTTTTTGTTGCCGTCGTTGTTGTTTCTTGTTACTGGTTCTTGTTGTTGTTTCTTGATTGTTTCAATTGATCATTCACCCAAATAATCAACCAACCTTGAATCAACCAGTATGAATCTTTATCATGTGAAAAAAATGTGAATGTTTTTTTTCACATGTTATTTCACATGTTAACCATGTTTCTTGTTTGGTTGGTTGGTTGCTTGGTTGCTTGGTCGGTGGTTGGTTCCTGTTTCTGCAGACCTGCTGGTCCCTGCCTCGCACACTGCGTCGCCGTCGAGATCAAAGGTGTTGGGCGGGCATTCGATGTGCCGGCTCTCGTTGACGCCTGGCCAGGGCAGCCCTTGCGGCCCACGTGGCATGAGTTGATGGTGAAGGATGGGTTGAATCATTAGACTATGTCCTTTCATAGATAGATCATAGATTTATAGTTGATTAATATGATTGGTAACTGGCTTGCTTTCGGTACGGGCAATGATGGTCAATAAGGCTTAGAATGACGACTGCTGGCGGTTTATCATTGGGCACTGGCGACCCTACAACGTTCTGGTTGTATCATGTGACTGGCACCCTGCACGACTCAAAGCTATTGGGCCTCCAGTTTGGGAACAAAGCCATGACCCACCGCTCCGGCCGGAAACCATCCATTTTGTGGGTAAATTCCCAGCAAAATTTGATTCGAATCATATGGCTGTTCACCAGTTCCACCTCGCAAATCAAGCGTTAGACGGCTCAATGTGAGTTGTGGAGCCAGCCATCTGTTGCAACTTGGAGCTACCCCGAGATCTCTGAGGTTCCACTGGCAGTTGAGGGATGTTGGTGGACCTCAGGGGCCAGCTCCAGCCATGGCCCGCCGCCTGGAAAGGTGGGCGTCTCGATGCTCATGGAGCACTTCTCACAGCAGAGTTGACACCTGCGCAGCGGCGATGTTGGACACATGACCTACACTGCTGCAACTGTTTGCAAATTTCAACAGTTGGGTGTTTCTCAAGTCATAGGGGTACCCCCAAATCATCCAATATGAATCATCTACAGTAATAAACCAACCATTTTTTAGTGTTCCCTATTTCGAGAAACCCTCCCTCATATGGGGGTTTCATTAAAATAGGGAAGCCCCAAAATCGTTTATGATTCGAAATTCTCCCCTACCCTTCCACTTACCAGCCTAGGTAACCAACCCTAAAAAGCTGGCTGTAGTAGAAACCAGCTGAAGTTACCTACGATTTCGAGGGAACTGGAAGGGTAGGGATTATTGTTTGGAATCTACTGAAACCTACTATTATAGACCACTATTCATAACCTACACTATTAACCACTATCATATTCGTGGTTAATAACATATAGTAGGGCTCAACCAATGTCGACCAAACCCGGTGACCCAAACCGCAGCTCTCGTCACGGCACCAGGGGTCGCCTGTCCCGCAGCAACGACAAGGCATCGCTGGACAGGCATTTCCTGTGCTGTCGGCAACGCGGTGACGGCGCGCAGGGGTGTGGTGGTCCCCAAGTTCGGTGTCGGTGGTGAAGATGTTTGCCAGTGAAGTCATGGTTAAGTATGGTTAATAAGGGTTAGTAGTGGTTGATGATGGTTACTAGGGGCTAAAAGTGGTTGATTGATGATGGTTGATGATGGTTGATGATGGTCAATAGTGGTTGATGATGGTCAATAGTGGTTAATTATTAGTTGGTGAAGATGTTTGTCATTGAACTCATGATTGATCCAGCATTTGGATTAGTAAGCCATTTAACGGATGGTTAACTATGGCTAACTATGGCTAAACATGGCTGAATGTGGTTGGTTAACTATGGTTGATAGTGATTCATAATTCAAAATGATAGTTAGTTGGTTCGGGCCAGGCCTCTAACTATAGTTGTATCTACCATGACTCGTCCTAGCTATAGATTCTTAGGTTGGTAAAGATTCGCCATTTAACTATACATCTACCATAACTGGCAGTTGCCCTACCTCTAACCCAAGTTAAGGAATTGGGGGGGTACCCATTTGTGTACCCCTCGCTGACTTTCCGAAGCTTGTCATTCCAAGCTGAAGTTGTTAAGTCTTGTTAGCTGCAAATCTCATTCCGCTGTTGGCATCACCTGAAGCACCAGTTCTTCCCCCTGGCACCAGTTGTTTCACCAGGTGGTGCCCCAGGTGGTGCCCCAGGTGGTGCCCCCGGTGCTGCCCTGGGTGGCAACCCAGGTGCCAGTCATGTCGCACCCATGTCTACCCAAGCTGAGACCCCAGGCTGGCAGAACTCCGGGATGGAACCCTTGGGATGCAGGGCGATGGCGTAGCTCTCTGCGCAGTCTTCGCTGTTGTACCTGGGATCAACGAACATGGCAGAGATCTGGGTGGTGAACATGGCATCAGCCCATCCTTGATGACTTAATGCTGAATTACTCCATCTTTGACTAAATGAATTATCTTCATTGATTGGTTTTCAAAGTCATGCAACTGTTGCTACGGCCTATCATAATATTGTCAGCAAGCAGGTGGGGTGAGAGAAACACTATGTGCGATGCGTAGATCACCTGCAGGTCTACCCATTGCACACTCCTAGACGTTGCTATCGACTTATAAAGACACTTTGTGACTTTCAGATCCATAATATGCGTCTGGTGCTTGTGGTTGTCTACCAGTGGGGGTGCCTGAATGTGATGTCGATCGCTTCTCCTCATTGTTTCTGATGATTTAGCCAAAGTCACGCGAAGTCGCTGGATTACATATCATAACACCAAACGCTACGTTCACATGTTTACTTCCTAGTGGAGGTTTATGCATGTGTATATACATATATACATATATACTGCTTCATGTTTACATATTACATATATGTATATATATAGTGTGTATTCACATAGTATTTAGATGTATACAGTACATATAATCATATATATACTAATTATATGTAAATATATATATACACAGAGAGAGAGAGAGACAGCTATATTCTACAAGTGGGGCTCTGCTGGTATGATAATACCAAAAGGACCGTCTCGCTTTGTGCGTGGTTCAATGTATCACACCATCACAGCTTACTGAAACTGCCCTAGACCTGGCTTGGTGCTGATTGGATCATTGTTCTTACTGACAATCATTGATCTGTTTGTTGGTGGATTCATTTGGATTCAGCAGTATGAGAACCCTTATCCAATTGGTTACAGCCATGGTGTTTTCTCAAGCCATAGGGAACCCCCAAAGTTATGGTTGGTCTATTACTAGAAATGATTGATGAACTGGATGACAACTGGCGGTATCTCCTATGACTTGAGAACCCGCCCGTCTGGATGCAATTTACCATAGGCATGCCATGATTAGAATGACAACGAAGATCACAACTGTGCATCCAGCAAGCACCAACCAACATCAGTCAGCCGCCCGGAGCACGTGGCACAGGACAACAGGACAGGTTTGATGTAGCAGGTCGACTCCGTTTTGCCCGATCCGCGTGAGGCCTCGCAGAGCTGCAAACCACATCCCTCAAATGGTGGCGCTATCCCCAAGAGCCAGCAGTGAACGAGCAACCCCACATACCCGGGTATGGTGTAGGTCATGTAGGTGAACCCTCTGTCACTGGATTCGGGAGGATCCATATTCAAGAGAGCAACGAATGGGGAGAAGCCTGTCCTTCAGCTGCATTGGAATGATTACACTACACCAAACAAATGTCGACCATAGGTGCAATGGTTAAATGGTTGGTCCAACTGGCATCAATGACTAAATGTCAACCCACAGGTTTTCCATGATTAGTGATGTTCAATTAGATTGAGAATAGCCTGGCTTAGCCTAACCGTCTAACCACTGGTTGCTCCTGCGGCTACCAAGGATAATTACTGGCTTGGCTTCTATGGCAAGCTGGCGGGTCACTCGCGCTATAACCCTTGACCTGCGGTTCTGAAGCTCTGAGTACTTTTCATCTCAAAGGACACAACATGTGAGGGTTTCTCAAGCTAAAAGTCCCAAGAAAATGGTTGGTTTTTTGTGGTTGATATAGATGATTCGGGGGATTTTGAGAAACTTCCATATCAATTGACACCACATGTCACTTAAAAACTGGATCGCATCGTCTTCTATCCCATTTGGGTCTTTCTCAAAATAGGGGACCCCCCAAATCATCCTTTGTATTGCCCATTTATAGTAATAAACCAACCATTTTTGGGCACCCCAATTTTGAGAAATCACCATTTGCTGAAATCTCAGTGAACCCAAAGGATGGTCCACCACTTCCAGGCCTTTTCCGAGCCACTGCACTTGGATGTGCAACCGGATTTATCACTGAGATACAACTGTGGTTATAAACCCTACAGTATAAGGTAGCTCATCATCCCTATACCCATGGGTTAGTAAAGCTCGTAATCCCTATAACTATAACCATAGGTTAGTAAACATTTCTTAAGGGGCCATGCGCATCAGGCTGCTTCCCATGGTTCCGATCGTAGGCGGTCCCAGGTGCATAGATCGAGGTGTGCAGGTTGCAGATGCCAACTGCTCCTTCCATCCTGAGTCGGGAACCGCCGCACCCATGAGATAAGTCAGAAGGCCGCATGAAAACGTGAAACATTAAAATAGGGGACTCCAAAAATCTGTGGTTTATTTCTATAAATGACTATTAATGGATGATTTAGGGGTACCCCTATTTTGAGAAACACCCATATCTATGTATGATATGGCATGGCTGTTGAGATTGATCTACACTGTATTGATCAAAATTCATGAGTGCCTGTCGATATAGACATAGATTGATTGATAGATTACTGCCTATATTTCAGCGCAAGTAATAAACGTGGAACATATTACTAATAACGTAGAACACCTGCCTACGTAGATAAATCATGTTTCCAGACGGCCAGGGTGATCTATGCGTTGACATGTGTAGATGTTCACATTTCATGTGCTATATCATAGTATATCATAATTTTCATTCTACATCCCATGGTAATGCCTACTGACGGTCAATCCTGACTGATTGTGGCACATTAGAAGTAGGACGATTCATAGTTTCCTGTGAGACGCAGGGCTCTGTGAGTCATGTGTTCATGATGTCATCCCACAGCTGGAACCTCCAAAGCCAACCCACTGGAGGTGAAGCCCAGTGCTAGCAAAGAGCACATCCCATCCGTTGCGGCTTTCACTTCATCCCAGTGGTTGGTAGTGGTAATGGCTAGTCATGAGGGATCTCCATGGAATATCGGGAAACCAGGTACCCTCTGTTGTACCTGAACAGCTGGATCATCACTAAATTTCATCCTTGAGAAGCCAGCGGTAGATGGAGGATGTTCCATTGCCAGGTTAGGCACTGCCAGAGGGTGAATCAACATCCTAACAGCTCCAATCAATATCCAAACAGCTGACGCCCAATGCCAGTTCGTCTATTCTGCTCATCCTTCGGGAAGTTCATCCGCTCCCAAGATTTCAGCTGGGGCAAGGAGCTGATAGGCGGTGCAACTCAGCTGGCTCCGACAACTCTCGTGGCACTCCATCAGCGTCATGTTGCCCACGCTGAAACCTGCACCACCAGTGTCTCTGAGGTCTGGTGCAAATCATTGCTGTTGAACTAGATGCTATGTATCCAGTGGGTGCATTATCTCCCCATGAGGTTGTCTAAACAGTGGGTGCTATGTTACCAGTGGGTGCTTTGTAACCAGTGGGTGCATGTATGTAACCAGTTGGTTGTCTAAATATTGTAGGTGAACTAGTCAACGACGGAATTTTGCACCACCAGCCAATTGAAGTCTCGCAGTGATGGGAGATCAAAGGGATGGGAGCCCCCTCAGCATGTATCCATTGATGCTTTCATTCCTGGATTCTAGATGGCGGTTTCTCAAGTCATAGGGATATCTCCAGGTAGCATCCTTTTTATTAACCCTTGTCAATAATAAATCAAGTATAACTTTGGGGGTAACCCCATGACGTGAGAAACCACTTAGATCCACCTCTGGAGCATCCCAGCCAGGTCGCCCCAACAACGACCACATGGGAAGGCATGGAGGCTCCGCTCGCGCGCCTGTTGTGATCTCGCTGCCATCGGAATAGGCACAGCTGCCCAGGGCCTTCTTCCATGCGTAGGGCTCCTGTGGCAATGCGGCAAGGGAAACACGGCCCAGGGACCTACGCAATTTTCCGAAACTACGGGTGACTAACACCCAGTTTGCTGCTGCGCGGGTGTTTTTTCGGATGAACTGATGAACTTCAAACCATGGCCGAACAAAACGAAAAAGATGGCGTGAGCTCAGCCACAATCAGGCGAAATAAGGGTTGCGCCTGCAAGGACAGCCCACAGCTGGCTAGGCGAACTAGTGCAACTATCAACTCCAGTCCATGGCAGAAGGGTAGCACTAGTTTGATACATGGTTGATTGAACCTTGGCAATCAACAAATCTAGCTATAGTTCTGAGATGTTCTTGGTTATTGTTGGTTGTTTCCTCCTATCATTAGCCATGACGAACCACCGTGAAGCGATAGTGAAATGGCTATCTAAACAGCTTATAACGAGGGGTGAATCACTGTCAACCATCAACAAAGCCTTTTATCAACTGCCAATGAAGCATCCGTCACAATTAACCTTTGCATGACAATATGAATACTAACCGCTGTCTCGGCCATGATTTCGCCATACTATTTGCTGTTAGTCATCATTCTCTTCACCATGTTTGATCATTAACAGCCGTTCTCAATCAACAGGTTTTTACACCACTAATGACCAACCACCATCGCTACTGTTGGCTGTTATCTCAAATCATTCAGCTTATTGCACGATCAGGCACTATTACTGTACAGAATCATCTTGACAGATCTAAACTATTCTCTAGCAGGGATAGACCCAGGGATAGACCATATATATATATATAGACCATATATCCACCATCAGTAATCATCTTCACATTCATCTTCAACACAAATTCACCACATATTGGCCATGAGTTCACCATCTTTCATGTCAAAAAATCTGAGTCATATCTCTATCCACCACATCTTCACCACACCTTCACTGATTTCACAGGTTTCCCACCTCGCCACAATGGTCGCCTTTGGGGTTTCTCCATCCCCCTCCTCGCTGGCGCTGCTCTCACTGGGCTTCGCTGCGTCCAAGGCCACGGTCGACGGCGAGGGGAGCAGCTCAGCGCGAGCACCTCCAAGCGAAGAGTCACAGCGAGACCATAATGCTCTAACATAGTGGTGATAATAGATAATATGGAGGTTTCTCATAATAGGGGACCCAAAAAATTGGTGGTTTACTACTATAAAAGGTTAATAATGGATGATTTGGGGGATCCCCTATTTTGAGAAACACCCATATGTTAGACATAATAGTGGTTAACGGATCATAGATCTATGACTATCTGACACAGATCTATGCTCTAGTATTTGTGATTATCTATTATCATGATAATAATTAGTAAAGGGTAACATAGTTATCTAAACATAGTGGTCTAACTATGTCTATCTGTGCTTATCTATTATTATCTGACATAGTTAA
Source organism: Symbiodinium kawagutii (assembly GCA_009767595.1). NCBI lineage: Eukaryota > Dinophyceae > Suessiales > Symbiodiniaceae > Symbiodinium > Symbiodinium kawagutii. Next base: position 49,429 of record VSDK01013709.1, read on the forward strand.
CTATTCATGATGACCGTATTATCTTTAAATCATTAATTAGCTATACCCATGAATTACATCAACCATAGTGGATGGTTTAGCTGTATCTGACATGATGTATCGGATAGTGATTAGTGGTTCGTGGATACACATATAGTGATTATTGGTCGTCTGACATATCATTTGATTGACCCATTATCATAGTCAGATCATGGAGGGTAATTATGATAGTTGCAGTGATCATCCAAACAACAACGATACTGATAGTAACAATATGGGTGTTTCTCAAAACAGGGCAGCCAAATATCTGACAAATATGGAAGCTTCTCAAGTCATAGGGGTACACCCAATTATCATCCAAGTGTTTAACCATGACTTTGGGGGTTCCCCTAAGCAAGCCAACCAATCCAACCAAGCCAACCTACCACGCCACCCATCCGCTTTCCAAGGCGCAGGAGATCCAGGCATTGGGTCTTCCCAGGAAAGCTTTAAAGTTCCCAGCGCCCTCTGAGAAAGTGCTGCAGCTGGAGTCCTGGGTAGCTGGAGCTGAATTTCAGGAGCTCATAGCCCCCACTGTGGATGGAACCAACGAACCCACAAGGTTCAGGGTTTAGGGTTCAGGGCTTAGGGACCCCTCAAGAATAACTCAACGAACAGGAATTCATCAGAATAGCTGACCACTGATGCTTGTCGGGATGCTTGGCCAAGAAGAATTCATTGGAATGGCATTGGGGCTGGCCAGCACCACACTCGAGTCAACAATGATGGGCCTTTGCACACGATAAAGCACCAATTTCACGTGCTTCACACTTGATTTTTTCCATGAACAGTAAGTATTGAAGCCATAAAAATGCAGATGTTTAAATTATACTAAATGTATGTTAGGGCTCTATCCCGATTGCTGCTTGAGGTTGGCATCCCCCAACCATTTCTCCATATAACGCTTCATCCCAGCGAAAAGTCGTTCAAACAACTAGCTGTCATCCATTCCCACATCTGAGTCCATCCATTTCCCCATGGCCCCCCTACATGTTTAGTCTTGTCTAGATGGAGACCATCGTGCCCCAAATGATTGTGTGTGGCTGCGCGTGCTTGTTTCAAGGTGTTGAAAGAGAAAATATCAAGCTGTGACTTTTGTGGGAGAAGTATGCCCAAAACTTCATTTCTCTATGTCAAATTTTATATCCGCCAAAAAGTGATGCCCTGGATTCCAAGATAAACGGTGGATAAGCCTTCCAGCTCTACCACCAAGCATTGGCTCCCAGTGGTCAAGGTGCTGAATGGGCAAATTCGAAGCTGCTGCACTTGGCCACCTCTTGACATTTGGCGGCACAACCTGCAAGGACAGGGAAAGGTCACCCTCTGCCCCAACCATCGAACTGAACAGGTTTAGTTTACAGGGCAGGACATCTAGGTATGAACATGTTTTGGCAACGGTCTTCCAGGTTAGCTTACCAGCTACAGCATCTATTCTCTGGTAAACTAACCTGCAAATGGAAAAGCCACTGTGGATAGCTTCCAGGTTGGTTTCCAGGAGTGTAAATACGAATGCTGCAAATGATCTGTGAAGTGTAGAGCTAGGGAGCTGATGCCAGTCATACCACAATTAGAGTCTCCAGGGCAGGGGAGTCTATGGAATTCATACCTATTTGCTTTTAAGATCTGTTGAGTATAGAAACAATGGGATATACTTACATTCGTACAAAGGTTACATATGGTGATTTCTTAAAATGGAGCTACCCCGAAATCATTCAATATTAATCACTACATACTAATCAGCCAACCATGACTTTGGGGTTCATCACTTACAGCAATAACCCAACCATATGTGGAGGTCCCTCTGGCTTGAGCAACCCCCAATTGGTCGACCCGGATTGGACAACTCCTTGAAGCTCGGTGACCTTGTGAAATGCCGACGAAGTGTCAAGAAATCGTTTCTCCCATCATGGGCATAGCAGGGATGATATGGTTACCCTCTGGTAAACTAACCTGGAAGCTGAACATCACCATTTTTCATGGGAAACCCTGCGAAACCAGCTATAAATGGTGGTTTTTCCATTGCCAGGTTAGTTTACCAGAGGGTAATTGGAATGATAATAGCTTAAGCCATATAATTTCAATTCACCACTAACTATATGGTGCATCATACTATATCAATAACAATAACTGTTGGAATATTGATAATGGTTGACTATGGGAAACTAGTAGATTATCACCAATTGGTTATCATGGGCACTCAATGGTTGTCATAGGGGTTATACTAATGGCAGTAATACTAACTTCGGAATAATGGTAATATTAAAAGAATAGGGGGTTCTTCGAATGGTTAGTTGGAATGATAGTATTGGTAGATGCGTATGAATAAACCATCCCCAGTTTACCTTGAATAGCTGATGACTTACCATCAAATACAGGGTTTATTGATACGGATCTACCATTAATGATGAGATTGGTAGCGGGCATGCTGATAGCGAGTTATAGATCATAGTCATACATGTCATACTGAAAATCACAGCGCTAAGAATGATAGTTGCGGTGACCACCCAAACAACAACGATGCTGATAGTAGTTGAAAGAAACTACATGGCTGTGGGTCAAAACCACTCCTGGTTCCCTACCATTAACCAGCTCCTTTTCCCTATGATTTGGCTGGTCATTATAAGCCATAAACTTGTTGGTGAACTGCTTGACCCAGCTCGCCACATGGTCAGACCATCTTGTCCGAAGAGCATCAAACGCTAAACCTCCATCTGGGCCCCACCCTGCAGCTACCATTGGATAAGGATTCATCTTCCACGTTGAACCTCCCAGACCGTACCAAATCAAGGCTGGCGGCCTCGTTAAGCCAATAGAAGCTGCCAGCGTCCAGTTCCCAACCAACTGGTTCCCAACCAACGGTTGATATCATCTGACTGTATAATCATACTTGATAATGGTGGTTTCTCAAAATGGGTGTACCCCCCAGTTATCATCAAGTTCATCAACCATTTACAGCAATAATCCGTCCATTTTGGGGCTTCCCTATTTTGAGAAACCATGACATAGCCCATTGGAGAAGGACTACTACCGGCTAATCCGAGTGAACCCACCAAGAAGCCAGGCATTTTTTCACCAACAAGCCGCGTTGAAGCCCTGGATCTCATCGTCCCGACGTGCCTTCCAAGGTGTTGGTCTTGAAGTTCATCTGATCCGGGCCATCTAAGTCATAAGGCACCAGGGAAAATCCTCAGCTCATCCCAAGGGCTGGGGTCTCCTTCAAGCCTGGGAGGAACTTCCCGCCGCAGGCGTCTTCAATCCTACAACTTGTTGGATGAATCCTATGGTCATTTCTTACTATAAATGATGATGGTTGTAATCACTATATCCCTATCAGGCCTATGATTTAGATGATGATAGTTGTTTGTTATCAATCATTATCATAGCTACTACTGTTAATCATTAATTACTCATTACTATACTCATTACTATACTATGTTCCTGCACTGCTGGTTCAATGTTCTTCTACTACTACTTCTGAACTGGTTTTGGATTGTGAAAAGTCTATAAGAGTGAAAACCTTCCAAGTATTATTTCATCAGTGAATGGTTGATGATACTCTCAACTACATCCATAAGAATCTTAAGAGTCATATCTGAGCAGTCAATTCAAAGCAACTCTTTATTTCGGTGAAATTGTTGGTGGTGGTGTAGAATGTGTAGATCTCCCATTGGCAATTGATGCACCATGATTGGAGGGTACCAAACATCACCACACGGCACCTTTGGTGGCGTCCATTGAATGTGGCTAGCCGTGCATAGGAACCGAGGAACTGTATCTGGATCTACTGGTAGTAATTGGTTTTATCATGTTTTTTTCCCACCTTTCACACCCTAGTCGTGTGCTTGTCCCACAACTTTCACCTAACAAAGCCAATCCATTGATCCAACAAAAAATAGTCCAGTATCAACAAAATCAGGCAAAAACGCTGATGAGCTCCCAACAAAATCACCCAACAAATCCCATCAAAGTATCAAAATCACCAACAAAATATCAAAATCACCAACCAAATCAAAAAATCCAATCAAACCATCAAAATTGCCAACAAAAAAAAAACAGATGCCATCAAAATCACCCAACAAAATCCCGTCAAACCATCAAAATCACCCAGCAAAATCCCGTCAAACCATTAGAATCACCCAACAAAATCCCGTCAGACCATCAAAAATCACCCAACAAAATCCCGTCAAACCATCAAAATCACCAACAAAATCCCGTGAAACCATCAAAATCACCCAGCAAATTTCCATCAAACCATCAAAATCGCCAACAAAATCCCGTCAGACCATCAAAAATCACCCAACAAAATCCCGTCAAACCATCAAAATCACCAACAAAATCCCGTGAAACCATCAAAATCACCCAGCAAATTTCCATCAAACCATCAAAATCGCCAACAAAATCCCGTCAGACCATCAAAATCACCCAACAAAATCCCGTCAAACCATCAAAATCACCCAGCAAATTTCCATCAAACCATCAAAATCGCCAACAAAATCCCGTCAGACCATCAAAAATCACCCAACAAAATCCCGTCAAACCATCAAAATCACCAACAAGATCCCGTCAAACCATCAAACCATCAAAATCACCCAGCAAATTTCCATCAAACCATCAAAATCACCAACAAAATCCCATCAAACCATCAAAATCACCAACAAGATCCCATCAAACCATCAAAATCACCAACAAAATCCCATCAAACCATCAAAATCACCAACAAAATCCCATCAAACCATCAAAATCACCAACAAAATCCCATCAAACCATCAAAATCACCAACAAAATCCCATCAAACCATCAAAATCACCAACAAAATCCCATCAAACCATCAAAATCACCAACAAAATCCCATCAAACCATCAAAATCACCAACAAGATCCCATCAAACCATCAAAATCACCAACAAAATCCCATCAAACCATCAAAATCACCCACCAAATCCTTGCTTTCGAGCTCAAACCATGTCCTCCACTCCTCACGCGTTGCTGACCACGGCACCGCTGGGGCACATGACGCCCACCTCGAGGATGTCTCCGCGCTGCCACTGCTCCGGCAGGGCGTTGAACTCCCTGCGCCCGTGGACGCCCAACATGTTGCGCCAAACCTGGAGGTGGACACTGGGCGGGCAGTTGGAAGGGGTGGTTAAGTGATGCTTAACTGATGGTTATGTATGGCTAAAGGTGGCTAAGTATGGTTGACTGATGCTTAAGTATGGCTAAGTATGGCTAAGTTACAGGTAACTGTGGTTAAATGTGGTTGAGTATGGCTAACTATGGGTAGTAAGCCGTGGTTCACTGATGGTTGAGTCATGGTAAAGTGATGGTTGATTATGGCTAAATATGAGTACATAACTATGGTTCATTATGGTTGATCAATGATGGTTAGTCAAGGTGGATGAAGATGTATATAACTATGGCTGACTATGGTTAATTAATCATGGTAAATCAATGGTTGAGTGTGGCCAACTATGGTTAAGTTTGGATGTTGATGGCGGGAGGTTTCATGTGCCAAGGTGTGGGGCAAACGGACCAGAAATCAGAGGTACCTTACCATGATGGGTCAAAGCAAAACCGGTTGCAAAGCATTCGCAGCTGTAGCCCACTTAACAAGGTCAGCTTCCGGAGAGAAAATGGTTAGTTTCAGGCGGCGGGTACCATGGATAGGTGCTAATGATGACGATGATGATGATGACGACGATGATGACGATGATGACTGTGATGACTGTGATGATGAGGACGACGATATTGGTGCAAGAATCGAGATCGACAAAAAAAGCAGGAACCAGAATGGACACTTGTGGTTTTAGAGGCAGATGTAGGCAGGCTGCCAGCATTTGATTCCACGAGAAAATGACCTTCTATCTGCAGAAAACACAGCCATTGATCTGCACATGAGGTTGGATTTTTATTATATCTGATCGACTCATTGCGAATTGTGCTGCTATCGAATGACAAGAAAGCAGGCTGAAATCAAATCTGATGATTGCATGAGGGGTCCGTCCATCTGAATGATAGCCCTAAACTTCGCTCTGATTGCCTATGTCGCTTACGTTCGCAAATGACGCCCGGTCTGCGTGGAAGTATGGCCCTGTTCCAAGCATCAACAGCTCAGCGGTGCTCGCAACACGGAATTGACATGGGAATTAAGTGGCATGCGCCCCATCAACTGAAAACCATCAAACCATCAGTTCACCATCCCTGACCACCATATAAATCAACATCAACCATCAGTCATCAGTCACTGACCCACTATCAGCGAAAAAATTGGCCACCCAAAACCCTGCTGGTGACAGGTTGGTGGCCATCATTCCACGTGGGAAACCGCTCTGCGCGGCCGAGGTACGCGGACGATGCCGGTCCACACGGGGAAGTTGTGGCGGTACTGACTCACTTGTTGGGTGGAGCCGTGGGGCGACAGGTCGCGGCCCGTCTTCTCTTCCCACTCCTGGAGATAGCTATGGCGGCCATGAATCTTGTAGATAGGAATGATGTCCAATGGTTAGTAGATGATAAGAATGGTTCGTAGATGATAATGATGCTTAGTAGATGATAAGAATGGTTTATAGCTGCCTATAATTAATGATGGTCACTAGTTATAATCATGGCATCATGGCCATAAACTTTCAAGCTGCTGTCTGGATCAACCCATAGAATCACGGTTCATTGCCAGGACAGTGGGGATGCATATCCAAGTGATGGAAGTTCCACAGACATCGTGGCTGGTTGGGTAAGGAGGTACCGCTATGACCAGAACTGTGCCCAAAACGAACCAGAACTCAATGAACTACATGAGGATGAAATCATGGAAAAACAAAATATTTCATAGCGGTAATATTAACTATTCCTCTTGATTGATAATGATGATAATGTTTATGAAATAACTTGAGTGGATCCTGGTAGGTGGTGATGCAATGGCTGGAGTCCTAAAGGTCTGACCTGAAAGAGTTTCCATCGGCCACGCTTTTGGTTCGAAGCTGAGTCTGAACAGCCTATCGGATACCTTGCAGGGGCACCTCGTTGTGGTTTCTTCGCTATGTGCTTTCCAGGCAAGGACTCAGGGGACTGTGCAGATTCTGCAGGCGCAACGAAGTCTTGTAGCATGAGCTTGGTAACCGGCCAAAGCCAACAATAGGATGAACACCTGGTTTTTGGGCCAAACAAACCAAACGGGTGCACCCGAAGCGAACACACCAAGGAATCTGCTCTTCACGGATGTCTCTCACACTACTCCTTCCCGAGTGGTAAATGCAGGAATGTTGTACAGACTTCCAAAAATGAACAAATCAACGATAAAGTTCATCAGACCAAGAAAAGACTGCTCTGCCTGCCTTCTTTCACGACCGCCGCACATACCTACATTTCATTTGCCGGAGGGAGTTGGATGAAAGCATTGTTCACTTGAATTGCCTAATTTGCGAAGCTATTGTCAAGAATTTCAGGCAATTCACTGCAGGTATTGGCTGAGCTGGGTAAGAACTCACTGCAGTTTTTTACTGAATGGAGAGACTCAACCACTGCCATTTTGAAATTCAACATGACCATTAAGAACTCAAAATGTTTTGTTCGATGAGTGCTGCTACTTCATTTTGAATGCCACATGCAACCAGGTACTTGGATTGTCATCCAAAGGGTGGTTACAATCCCCATGGTTACGTTCACCACTTGCAAAGCGGGATGATCAACCAAGTAGATACCACACAAAAAGTGGCTGTGGGGTCAGTTCACCCTGTACCCCTAGCATCGCTAATCCCAATTGTTGTTGGGTTTTTATACCCAATTATTGGTTGATTTGGTGGTTTCTCAAAATAGGGGTACCCCTAAACCATCCATTAATAGTCATTTATAGTAATAAACCAACCATTTTTTGGGATCCCTATTTTGAGAAACCACCATTTATACTGACCCGTAGCCTGGTAACCTTTGAGATGACGCTTAAGGGGCACCACAACCACCAGCGCTAAGACCATCACGCCATACGTCCCCCGCCACCAGTGGCGGAACTCCTCCGCTGTGAAGTAGAAGTACTTGCCCGACCGATCATAAGGAAAGGCTGTCTCAACCTCAGGTTGTTGTTTGTGGGTTTGTAAACAAGGTGCTGACTATTGGCTAGTTGATTATCACTTAGTCAATGATTCTTAAATAGCTTGTTTAATCTAGGTAATGTTAATGGCCTAATGGTTATCAAATGCTTGATTATATGTGGTTCTTAACCGTTTATGATGTGTATGTTCATGACCTGTTTGTCAAAGAAGTTTGGAAGAGAAACTTCAGTGTTCAAAGGTTTGAACAGCTAAGCACAACCAACCAACCCAGAAGCCGGCACAGAGAAGACATGTCAATTTTATTGGCTGGTTGTGGTTACAAACCTCTTTGCAGTGAATAGCTCTCCATCACCCACAACTGCCCCCAAAGGGTTGGGTCTTCCTTATGGTTTCAAGGGTTCCTGTGGCTAAGCCACTCCCCAGGATTCCGACCAAACATTTTCAACAATATAATCGATAGAATGGTCCTGCCAATGTTGGGACACCCATCTCGATAGCTGGATACAAACCCATCAGCATATCACTGTGATTGACGTTGTTTCCTCCAAATACACCTTCGTGCACGGGTGGTGGTACTCGGCAACCTGGTACTTCCTTGATCTTTTGGATGCTTGGGGCAAATGCCACAGCCAATCCTAACCCAATACGTGACGATACCAATATCATTGCTGGTTATGGATGGCCCAAGAGCTGCGGACGTCGAAAATATCTGTGGATGACACTTGTTGCTAATATCATTATTGTGAATGTTGTGGATAATATTATGTTCATTGTGAATGACTAACTATGGACAACCCAACAACTTGCGATCCCAAACTTCAGAAACCATGAAAATGCCACCAATTGCGCCTGGGAGCAAGTGGTTCAACATTAGCCTAACATTAGCCTTGGGAACATAGTGTTTAATACATGTGAATACCCACCAATATCGTTCAACCACCATCATTAATTATATATAACAGATTGCAACAGCATGTATTCTGTATGAATCGATTTCACACATTACAACTAGCCATCATCAATAGTGTACGAAGAGTTGATGATTTTCAGATCCTCTTGTAGTAGCCCTATCAAGCAACGAGCGAAACATGGTGCAATGCAACACTGAACAGGGAGTTCTTAACCACATTCAAACAAAATTAGTAAATCTGTGCCAGCCAATGGCTTCAATGTACTTTCGCAATGCTTCGTATCACCACAACCTCGGCATAAGTACGCTATGAAGCCGCCCTCCCTCCGATTTGTCCTGAGCATCCAACCACTTCAATACCATTGGCCAGGTATGTCACATTTTCTGGCTGGGGTTGCATACACAACGGCGTGTACAAGCCATTGTTCACGCCTGTGGCCGCGTTGCCATGCTCAACTTCAGGAGGATTTGGATGGAGCGAATCAGGCAAGAATCTTAGCAAAGTCACATCCCACAGAAAAGCTGTTTCTGTGGGATTTGGGGGCACGAGTTCCTGAGAACTCCATTTCTGCGACCAAGAACATTACAAAGCTTGATGTGGGTGTTTCTCAAAATAGGGGTACCCCTAAATCATCCATTACTAGTCATTTATAGTAATAAACCAACAATTTTTTGGGGTCCCCTATTTTAAGAAACCACCATGTGACAAATGGATGAACGGCATATTTGGTCCGTGATAGTCATCCATCTAGTTGTTTGAAGTGGTCCGATATTCCGTTTGGGTTCATAGCACATACACAAAATCACACCAGCCACGAACATGACACGAGGAAGTTCAGCTTCGCACATGCCCGAAAAGCGCTTGGGGAGTCGCAAGGACAAACTAAAAAAAAACAGCCCCAAAATCACGAAGAAACTCCGCGCAACACTACCACAAGGGTCAAAAACCCGAGAAACAAAAAAAATCACCAAAACCTCCCAAGTGATGGCGAACAAATGCCCCTGCACTTCCCCACTGGGGCCAACAAATTCACGGGGCATCCAGGGCCCGTCGGGCACCTTGGCCCAGGTTGAAGATGGGCGCCCAGTCGCCCCCGCTATTCACGGAACATCCGGGAGGCGCTCCCAGCCTGGAGTGAAAAACATGGGGACGCGGTTCTTTCATGATCATAATAGGGGTTATGATAGTTAAATGGCTATGGGTCAATATTAACCAACCAACTAATAGGGAATTTCCACCAACAATAATAGGGGAAACAATGGTTAATGATAGGGGTTATGATAGTTATAGTTACGATAATTACAATAGTTAAATAAAGCGGATTATGATAGTTATATGAACATCTAATAACCACAATAGGAGTTAGATAGCGGTTATTCCCAAAATTGGCTGGTTTAATGAAACAAATGATAAATATTGGATGATTGTTTCCTATAATGATCAAAACATATATGGTCTTACATTGATTTATCGGTTTTATAACAGATTGATTTCAAATATATAAAATCATGTGTTCTATTGATCAAATTTGTGGTCATAGATCATCAACCATATCAAAATCAGGCTTATATGGATTTATCGGCTTATTTCATTGATCTAAGGGTCTATGGCTCATGGTTATACATCTATAGTGATAAACCCTATTGATATTGAAAACTGTTATCCCCATAAATATCAAAATAAGAGTCTTTTTTGATTTATGGTTTTTTCTGGTTGACGCTTTCTTGTTGCACATATAATTGTATACAGTTATACACATATGTTCGAGCAAATACGGATACACGGCAATCTCAGGCCGCCGCCACTGCTGGCGCTCGCTTTGTAGGCTGAGTTGCTTTTCTTTTTGGACACAGATTTGTGGGTTTGAGGCGGACAGTCTGGGGCAACTACCCAAAGTATCCCCATATGTGTACGTATATATACATGTGTAATGAATATGGATATATACATGCTTACACGATCTTACACGTAATTATTTGATGATTAACATCTGCCTCATGAATAAAGAAAAAAGGATTGGGAACCAGTTAAAGCTGCGGGAAGATCCAATGTCGCCGAAGCAAACCGAAACATGGGCACTGGGAACATGGCTCGTCATCTTGCAAATGGCCACAGAAGTGGAAAAAGTTGCCATGCGGGCCCTTTCCGTGATTGCTTTAGGAGAACTATTGAAGACGGCATGCATTTACTACATTAACCTCCAGGTTAGTTTCCCAAGGGCAGTGCTGATACACAATGCCACCAATAACTCGTGGTGGCAAACGCAAACGATAGCAGAACATTACCAAAAAGCGGATGCATGTTGGAATATAACCAGCGAACTATGGCCGGCGGGAATTCTCACATCCATTCTTAAACACAATTCATGATCAATGCCCATGGCTATCAAAACCATTCTGCCAACCATCACCAACTATCATCATTCATCACTATCATTGTCGAGCCACTATTGCAACTATCAATCCACTATTACCACTTATAATGACTGTTCTTATCAACATGTGATACTAATTACTGACTATGGTTCAACCATTCTGGTCAACCACTGTGAAACTACGATCACTAGCCATTATCTATCTTAGCCAACTATTCTTATCAACCAATTATGAACTACTCTCATCACTCTCCTCAATTCTTATAACCATGATTCTTGTCATTCATGATTAGCTATCATTCTTATCACTCACTAGTATAAACCATTATCAACCAAACCATTCCAAACCATTCTTACAACCATTGTTTCAACTACTATCAACCATTCTTCAACCCCATTGTCAACCATTATCAACCCCATTTTTAGCCACTATCAAACATCATTGACTACCGCGTCATAACCATGGTTCTTACTAACTACTATGACCATGCTGTACAATTGCTGACCAGTGTTAATCATTGCTAGCATTAAACTGTTCTTTCAACCCCATGATACAACTAATCACTAGCCATGAAACCATGAACCTTAACGATTCATGATCATTGGCATTAATTACCATTGGTAACCTCTATCGAACCATTTTCAAACCATTATTAAACATTTGTTTCTCAACAATTATTAACCACTAGTAATCAACCATTAATTAATGAATACCATCATAAGAACTATCATTATTATCAATCATCAGCCATTAATTACCAACCATGATTAACCATAGCCATTCTTCATTACTATTGAGATTATTAAGCAGGGCCATGAAACCATTCTTTCAATCCTAGTATCAATGAACCATCATGGCCCAATAGTAACTAGAATTAAGAACTATGAAGATTCCCTGGTGAAAACTAGTTATTCATGATAGTAGTGATTCAAATTAATCAACTTATACCCAATAAACAACTGATGTCATAATCATAACTGCTATCATAACTGCTATCTCTAGTGTTACCATCTACCATTAATAAATCTATCATCAATAAAATCAACCATATGATATAAAATCAATAAATCTACCATAACCATAACTGCTATCAACTAACTGCTATCCCTACCATCTACATGTCACAATCATAACTGCTATCAACTAACTGCTATCCCTACCATCTACCATAAATAACTGCTATCATCACTCACTCTCCTCACCCACCCGTCCAAGGCACCAGGGGTGCAGGGGATCCTTGGACCCCACGTCATAGCCCGCTTGCAGGGCCGTGCGCCAACGCTTGGCACCTACCCGTGCAACGAAGCGCCAACGAACCCAACGAAGCCGGTGAAATGGGGGCTGAGTTGATATGGTTTTATGGTCAGTATTAATGGTTAACTAGCTGGTTAATGATCAATAGATCAACCAACTAATGGTTCACTAGCTTTTAGCTAGCAACTATAGGGGATATATGCCAACTATATGGCTTATAACCAACAATAATAAGGCAAAGTATTAACCACCAATAGTAGCTGGTTAATGATAATAATAGGGGACTATAACTAATGGCTAACTAGCTGGTTAATGATAACTAATAGACTAACAATTATAGGGGAGACCCACAGCCATATGGTTTTATGATCAATAGATCAACCAACTAATGGCTAACTAGCTGGTTTAGCTGGTTAATGATAGACGATTTTAGCTAGCAACTATAGGGGAATCACCAGCTATGGGTCAAGCAGTTAACCACCAATAGTAGCTGGTTCATGGTAATAATAGGGGACTAGAACTAACAATTATAGGGGATATATACCAACTGTATGGCGAGCTGGGTCAAGCAGTTACCAGCCAAAAATGGGGGATGATCACCAACAATACTAGTGGGAAAACAATGGTATGATGGGGGAACCAGGGGTACAGGGTGAACTGACCCACAGCTATATGGTCTTATGGTCAACTACCATTGATATGGCAGTTGGTTGATGATTTCATTGTAGTTGATGTGGTCGATATGCTAGATATGGTTGATATGGTCATAAAACCGATATGAGTAGTGGTAGTTGATGTGGATGATAATGTTGATAGCTGGTAATGAACTATTACAGTGGCTAATAGTGCTGAATCAACGGTCAAAGTAGTGGTTTGTAATAGTTCATTAATGGTCAATGGTAATTCAGAGTGATATTATGATTAGTGATATAATAGTTTGATGAGTGCCTAAGCATGGTTGGTGGCTGATGATTAGTGAATTGACATGCTTGATGGTGATTAATGATAGTTTGATTGATTGTTAATGGATGGTGAATAAAGATGGTTAATCTGTGAGTGATCATTGCTACCCAGAACCAGTGTATATGGGGGTCAATGGTTAACAAGGATGGGCCAGGATGATTAAATCATGATCTTGTGCAATGGTAATTGATTGGTAGCTAACAATAGATGCCGACGGAGGCTCATGATGATTGGCGGTGGTTCATTGGACTCACTAATCATTAGCTAATTTTTGTGCGCAGTGCTTGCCAAAAAAATTGCTAAGCATCATGTTCACCTCCCAACCACCCCCAACCAACCTCCCAACCCCAACCAACCTCCCAACCCCAACCAACCCCAACCAGCCATCCTAACCCAACCAGCCCACCACCAGCCCCACCCCGGACCTTTGGGCAGCACCGCTTTCAACGCGGCTTCCTGGCACTGCTCCAGCGGCACCGGGGACACCCCCATGCTGTTCGGGCAGGTGCCACCCTGCAGGGCCAGGCCGAAGTGCCAGGGGAAAGCGGTGGTGGTGCTGGTCGTCACCTCGCGCGGCGTGGCGGAGGGGCTATGAATGGCTAGGGATGGGCTATGAAGGTTGGTGAAGGATGGATGTAGGGATGGAGATGGGATGGGATGGTTGGGTGGTTGGGGATGGAATGGTTAGGGATGGTTAAGGATGGTTGAGGATGGTTAGGGATGGCTAGAAGATGTGATCAATCTGAAGTTTTCAGAATGGTTTGCGGTCAACCATGCGGAGTGATGGGTGTAGAATGGTTTGCTGATGAGAAAAAACGTGCTCAATGTTATAAACCATGCTTCATGATGGTTGTAGCCCATGGTTAAGACTGCATTATGTCCGATGATCATCAACTATCACAAATCATTGAAAACCGATGATTGGTTGATATGGAAAAACATTGTTAATCATGAATATATTCGTTAAGACCGAAATGAATATTGAGATTTAGATGCAATAAAACAGTGCAGAGATACAAGGAATAGGCATATCTGGGTGATGGATTATTAGTTTCATATCCCAGTGGAGCATTAAAATTAAGATCATGAGAGACCAAAATGACCTCTCAGAAATCTAGATGTCACAAATCCACAAATTCACATGTTGGCGTATACTGTAGGTATGGCAAAACTGATACATTATTGGCGAGCACAAAATGGTACCCCATGCCATTGGAGAATGCTCCATGTAATCATCGATTCAGCAGAAGCGAAGCTCGACGCAGCCACTTTTAAGGAGCCATGAAAAACCATCATCAAGCAGACTGCTAGATCCAGTAGTTCATAAACCATCCATATTTGATGGTGAAAGGCAGCCAATATTTGGGATACTTCATCAGCTAAGATCAAGTGAGAATGGTTTCTTCATATGGATCTACCAGTACCAAATAGGCAAGGCCAATCACTTAAGCAGCTTATGGCAAGCTGGATTGACCACGCCCTGCCATCAATACTTCTCCCTTGATGATCCAAGAATAGCTGGTGATGTTCCAACAAAATTGTTGGGGAGGACCTACGATCTCCCATCAAAGCGAGTCGTACTCTCAGTACTAGCTCCAATCATCACGGCTCCCCATCCGCCCTCAATCTCTTCCTTAACACCTTGGCATCCCGGCCGTCGCTGCTGCCCTCTCCTGGGAGCAGCTGGAATTCTAAAATTTCAACTGCACCAAAAACAGCACAGAGCCAGGTGTTGATGGGTTGATTGTCAGGTGCTTTAGCTGATACCTGGACTTAGCTCGGAAGATTGCCGGGAAGATGTGAGCCGCGGGAAGTCAGTTACACAGCCATGAAAGCAACAGCTGATCAATCGCTGGGCGAAGTCAAACATTGATCCTGGAAACCCTGGTTACAACCATTCATTCTGCCTGGGTTTCTGTCTGTTGGTACTGTAATTTTTGCCAACCAATTCTAGGATAGTACTTTGTGTCCCAGAAGTGCTGAGGATAGCTGAAGTCCCCAAACATTGCCTGGAAACCAGGACATCCTGGCAAAACGATCAACCTTAAGAGCGCCTTGCGCTAATTCTTCTGCTGGATCTCACCATCTTTTCCATCGAATTCACACCATGTCAATGCGTCCAGACCACACCCGTGTCAGTTCCATGGCCGGTCTCTCCCATCCGTCCTCAACGGGCTCACAGGCAAAGGGGATGCGGAAGTAGTCACAGGTCGTGTCACCAGCGCCACGGGTGCCATCCTCTTCCAGGGTTTGGAAATAGCCCAAGTAGCAACATCCTCGGCACAGCTGCGTCCCTGGCCACGGCTAAACATGGCACAGCTGCCACCAACCGATGGAGATCTGGGCAGTTGGGAGCTGAAGATTGGAGTGGTAACTTTTGGCAGATCACATGTCTTTACTGGTTCGAACACTTTGAGAAACATCTGCTGTACCCAAAACGCAAAACGCCTCGATTCCTCCAGGTTTCGGAAGTCTTAAGAATCACCGGGCGTTCGACGCTGATGCCCGCATCAATCGATAGGAATTGAGCAATCCGAGTCTGACAATCAACCAGCCAAACCAATCAAATCATTCAAACTAACCTTAAGTTCACAAAGTTCACAAAGTTCTTCACAACCCCAACCTGGCTCAACCTGGCCCAAGCTCCCCCTCCTTCAGCGCCCAGGCACCCTCCAAGAAAGCCTCCAGGTGCGGCTGCTTGATAGGCAGACCTTCCAACAAGTTCTCCCCGAAGGCCGCGAGGCCGTAGCCGCCCCAGCCGGGCCAGTCGCTCGACAGCTTCTCACCGGTGACCCAGTAGAAGGCCGTGGGATCCGTCCAAGGGCCCTGGCATCAGCAGCTGCTGACCCCAGTTTTGGCGGGCGACTTGCTGGGCAGGGGATCCATAATCAACCCATCGTGGCTGAGGCTGTTGAGGCTGGGGATCATCAATGGCTGAGGTTAAGAGCTGATGATACCATCAGCCAGTCCCAACATGCTGGGACCCGTGCAGGTGGATTTTCATAGTGGCTCTGTCCAGTCTCATGGTGATGAAACTTCCAGGGACCAACAGGCTAAGACCCCCTTTTGACGATCGTCCCAGGATCACTGGCGCAACGAAGTGCGCCAAGTGATTGAGCCACCCCCTGTAGAACATCAGTTGGACCATCTCCAAGGCTAGTAAATGGGCAAAAATCGTTGAATATGCCGTTGGGATGGTTTTCAAAAATAGGATCCAAGTATATCCCAAGTTGTCTTGAATATGCTTGGGATCTTTGATCGCAACTCCGTTGGGGTGGTTTTCAAAACATGCTGTGCCGCTGCTGGTCACCGATGATCATCGGGACTAACGATGCGCTATGACCCAAAAGCTCAGGAGTAGGACTGGCTTCCTGCATCCTTAATGCATGAACAAACACGACCAGCGATGGTTAATGATGGTGGAAGTGCTGGTTTATGGTGGCCACCAGCCGAGCCGCTATGGCTAACCTAAAACTGCTGGGTTTGTTGCTAGCCAAATGGTTCGCAATCACCAATGACCTGTACCCCATGCCGTCGTTGGCCAGTTGGCCATGCGCCATGGATACCAGAATCACTCATTGTTAATGATGGGCATGTCTTTGCCGATGTTTGCCATCAACGTCATAGCTATGGCAATTGGATTTCATTGCTTGTCTCCATACATCTCAAACTATGAATCAGTCTCAACCATCTACTTTAGCATTGTATGTACCAACGGTTGCAAACAAGCATTGACCATTTGCATTCACCAACGAATACTGACCAACCATGGGACTATCCGACCTCATCAAATATGACCATCTTATAGCCATCATTTAACAATCCTGCAATAAGCGTATTAAACTAACATTTAGGTGTGAACCATCATCAACTACCAGCATACAAAAAAAAACTTCTCAATCCTACCATCAACCATCATTCATCATGATCAGTTGCATCAACAATTGATGGGTCAACTCGTGACATCAATGAACCCATTCACCAGGATCAACAATATGGATTTTAAACAGTTGTTTTCCAAAAACAACACATGATTGTTAATTGATACTCATTTACAATATTATAGATGTAAAAGAAAAACACAAAAAGAAAACATCTTTTGGAGAAAACACAAAGGTTGCTTCAAGACTATAGATGTAAATGAACCATATAACATATGTAAGCCCTATATAACCATTGTAAGCCCTATAACCATCATCTAACCATTAAGAAACCATAGATCTAACCTGAGAAATCGGTGGATCAGCCCCGCCTTGCCGAACTGCACGTCGCGACGCAGGCCAATGTGCACCTTCACCGCCCCTTGAAGTTGCATGGCCGCAGTCAGCGCCTGCCGAGTCAATCACAGCGGTTGATGACAGGTTGAGTTGATGATGGTGAAATCCACAGGCTATAAGTTTTCAATGCTTCTTGAGGATGTGTATTACAAGTTAGTATCACATCGTCGTCGTCGTCGTCGTCGTCATCATCATCATCATCAGCAGCAGCACCAGCAGCAGGGGACTCCCCACAGCCACCACGGCGCCTTCACATCTTCGCGTGTGTAAGGCGTGGCCAGTTGTAAACCCTCGTCCACGCAGATCTTTTCGGCTTCCCTCCATGTCCTGGGGGTGACCACCCCTGGCTGAGCTGGTGATCTACCCACAACTGGTTTTTACCATAGGTAGAAGTGATAGTTTCATAACCACTTGCAGGTTTTATCATGCAGGTAAACTGCATAACCAGTAAACCAGAGGTAAATAAAACTACTAACCAGTTGTTCTCCTGCAATAGGTTTGAATAACCAGTTTAACCAACAGTTGCAGGAGAGAATCACCAGCAATTGTAGGGAACGGAACGGTCAATGACCAGCAGTTTTAGGGGATAATAACCATTAATAACCAACAGTAATGATGACTAATATGAGAGTATGTTCGGAATATCATGGTGAATGATGGTAATGTCTTTATGTGTTTTAGTTACCAAGCGCAAAACGGATGAACTTATGATGGTGAATGATGTGAACTGTAGATCCAGAAAGCCATAAACCGAGTTTAACCAGATGAAGGGGTGGTGATTTACCGTGAAGAGCTGGGGGTCAAGAGCTGGATTTCCCTGTCTGAAAAGGATGGTTAGTGATGGCTTAAGCGTGGGTAATAGTGGTTAGTAGTTGACGGAGGTTCAAGGGGAGCCAATCATAAGCTACTAAGGCTTAACAACACGGGGAGACCGCAGAACAATCAGCAACATTGCAAGGGATTGTCCATGATGGGCCTGTCCAAAGCCATGATCGAGTGCAAATATGCGATCCATTAACTTCGGGGAAGAAATCATCAACTTGGACAAAGCCAGAAAGGTTTCATGAGGTCTGTCATCGCTGTACGTCCCCTCCTGCCAAATGACACTTCACCACTTGGATGAGCTCTATTGATGGTTGGTGACAGTAGCCAGAGCTACATTACGGGCAAAGCCTAAAAAATTGATGGTTTGTGATGGTAAGTAGTGACTGGATGTCATTGATAAAACCACCACCATCCATGTCCGTTGGTAGGTCTACCTCTTGAGTGTTTGCATACGAGCCAAATCTTCAGCGATGCATACCGTGAATTCCTCAGGTAGCTTGGCATCCAAAAGGGACAAGTCTGGGTTCAACTACTCCCTATCACAGTAAGACCCACAACACCGCTCCCATTGCCATGGCCTGCTTCTGCTGAGAGCTGGTACCATCATCCCAATATGGTGATTGCATGTGATTGCTAGCTCTTGCTCTTGCCAAGGCACTGATTGGTAAGATGAATCACGTACTTGGACACGTTCGCGTTCCGCACATTTCTCAGACACTCCCGGTCCACTGTGAGGGTCTGTAAGCTCAACGTCCTGGGGAAGCGACATCACAGGTCCCCGGGGGTGAGTTGACATCACGACTTCTAGAAATCCCTGGGTGGAAAGCATCACGACTTGCGTAAATCCCTTGGTGCATAGCCAACAGACCTCACCATCTGGTCATTGACCATCTGGAGACTTGCTGCGACTGCTCAAATCCCAAGGTGCACCGCTACAGCACAGGAACTTGGGAACTGCTGACTAGGATTTCCATGATGAAAATACAACATCTGAGAAACCATGAGGCTGTAGACCCGATGATGGCCAAACAACGGTGGATTCTGATAGATTGCCTCCTGTGCCCCTGGTGAACCATGATTAAAAATCATATTCCCTATTGCTGTTGGTTATTCCCTATTGTTGTTGGTTGTTATTCCCCCATCAGTTGGTTGGTTAATGTTGACCCATAGCCATATTGCCATTGCTAGATAAAAGATAATGAGTACAATCCTGTCATATGTGAGCTTCTTGTTAGCTGGTGACCGTCTCCAGCAACACCGCGCTAATATGTACGTGCACCTATTCATGTGTAGATATTTATGTATCTATCTATTTATCTATGTATCAATTTATTTATCTATCTATTCATTTATTTGTTTATAGATGCAGAACGTGTTTCAAACATCACTCCACGTTTTATACAGCCAGATTACTTTAGATATGAATTGTGTCCCCCGGGATCATTATCAAACAGCAACCGTTTCACCTGGTACCACCAAAAAATGGGCATGTCTAAGAAACCACATGTCTAAGAAACCAATCATGCATGCAGACAAGTTGTTGGTCTAACCCACGCAACATGTCTGATTCTTGCGTTTGGTATCTGAGTCCAATCCGTATCAAAATCCTGCTCAAAACTCCGCTTGCATCGGTGGTTTGTAGTGGTAAATGGGATTTGCCATTAATGACGAGAGAATCCAACATGCGTTTACATATATATATATTATATATATTATGACATATATGCATGTACTGCATATATATATATATATATATATGCATATATACATATGCAATGTACATAATAAATACATATATACTGTATATACTCGTTGGTGGGTTTATGTGGGTATAATCCCCTCCAAAAAATAATCAGATAAAAATCCCCAGGTATGGCTGAAAATAAAAATCCTGAAAACACCGGGCAGTTCTTGACCATTGGTAACCTGCTAACCCTTCCAAACCCTTGGCCTTGGGAACCCGGTCATCACTAGCAAAGAACAACCATGACCTCCAGCGCCATTTTCACTGGCTGCGACTGAGCATCGTGAGCTCTTGGTCAACCTCGTTGGTCTCTGCCGAGCCCACTTTCATGGTCCAAGTGCCTCGAAGGCCGCGCGAGGGGGAGGCTCTCTGGTTAAATTTGATTAATCGGGGTAGCATATGGTCATGTTAACCCCGGATTAGCATTAATTTCATTGGTTTATTCATTAGGTGGGTACTATCTCAATGGGAAACCGAGGCTCTTTTTGGTACCCGGACCAGTCAACCAAGAGTTTATTGATCCAGTGGTAGCTGAACTCACCTTTATGCCGATAACCATATGGTTAGTTTCCGATTACCATCACGATATAACCATGATCATAAACCTTGCAAGGTAGCTGAACTAACCCATGGTCACTTGCCAGGTGGGGCTTTTTGGCCAAGCGTTGGTTCATAAGCCATCAAAAATTGCTTCTACCACAACCACCCCAGTCATGAACCAACAAATCGCCAAACGCTTGGGCACCCCTTGACGTCCCTTGAGCCGAAGCCAGGGCCCTGGTGGAACCGATCCGCTGGGATGCACCGCCCAGGTGCCATTGCACACGTTGCTCTGCGAGGAGATGCCGCTGCACATGGGCAGCTCCTCACAGGCGAACTTGGCCTCTGCCACGGAGGAGAAGCACCTGGCCACACCACGGACGGGCAGCCATGGGGCCCCACACCTCTGTGGCATGGGCCCAGTTTCAGGTGGAAAAAAGCTGATTTCCAGCTGATGTTGGGAGATTTTTAGGGGATTTCGGTGGATTTCCAGATGAAAATTTGTTCAACACGGCGCAAACATGCGCAAACTGGGTCCAAAATGTTGACAAAAATGATGGCCCCGGTGGCCCCGGTGGAGGTCAACTTGCATTGTGCCGTTTGCATCGCATTGATATCTGATACAAGTGCATCTACTGCATGAAGGGCAACACGGAACCAAGATGGAGAAGTATGGCAACAATTAGGTCTTCATGTCATGGTTGCTGCTACGCCGCGGGTTTCGTCATTGGATTTATAATACCTGTTACTTTTAAGGCAAGTCCATCCTACCCAACAATTCTGATTGTTGATCGAAAGTAATCATTGCTCACAGCTCCACTCACTACGCTGTTTGCCTCATGAAGACTGAAGAGCCATCTCCGGTCAAAACCATGGTAAAACTGAAGTCTGATATCTTCCCACAAAAGAAACGCAGTATCATGCGTTGCATCCTGTTACTATTGTTGGTATCTTTGATTGTTAATGAACCAACCAAGCAACCAAGCAACCAACCCACCAACCCACCAACCAAGCAACAAATCCACCAACCCAGCAACCAACGGTCGCTGGTTTTGAATCTGCGCTGCCCCTTCTCAGTCAAGCGTCTTTTCCACCGGCTGCGCTTCTTTGAAGTGACATGCCTCACATGCCAAGCACAGGGGTGGGTCGGATGGTGGTTCATGGCACAAGTTGATTCGTGCTGGTCACTACCGAAGAATGCTGGGGGCAGTGGTGGTTGATGACAATACATGATGGTAGATGGTGACGAAGGGTGGTTCATGGCATGGAGGTCTAGAGTCTATATCCAACCGGAACAGGGGATATACCGGCAAAAACCAGTAACTTTCCTGAAAATTGTTTGAGTCCCCAGCCACATCCGTTAGGCATCAGAGTTGGGCGAGGGCATCTCTCAGAGGTTTGGGTATCAGACAACTTTGGTGATTAAACATGTCGGCAGTTTCTGAAAGAATTGGTCCCACATCAGGGTCTCAGGAAACCCAAGCCGATTGAGGTGGATTCTGGTTCTCGCAAGATCATGTGGAAACGGCTCTGATGTTCGGGGCAAGGTGGCCCAATTTCACGCCTAAACTTCTGGGAGAAGTAGGTCTGCACAATCAACCCCACCATGTGTGGCAGGAGTGGGAAGCATCTCCAATCGTTGGCGAATTGTTGGTTGCAAAAAAAGGCGGAAATGGGTCGATCTTTCAATTCCAACATTTGGTTACAGCACTCCTGGTAGTGAAAAGAGATATGAATACCCCTAGCTCTGAATCTATACTAATTTTTGTGCTTCCCAGGGTTTCTTGTGAAAAATGGTGATTTTCCATTGCCATGTTCGATCACAGGAGGGTAACCAGGCTATTCTTTACCCCACTTCCGATCGGCATCAAACCCCAGGATCAGCAAGGCTTCCCAAACCGTCCATGGTTCCCCGGCCATGAAACCCACTAGATCCAATGTAATACCCAAGTAAGGCGTATAGAACTTGTAATCCGATCAACTACGACATAGTGATTTATGAATCGGCTGGGCAACCCATCAGCAACAATATCAACCACTAGACCAGGCAGTCTATCCCAATCAACTCCAAAGTGCCTTTGCTGCTCAACAGCTTTGCAGTGACCCCAGTTTCATCCTTGGACGTTGCTGGTTGAGATGTCCCAACCGCCATGACCGCTTGAACCGCCACGAAACGGGCCCGCGCCTGGCAGTGCTTCCAGCAATGCCCTTCTTTCTCCAGCTGCTCCTGCTGCTTCTTCGCTTCCTCCTCCTGGGGGGCGTCGCCCTGAGGCCCTGACGTGGTCAACAGCCTCAAGCTTATCACCAGAAGTGATCTCTGGAAGCTATCCATAAGTGTTCTACATGGAGGCTATCTCTTGCGGATATAGTTTGATGCAGATGCAACTTTGGATCACAACTTGGATCAATGTTATCATAGACCATTGCTTTCCCCATGATTGGTGGTGACTATCCCCCATGAGTTGGTTGATTAAAGCCTTGACCCATAGCCACCTCGTTTGGTTTCTACTGCCTTTGGTCATGCGTTGAGACACCTGCGTGGGTATCTGTGAGTTCATAGAGCCGCCGCAGTGCTCAGCTGTGTCCAGCCACAATTTGCAAACATAAATGGAACAAATTGCTGCCATTAACCATAAACAGCGCTATAATGGTCCATAGTGACAGTAATAGTTAACCACAATAGTTGATGACACTGATGATGAACAATAGTTCACAGCCACAATGGTTAATGTAAAGCCCGGAATAACTCCGAGAAGTTCTGGTGGCTCAGCGAACCCTTTAACCAACTCTGTGAGCCAGCCACTGGTGATGTGTCTCCATACAAGTTCTAACCTCCCAGTGTTACCCCAAGTCAACGAGATCCCCAACAGATATACACCACGGGTATCCTCGGCAAAAATAGACAACATTGATGTTTCTGCTGGGTGAATCATGATTTTGGAATGTTTGGAAAATACGAATCAACGAGGTCTTACAGTAAGTTGACCTGGCGTCTGCCTATTTTTCCTGCTTGTCGTCCCAAACTACTTGCTGGCGTCCAATCCTTTGAAGAGGGTACCAAAATAAACTACCATTCTTATCCACTATGAACCTCTATGAACCAGAATCAGTTTTTACCCTTTGGATATGGGTCAGTTCACCCTGTAAGCCTGGTGTGCCATCAGTAACCCTTGTTTTGCAACTATGATTGTTTGTTATCATCCCTCATAAACTTGATGGTTGATATTGACCCATGGCCCTTTCTGACTCTTATGAAACCACTAATTGCTATAGTGAACCCTAGAAAGTCCTATGGTTTTTCCTATTCATCACCTGGTTAGCAACCAATGAACGGATCATTACTTGGTTGGTTAACATTGACTCCTAGCCATTCTTGGCCACTGCTGGTCGGTCCTTCTTCTTCTCCGCCGCGGACTGCGTTGAAACGTTCAGCTTTTCGAGCTGTGCAGGCTCGAAAAGCGGAGATTGAAATGAATGGAAAGAAGCAGCTGGAAACCAGCATTTATTGATCATTAATCATGGATGCATATGAATACAGCATGTGTACAATCGTAATATACATAGTCATGAAATCATAAAGATATGTGTATACATGCGTACACATGCGTCTACGTGTGTGTACATGGGTGTCCAGCTTACCACTGGGCCGAGCAGAGTGCACATCCAGCAAAGTCATCTGACGATGTGAAGTGACTTGATCAACAGCAATGGCACTGATTCGATATATATACCCCATATTTGATGGTGAATCAAGAGCTATTTGCGGGCAAACTAGTGATTCGCACCATCAGTTTATCTTTACATAGCTTGTGATTTACGATCAAAAACATGAGGCGAACAATGACATCTGGGAATTTCCAGCTGAAAATGGTGATGGGCCTGGGAGCCAAGGTCGTGATGAGGATCACCAGCTACGGCGCAAGCCTATGGTTGGTTCACCCGTCTTTTTTCCTACAGTCTGAAGGACCTTGAACAAAACTTGAGCAGCCA
Organism: Symbiodinium kawagutii; assembly: GCA_009767595.1. Classification (NCBI taxonomy): domain Eukaryota; class Dinophyceae; order Suessiales; family Symbiodiniaceae; genus Symbiodinium; species Symbiodinium kawagutii. Next base: position 74,367 of record VSDK01013709.1, read on the forward strand.
CCGCTCCAAGCCACCACAACAACGTGGTGTGACTGTGATCATATAAAAATTTATCAAGCTATGGGTCACCCCCAAAAAATGGCTGGTTTTATTACAATAAACAATTAGTATTGGATGAATTAGGGGGTAATTCTATGACTTGAGAAACGACAATATGCAACTTAACAAGCCACACCTACTTCGTCGTAAAGGCTTATGTGACGTACAAGAGGCCACTGTCCTAAAGTCTTGACCGTGGTTGACCGCAGCGGCGCCTCCTCCTTGTAGGGCATCAGGTCGCTCATGATATCGCTGATGGCATCTGGCCGTGAACTGACCAACGAAAAGGGGTTGGTTGACCAACAACAGCAGCGACATTGGTTGGTTGGTTGGATCAGCGAACAAAAATCGTGTGATATATCGGTGCCTGCATAGCCATGGTGGTACCTACTAATCATCCAAGCTCATAGCCGGCAGTATTAATATGGAAACCATCAGTTTCTTTAGGGTACAGTGAAACCACTGTTTAAGAACCCACTGCATTAAGAATTTGAGGGGCTGGAACCTTGGGACCACGCCTGAAACCTGGACAGTTGAGAATAAGAACTCCAGGGTACCCTCGAAATCTCTTTCAAGTTCTTATTTAAAATCGCCTGACATCTCCTATTAAGAATAAGAACTCCAGGGTTGGGAGGCTGTTCTATGAGGACGGTGTCCTGGGAAGCGCCGGTGCCAATTATGCAGCCGGCGCCGTTTGACACGTTTGTTTTTCACTCGATCCCATTGACATGATTTTGACATGTTTCAATTGACTTCTGGGGCCCTTTTCTCTCAAATCCATTATCGTCTAGGGAATCTGCTTTCGGCCTTCAGGATCGATACCTCCCAAGTCCTTCCCTACATCGCCCCCTTGGTATAGATAAGAACCGGTTAAGAACCCCAGGCTACCCTGAATAACGTGATCCAAAATGCACGTGAAATTTTTGCAATGCTTGTTAAGAACACCAGGGTACCCTGAAAAAATCTTAAGCGCTTCTTATTCAGCGGTTCCACTGTACACCTTTTCTGGACAGAGCCATATGTAAGAAAACAACCACGACAACGTTGGACCAGCTCATTGAATAATTCTTGGGGCGCCACCAACTATCCTTGGATATATCAAGTCTACGAAAATGGCTTTAGGCCCAAAAAGTTGGGTGGGACTTTTCGTGTCGTCGCTTCACTGCAAAAGAACCGCCACGATCCTGCATTTGCAACTAGTAATTTAAAATGCAGTAGAATGTTCGGGTATCGCATCTTCCGCGATCAAAAATGAAAATTGTGTTATTCATCTTTCACTGGTTCCGAATAGACCATCTTATCTGGCTGAACGTCATTCGCCTAGTGGATCGACTGAACATATCAAAAAACTGTTCAAATAGATAGTCCAAAGATATGAACCATAGATTAGTTGCATAATGGATTCAAACAGTTATAATCATAATCCATAGATAGTTTAGTATACGGGATCGTCCATAGTCAATCTGCCCCCATATGTGTGCGCTTCCCTATAAGGATCATAGCTACGGATTGTTGGAGGTACGACCATTTCTGAACCCATCTGACTATGATATCGGTCAGGCGATTGCAATGACAATCCGAGTTGCTTACATAACATCACTACAGTACGTTGCTGATTCCAATGGCCCAGCCCGCTGACTACCAAGCTGATCTCGATTGCACTTCAGCACTAAACTGAGACTTAAACGTGCTATCACCACAAATATCACTGTCCAGTACCTAGCAGCTTTGGAGAACTATCAGCCGTGTGAAATGACTCGGGGGGTACATCAGTTATTGACAAACCGAAACAACCCGAACTGGTTTTTGTTCAACAAACCCCAGGGCAAACAAAGGCCCCTGCCACAGCATTGTAGCGGTTCAAAGTGAGAATCGCTTTTTGGACAAGTGAAATACCTAGGATTCCAATGAATTCCACACATGGCTTTGTCCAGTTCAATGACGTACCCAATAAACCCACATGATTGATGGCTTCCCCATCAGCACCTGAAGAAATGAAGGAAGAGACTTCTATGTGCACTGCAAAAGCGATCCAGAAAAACCAAATAAAAACGCTAAAATCAACGGGTAAAACCGTCTCAAAAACCAACACCGTGTCAATAGATGAAGCAACGAGTAACAAGCGCAGAGAAAGGGAAACATCCTTGTATGAATGATTGCCTGTATAAATGTTTGTGCATGCACAAATGTTCTTCTTGTCCATATTGGAATAGAAATATACTGCAAATATATAATGATATGATATGATTTTACATAGTATATCATGGCTATCATAATGGAACATATACATACTACGAGAATTTGATCATTCAAACATATCACAATCATGTTCCTATCTAGTATATTCAAGATGTTCAAGTTCATTCCCTTCTGCTGATCCACTTTGGTGCTGGCCTTCCATCGGATTCACACCCGGCGTCGCCAACACCTCACAGGCCCATTGAGGGAAGGCATGTGGGCTGGTCAACCCACGGAGATTGAAGGCACTGAGAGTTTTGCCATTATCAAGCAGTGACATCATTGATCAAACATTAATCATGTGTTATGAATCATTCTTAAGCACCATGACCATTATTAACCGTTATGATAATCTCTGCCGGTTATGTAAGCAGTAATTAACCATTATCAAACCATTAGATATCAACCAGTTGCTAGCCACTATGAACCAGTACAACTTCTGGTTTCAAAACCATTTTCGCAGGGAAACGCAGCCTGGTTTATGACGAGCCATGATTGCACCTCCAAAGAACCAACGGAACGGGTCAACATCTCTGCACTGCAGGTTCACCCGTCAACTTCGGCCGGTTGCTACCGAGTTGATTACGGCGCCGGTGCCCCTGTTGCACAATGTCAAACATGCATGTTCTATCTACTTGGAGAAACATGCACACCTCAACATTTACGTCAGACATCTACATGTGCAATGTACATAATCTTACATCTAACTATGCAGTATATACTCTACGAACATATAAATAAACTCATGCGTAGGTAGATGCGCAGGTGGGCATCGGCGTATAATTAGATGCCCAGGTGGGACGGCCCTCAGCCCTGCCTGCCCAGCGTCCATCTGCGTTGTCATCTCTGACACCTTGCTGGGCAGTCTCCGTGGGATGTCCCAGCGCCAAGCAGAAGAGGGGGAAACGATGATGATGATGATGATGATGATGATGATGATGATGATGATGATGATGATGATGATGATGATGGTGGTGATGATGATGATGATGAGGAGGAGGAGGATGGTGATGATCATGATAGTGCTCAGCATGGTTGGCTATGGATGATCCTGGCTAGCTGGAAAATTCACCGGTCTCACAGCTAGCCACGGGTGTAAACTTCCTGGGTCAGCTTTCAATTTCGCTTAGCTGATGAATCAAAGAAATTGGATGCAGCTGAACATTCTTGGGTGCCAGGCACTGTAAATCAATAAATACACATGCTATATCTATGTGTGTATATATATATATACGCGCAATGCCGGGGCTTTGCCCCGGCATTGCAAGTGATTGATATGATGGGCCGAAGGCCCATCATATCAATCACTGGTTGGTTCATCATGTCAACCAATGGTTGTTATGTTCAATGACACATGCGGGGCATGGATCATGAGAGAAGCAACACGGGATGAAACAGCTGAAGAGCTCACTGACTTAAACGGGCGCTTCGTGGCAGTGGTTCAACATGTCGTGGAACGATCTCAGCCCGTCCTCAAAAGAGCTCATAAGAAGCTTTTTGGATGCGAAATCCTTTGACACGATGAACATGTGCTCATGGTGCGATGACGTTGTCTCCATGATGGTGTTGCTCGGAGTCACCAGTAATGGTTTTAGAACAATCAAACGTCCCACCCCCGCTGCACTTTATGTTTTTTATATACGACGAACTCATTACCAGAATCATGTCCCACCCCCGCTGCACTATATGTTTCATACAGACGAAGAACCCATTACCAAAATCAAATGTCCCACGCCCGCTGAACTATATGATTCATATATACAAAAGAACTCATTACCAGAATCAAATGTCCCACCCCCGCTGAACTATATGTTTCATATATACAAAAGAACTCATTACCAGAATCAAATGTCCCACGCCCGCTGAACTATATGTTTCATTTTTCCGAAGATTTCATTACCACAATCAGATGTCCCACCCCCGCTGCACTATATGTTGATGTCGGTGATGTTGCTGATGAGCGGGGTGCGTGTGTGGTCCCCACGTCTCTGGGAGTTGGTAGCCCCGGGAGTGCGTGCGGGTCCACCACGTCCCGCATGATGATGATGATGATGATGATGATGATGATGATGATGATGATGATCATCGTCATCATGATGATGACCATGGTGATGATGATCATGATGATGATAATGTTGATGATGATGCTGATGATGATGATGCTCCCGTCACTCTTGTACCTGCGGGGCAAAGCCCAGGAATTGGCCGATATACGCGTATATATATATATATGGTGCTTTCTCAAAATAGGGAGCCCTAAAAAATGGTTGGTTTATTACTATAAATGACTATTAATGGATGATTTAGGGGTACCCCTATTTTGAGAAACCACCATATAGAAATATATCGCTCTGCATAAGAGTGACTGTGTACTACTGTATACCTTGTAACATGCTGTAGCAGTGGAGCCGACGTGGGTCGTCCTTCACCATGCCACAACTGTAGTGTAAACTGTTTACACAGTGTCCCAAGCATCAAGACCGGGAAACTGATCCAACCGTCCCTCACCTTTTCACCACTTTGGTCCAGCCCAAAGCCCAGTCCCAACAAGAAAGCACCATATTTTCACATCCTGAAAGTGGACACAGAAATTTCAACCGCTTGGAGCTTCCGAATTATGTGATCCACAGGCATCCGCAGCCTGGGCAGCGGACACGGGCTGCATTTTGTGTGGCTTCGGGGTCTGAAGGCACAAGACTGCTGCAATGGAACGATGAAAGTTGACTATGGTAAACCTGTGGTAATCCAATGGTCAACCTATGGTAAACCAAAGGTTATCTTTTTTTGCATCGAAAGATTATTTCGATGAATCACAGCACGCTTACAGTCCTGTTTCCAGACGCCCGTGCCAAAATCAGAGTGCGAACGCTACTCGGCAAGGTCACCCCATCCAGAAGGCTTTGATGAAAATTTGCGCCGAAAGTCAAAGTCTGCAAGTGGCTCGGCAAGGACACCCTACCCAGGCTTTGACTGAAACAGTTTCCAAAAGTCAAAGTTTGCAGATTGCTTGGTAAGGCAACCCTATCCAGGCTTTGATTAAAGCAAGTCCCAAAAGTCAAAGATTGCAAGTTGCTCGGCAAGGTCAACCAATCCAGGCTTTCATTGAAGTGATGCCCAAAAGTCAAAGATTGCAAGCTGCTCGGCAAGGTCACCCAACCCAGGGTTTGAAAGGACACGGGATCGATAGTCAAAGTTTGCAGGTTGCTGGGCAAGGTGACCCTATCCAGGCTTTGATAAAAATGATGATCCAAAGTCAAAGATTGCAAGTTGCTGGGCAAGGTAGCCCTATCCAGGCTTTGATTAAAGTCATACCCGAAGGTCAAAGTTTGCAAAGTGCTCGGTAAGGAAACCCTATCCAGGCTTTGATTGAAGTCATCCCCGAAGGTCAAAGTTTTCAAGTTGCTTGGCAAGGTAACTCCTTCGAGGCTTTGATTGAAGTCATACCCGAAGGTCAAAGTTTTCAAGTTGCTTGGCAAGGTAACTCCTTCGAGGCTTTGATTGAAGCATTTTCCAAAAACCAAAGTTTGCAGGTTGCTCGGTAAGGTAACCCTATCCAGGCTTTGATTGAACTCATACCCGAAGGTCAAAGTTTTCAAGTTGCTCGGTAAGGTAACCCTATCCAGGCTTTGATTGAAGCATTCTCTAAAGGTCAAAGTTTGCAGGTTGCTCGGCAAGCTCACCTGATCCAGGCTTTGGTTGAAATGAGAACCGAAAGTCAAAGTCTGCAAGTTGCTCGGCAAGCTCACCCGATCCAGGTTTTGGTTGAAGCATTTTCCAAAAGTCAAAGTTTGCAGGTTGCTCGGCAAGGTCAACAGATCCAGGTTTTGATTAAAGCAAGTCCCAAAAGTCAAAGATTGCAAGTTGCTCAACAAGGTCAACCGATCCAGGCTTTCATGAAACTGACCACCCAAAGCCAAGGATTGCAAGTTGCTTGGCAATCTAACCCCATCCAGGCTTTTATCGCACTGACAACCAAGAGTCAAAGTTTGCAGGTTGCTGGGCAAGGCGACCCTATCCAGGCTTTGATTGAAGTCATACCCGAAGGTCAAAGTTTGCAAGTTGGTCGGCAAGGTCAGCCGATCTAGGCTTTGATTGAAGCATTTTCCAAAAACCAAAGTTCGCAGGTTGCTCGGTAAGGTAACCCTATCCAGGCTTTGATTGAAGTCATACCCGAAGGTCAAAGATAGCAACTTGCTCGGCAAGGTCAACCTATCTAGGCTCGAATTGAAGCGTGTTTCAAAAGCCAAAGTTTGCAAGTTGTTCGGCAAGGTCACCTGATCCAGGCTTTGCTTGAAGTTAGCGGTAAGAATCAAGGTTTCGAGTGTCTGGGGTAGATTTCGCAAGCAACGAGCAGAACTTGGAAATGCGATCTGTGTAACCCCTTCCAACACGGACTCTTCGTCAGCAACAAGCAGGTTTTTCAAATTCACACATCGCATTGCAGCAATCAGATCAGTACGAAGATAGGTACAGGACAATGTTGCAGTCTTTCCCGTGATGCCTTGCTGTTGCAATGTTTGGTTCAACGCCAGCGGCAAAGCATCGTGGTGGAGAGTAGGCCTCGCACCTCGCTTTGGCAAAAGTTGTCTCTGAACTATCTTGAGCACGTCCCTACCCAATTTGGAAGGGCAAACGCTGAAGGTGCATCCTTCACCATTCAAACAGAAGACATGGAGTTCAATCAGCTGTGCATCGCCACCGGATGGCGCATGGTGGTACAACATCACCAGAAACCACGAACCCCTTTGGGTCGCGCTCCCTGAGTGAAGTGCACTGTGCCCCACGAATGGTGGTGCACACCCGCAACCACGCAAAGTGACAATCGGCGTAGAATGTGAACCACGGCTCTGGGCTTTGAGACCAAAATGTCAAAGCATACATCAAATTAGTTTCCCTGGTTAGTTTCCCTATTAGTTTCCCTGGGCTATCTGCAAACACATGTTTCAATGGTTTCATGAATGGTCGGCCATGATTTCACTGAGACCAGTATCACCCACCATACACGAATCATCAGCAGCTACACCATCGGTAGATACACAAACTACAAGGATTCTGGTCAAAACCAACTGAACAAACAGTTACACTTTGGTAGTATTGACCACCTGAACAACTCCAATCTGCAACTCCAAATCTGCATATGTTTCAACGTGCAGCATCCTCAGATGTGCCCCTCCATGCATCTCCACCCCACAATTGAAAAGCCCTGGCATTTCTTATTCGGGCTTAACTTGTGCAGCTCTTGATTTTCAAACGTGTCCAATTACCAGGAGGGAACTCGACTTATATCATCCCCAATTGTGATTTTGGTTGTTGCTTAATGAGGGCAACAGCCACAATCATTCTCAGTTCTAACCCCCTTGCCAGCAATGGCAATGTGCCAACAACCACGGGTTGTACGATGATTGGGTGGCATTGAACAATCCCCATGTTGTGTGATGGTTCAACATTTCATCAACCATAGATCCGCCAGCAGCGCACAACTTCCAACTGGATCCTTAAGCTCCATGGCTTTGGGGAGCATCAAAGTTGGGTACGAGTTGATGAATCAAAAAGATTGAGAAAGCCATCCATGCAGGTGATGCATCGAACAACCGGAGCAGCTTCTACGCCTCTGATGTTGCTTCCTTAGTTGTTCATTGCTCTCAGTTTACAAACGCCAAGATCCAGCAGTAGACTGCCCCTATTTTGCCATAGCTCGTGATTCACCATCAGTGGAGTGGTTCTAGACATGGATCTTCATGCATTTCCCCATCATTTACTACCAAAGGGAATAAGTCCACCAATTGGCATACAAGAGGCTAAGCTATGATAGATTTTTAGCAGCTTAGCCACTATCAACCAGCATGAACCGTCATTTGCCGCAATCATGAACGACGATTTGTCATTACCAGACCTGACAAATTGCACGGGTGTTCGGTTCAGCTTGTATTTAAGGTTCGGTGCTTGTATTTAAGGGTCCGGGACTCCCACAACATATGTTTCTACAACCTATGCTTAAAAAAGGAAACACATCTTGAATGCAACCTGAAGTACTGACATCAACCTGATTTTCAAATCAGTATGTGACCTGATTTCCTTAAATACAATCTGATCTTAAAATCAAGTTGTATTTAAGGTCAATTTTTTTCAGGCCAACCAAACAATTCAAAAATAAATGACGAAAAACTTTGGATGCAACCAGATCTCCTGAAATACAACCTGATATCAGGTTGTACTTGAGATTTTTTTCGGAACATCTCAACAAAATACTTCAATACAAGCTATTTCCTTAAGTACAACCTGATTTTAAAATCAGATTGAATTTAAGGTCGGTTTTTTTTTGAGGCCAAAAAAAATAGAACAAAAACAAAAAAAAACCTTAAATACAACCTGATTTCCTTAAATACAACCTGATTTTAAAATCAGGTTGTATTTAAGGCCCTTTTTTTTGAGGCCCCCCAAAAAATATAACAAAAACAAAACACCTTAAATACAACCTGATTTCCTTAAATACAAGCTGATTTCCTGAAATACAGCCTGGACCACTGGGGGACCCCCCAGTTTTTCAGAAAAACAACCAGATTTCATTGTTTGTTTTGAAAAACTGGAGGGACCTCAACCCTACAAACATGAAATTTCTGGTCTGAGGCCCCCCCAGTTTTTCAAAACAAACAATGAAATCTGGTTGTTTTTCTGAAAAACTAGGGGGTCCCCCAGTGGTCCAGGCTGTATTTCAGGAAATCAGCTTGTATTTAAGGAAATCAGGTTGTATTTAAGGAAATCAGGTTGTATTTAAGGTGTTTTGTTTTTGTTCTATTTTTTTTTGGGCCTCAAAAAAGACCGGCCTTAAATACAACCTGATTTTAAAATCAGGTTGTATTTAAGGAAATCAGGTTGTATTTAAGGTTTTTTTTGTTTTTGTTCTATTTTTTTGGCCTCAAAAAACACCGACCTTAAATTCAATCTGATTTTAAAATCAGGTTGTACTTAAGGAAATCAGCTTGTATTTAAGGTTTTTTGTTTTTGTTCTATTTTTTTTGGCCTCAAAAAAACCGACCTTAAATACAACCTGATTTTAAAATCAGGTTGTACTTAAGGAAATCAGCTTGTATTGAAGTATTTTGTTGAGATTTTCCGAAAAAAATCTCAAGTACAACCTGATATCAGGTTGTATTTCAGGAGATCTGGTTGTATCCAAAGTTTTTCGTCATTTATTTTTGAATTTTTTGGTTGGCCTGAAAAAAAATGACCTTAAATACAACTTGATTTTAAGATCAGATTGTATTTAAGGAAATCAGGTCACATACTGATTTGAAAATCAGGTTGATGTCAGTACTTCAGGTTGCATTCAAGATGTGTTTCCTTTTTTAAGCATAGGTTGTAGAAACATATGTTGTGGGAGTCCCGGACCCTTAAATACAAGCACCGAACCTTAAATACAAGCTGAACCGAACACCCGTGCAATTTGTCAACCAGACCCCATTCAGCACGAATGGCTGACGGCCAACACGTTCTTCAACTGTGCCTGTGGAGTCTGTTGAGCCAACACGGACCTGGGCGACCGACAGTTGGATCAAAGGAAGCACTAAGGAGGGTGGAAAACACCACCAAATGTGGTTTATGTAGTTTTACTCAACACCACCATTCAAAATCACCATTCCGAGTAAATGTAGGGTGGAAATCCACCACCAGAATATGTTTAACACCACCACTATTAATCTATTGATAGTTCTACTTGTTGCTAATCTACAGGGAAGATTAGGTATGTTCTGATGGTGTCGTACTCCCACCATCTCTATTTCCAGTAAACAATGGCAATGGGAGTAGATTCTACTGGGAATATAGATAGTTCTTCCAACCATAACTTTTTAGATGGACGGTAATGGTAATAAATAACTGAAAGAATGCTGCTTGCAGCATCTAGAAAATGCTGAAACCAACTGTGACAAATCAAAGCAGCGAATGCTATGTCTGACCATCCACTTGGAGCAGGTGTAGCGACCACATGGGTTCCGCCCATGGGCGAGAGTGCGTGTTTAGCAGATCTCAAGTCACCATCTCAAACAATAATTGGAGATGTAACTTGACATGCATGTGTATATACCTAATTTGTAATCATACACCATGTCAGACATGTCTGCACAGGCTTCGTTATCAGAAACATATGCATTCAGACGCCCATGAAAAAGCAGAATATTCGGGGGATGCTATCAGCAAGCATGCTGTAAAGAACACTGGCAGCACAACCAATCGAAATGTGGGGACCACAGACTTCATTAGTCCCTTAGCATCCCTTAGCTAGTTTCCCCAACCAGGACCCAACCCACCACTGCACTTTCTACAGCAACCCCATAGCGTTTGTTGAGAACCCATCCAACTCCTAACCCCGACGACCGATTTTCCTGACCGTTTCCCATGGTTTTGCTTGGAGGCCGCTGCAAACGGCTCGTCGTTATTTCCCCTGAGTCTTAACAAATACATGACAACAGGGGCTCAGGGGAAGGCTTTGCTGCCTGCCAGTGAGGCGAATCAACCACTGCTCACGAAGGTGACAGGACCGAGTCCCAGCGCGGCTTCATTTTGCGCTTTCAAATCCAGTGCCTGTTTTGCTCTACTTCAGAAGTGTGCCTGATTCCTTTGCACCGCACGACTGATATGCTGATTAATGGCAATCAGTAGGGATCTATTGAAGTTATTCAAGTCCCACCCTCCTTCTTTGTTGGCCCCATGTTTCGTTTCCTCTCTGGCAGTGGATGCATAGGCTCAAAACTGAATTGTACACGGACGTCTGCAAATATGCAAACCATACATAATTACATATGTAGCCAATTAGACATATTTCCGTATATACATTGAAAAGAAATATATGCCATCATATCCGGAAGACTTCTTGAACGGAAACACATCTACAATCCTCGATATACTTCGATGTATGCGCAGAATCTACGCGTCTGTGCATCTAAGTCTTCTCCATGATCAGTCCTGATCCGCCAGGTCATCAGCGGCTCTGGGGCACCCCTACACTGGCGACACCACCTGAAGCCACTGCTGGCGTCGACACCGGTCCATCCCATGGGACTGGAAAGTAACCCTGCACTAGTGGTTGCAATCGGTAAAGATCTAGGCTGTTTGGGCAGTGCTCTGGGTCTTTGAATGGCAAGATCACTATTCACCACTATAAATTGCTAGTAGTCACTAGTGTTATCACTATTAATCAATCACTATTTTTAACCACCACTACTAGCCCTTAATCCTCCATATCAACCATGCTTAAATAGAAGTGTTTTGGGTATCTTCTGTAAACCCTCAGGTTTTGAGGGTGCCCCCACTTCTTCAAAAGTCCCTGATGCCTGATGCTATCCGCACGTAGAAAGCAGCTGGCTTTGCAATATCCAGGCATGCTAGCGAAACAAGAATAAACTTCTGAGAATGACAATGAAACATTCGTGAACTTTCTAAGAAGGATAGTCAAACATGTTAGACAAGAACAAAAATTAGGAATTGGGATGGTTTGTAAGTGGGATGGTTGGGAACTGTCTAAGAAGGATAGTCCCATCCTGAAGTAACAAACCATGCCAATATGGCTGTGGGTCAAAACCCTGTACCCCTTGTTCCCCTATCATTAACCATTGTTTTCCTTATATTTTTGTTGGTTACTATCCCTTTTTATTGTTGGTTAATATTGACCCATAGCCATATGAATTCTAACAGTTACTTCAGGGCTGGTTTAAACATCGGTGCCTTGATGAAAAGTGCCGTCAGATGACCATCCCCTCGTTATCTACCTTGCCATCGCAATACAATGAGGTGCAGTTTGCATCCCAGCACTACTGTTGTTGGTTTTTTGGGGGTACCTGCATGATAAGGTACCTGCAGTACTGGTTGGTTTATTACTGTAAGTGCTTAATTAATCATGATTTGGGGGTACCTGCATGATAAGAAAGCGCCATTTGCTAGATTTTGGATGAGAAGCATTTCCTGTTTACCAGATATAAACGGGACAGAAAATCGCTTTGCATGCCCAAGAATGATCTATAGATATTGAACAGGTGTCGTTGGCATGTACCACCATGGCTATGGACAACCTATCTGTCCCTTGACCCATGAACTTTGGCTCGAGCCACACCACCAAGGCTTCGGCTCCATCAGAATGGTCACCATGAACCATCCCTTGGGAGTTCCAGAAACTGATCCCATCTCAGGATCCCATCATTTGCCACCAATGGGTGCTGACAAACTTCCGATACACATTGCTATTCCAATTATGCTGAGTTGTTTATGTAAATTGTAACTTCTATTCGATCTCTGCTGAAATCAGTACTGTACATAACCCGTGGATGTAATATCATGCTTCTCTTGAATAATAGATAGCCACAGTGAAATCCATTCAGTAAACAAAAAGATTTCTTAACAACTCATGGATTTAAACTGTGGATTTGTTAATGATTGGAATCAAGTGTGTAACTCAAGTAATGGATTGAAATCAACACTCATTAACAGTGGAATGAAAATCCATGTAATTAACAACTCATTTCATCCCAGTAATCCAATCATTAACAGTGGAATTTCGCCCGTGTAACAGTCCTTGGACACCACGACGCCCTTCGGGCGCTGAGCTCCCCTGCAGCATCGGCGTCGACGTCCAGCTCCCTCCAGTCGGACGTAATTCCTGGCTTCACGACTCGAAATGGTCGGAAGGTGCTCCAGTTTTTGGATGGAAGATGATCTGGTTGGTGCTTTCAACCCCTATGTAAAATAGGAGTCAACCAACAAGTTGTTAATGATCACCAGGGAAAATAAAAAGTGTTTGAAACCACCAGCCAGTGATGGGAGGTGGCATGTGAACCAAAGCCTGGTTGTAAAGATTGGTCACCGGGCAAAACCATCGCGAATGAACCAGTACTGCAGTAGCCTGTATTAACAGGAATTGATGTCAACCGCTGCAGCTGCCCCCTGAACATTCTTTCCATTCGATCTCCCTCGGCAGGGCCAGGGATTAAAGATGGGGCCAGGCTGACCATGCCAGGCTTTGAGGGAAAACCACGAGTCCTGTCATGCCCTACTCTGCGTTCAAGGCCAATTGGCTAAGAAGCCCAACAAGCAAGGCCAACTGAGAATGCGTAGTTCCGTAGGATAGCTTGGCAATGGTTCGTGATTGCTGGGTGAGAACAGTCAAGGTCAGGTGCATGTGACATCAACTATTACTATCCGTTGCATTCCCTATTTGTGTTGGTCAGTGTCCTAAGTCTTAACCATCAACCAATCATTTACCATTATAGCGCACTATTAAGCACTACCTACTCAGGTTTCAAACATGTTTCAAAGTCAGCAAAAAAAGGACCCCATCAACCATCATCAACCATCTGAATCAGCCTATGAAGCTATGTTAATATCTAACCATTGTTATCAGCCTATTAAGCTATGTGGACCTATCAACCATTGTTATCCACAGTTCACCGCCAACCATTCACTCCCAGGCGCTTTGCCATGCCTGCCGACCGTTCCGTGCGAAGCAGGGCTTTCCTAGCGCACACAGTAACCCACAGCTGAACCCCTGGAACAGCCTTTGATGCTCACCTAGCAATGGAAAATCCACCATCTTTTAAAGTAACTTCTTCGGGTTGTCCCTGTAAAATGTTCCTGGTTGCCAAAGGGTACCACAACAGATTTTCACCCATGATTTGTTTTCATACCGATTGGATTCGATGTCTAACCAGGACCATTTCCTGTCTGAATATCCTAAAAAGGAAAGTCCATTTGGATCCGGGATAGTGTACCCCCAACGCTCAGGGGTTCCGCAAAGTCTATGGCTTGATCCATGTCTCGCGCACAGACACGTGTTGCAATGTTGATTCTAGCGCTCCTTGATGGTAGCGCTCCTTGAACTGGTACAAGCCAACACTTTGCTGACCCAAGTCATCTGGTTGGTGGTTGAACCACCCCTATGAAAAATATGCTCGTCAACCAACCATTTGTTCCAAACTACTGGGGAAAATCAACAATGTGAATCAAACCACCAACCAGTCATGTCACTAGGTCTTTGGTCTACCTGCGCCCCCATTCGCTCGCAAGCAACTCGCCAGCTGCCACCAAGCTGCCGTCTCTCAAGTCCTGCGGGACTCACATCCACCTGCAGGTGAGGGCTCACCAGCAATGGGGAAGTCAACAAGAACCCTTCACCCTTAGCCACTCCGGCAAACTAACCTGGTTGCGCACCAAATCCACGACTTTTTGATGGTTTTACTATGTTTTACCTATCAAAATTGTGATTTTCAGCTTCCAGGTTCGTTTGCCAAAGGGTAGTAGTTTGGTAGAGTAGTTAACCGTTAAGCATCAATCATTCATCATCAACCATCAAAACAGCCATGGACAGTGGTGAGCTGCCGGTCTTCCCATGCTGATAGGGATTGATACGACAGTCGTTAGTGTCTGGTTTTATGGCTGCCGATTGTTATTTTCAAAATGAGAACAAACTGTTTTTAAGAGCCATGATGATTGATAGTAGATCTTTCATCACTGGTAAAAACTGTGAACGACTGCTTGTACTTGTCAACAACAACTGGTAACAAGTGCTGATGACTGTTGATAGTTGCACACTGGTAATAAATTAATGTTAGTAGTCGCGCTTAATCACCGTTGATCACGATTGATAGTCGTGGTTTCTCAAAAAAAATGAGCCCTCCCGGTCCTTGCATTCCAACGAGTGAACAGAAAATATCATCGGGATAAAACCTGGGCTGGTCCCTTGTAAGGGCAACCATGGGCACACGAGCCAAAATTGTGGGAGCTGCCTCGAGCCCTAAGGCTTTCTGAACTGCTCGTCAATTCGTTGCGCCATCATCCACTGCAACAAATTGTCGAGAAAAACAGCCATCCAGCTTTTCCTCCATGGGATATCTTGATGGCTTCCCTGGTAGTACGTTCCCTCACATGATCATTGCGGCCCCACCTTTTGTGGGATACCGACATGCCCTGCTTTCTGAAGCAACCAAATTCTCTGGAAGCGTTTGCTTCGCAGTTGTGGTGCACCTCAAAGACATTCCGAAGTTGTCATCTTCAGTATATACTGAAAGCTCCTTTTTTCGGAGGATCAACTTCATTGCCAAGCCAACCAACAAATGGGCATTTCTCAAAATAGGGGCAGCCCCAAATCATCCTTTACATCAACCATTTATAGCAATAAACCAACCCTTTTTTGAGGCCCCCCATTTCAAGAAACATGAATAGTTGGGGCCTGTCTGTTTGTTTGTATTTCAAGAAACATAAATGGTAAATTTCATCAACCTATTTGTTTGAAGGATCCTTTTTCAAGAAACCAACAAACAGCTCTGACATGATCCAGTGCTATATGTCACCTCTATCCCCATAGCTCTGGCCACAAAGGCGTTCCATCATCGCAAAAAAGGGCCTCCTGTTGCAGAGGGTCAAAGGAGTCCTGCCCGGTGCAACAACGACAGGTGCAAAGAGAGGTCGAAAGTTTGCGGCAGAAGAATGGTACCAATTGGTAGGTCGGGATCATCATCATCATCATCATCATCATCATCATCATCATCATCATCAAGCATCGGTAACCATGATCAAGCATCATCGACGATCATGAACTGTTCGTACACCATCATTCAGCATCAGGAACCATCAGGAAGCATCACGAACCATCACATCACACACTAGCATTGAGCATCATTAACCATCATTGACTTCTTCATCGTCCTCTTCCATGACGGCGTGAGGATCCCAACATTCACCAGTCAGTACACGGCAAAGATTCCAAGTAAAAAAACGCACATGGCCTGAGTAACATCTCACTCTTTTGACCGCACATCAAGGAGCTCGCCCGATTTGATGCCACGAAAAACTGCTACTCATGGGTATTCCATAAACCTTGGGTGGATCATCTTGCATGTTTGCTTGCGATATATGTTGTATACATGCCTAGATGTGCCCTATTGAATTGACCTAAGCGTTTCAGGTTGTAGGAAATCTTAGATTTCACTCGCCATGGCACTTGATTCCTAATTGGGTTTGTCCATAGTGGTACCCCCCATAGCTGGTTGGTTACCCTCTTGTGAGGGATGTTTGCGGGGTAGCACCCTTTGTGGCTAGATACATTGTGGTCTAAAACAGCAACCTCAATGGAGGGCGGCCAATGACCGGTCGGACCAACGGGCCCTAAACTTTTTGACAGGGGCTGAATCCGTGTTGGGATCTTCACCAGCAATGATCCATTTAATTCTCAGAGAACCATTATAATACTATGTGTTGAATTATAAAAATGATTTCACACATGTGTTGAGATTTGAACGATAAAACATGACATCATTAGACATTCTTCATGGCCAAAATCAAAAAACCTGATGACTCATGTCAACCACCACATCAGCTATGGCAATTCTGAACTACCTATCCTTCGAAACCAAGAATCCTGACAAATTATTGAAAAAAAGTATATTGTCGTGTATATATTTAGTAATTAATCTCATCGATCGAGTGTTTGGTAGTGAATCAATCCTTGCGATTCAACAACCAGCGCTTTGCAACCGTGCACTGATCATCAGTCGTGCAAGCCAGTGCTGTTCAAGCACTTGCAAAAAGTCATGGTCAAGTGATAGTTAAGTCATGGTCGAGTCAATACTGCAAATAGGGGTAACCCCAAATCATCCTCTTTTTACCATGCGTAGCAATAAACCAACCATAACTTTGGAGCTCCCTATTTTAAGAAACCCCCAAGTGCTGATTGATCACTGAGAATCCTGGCGCCAGCAGCCACCACCGGTTGCGCCACCTGCGGATGGAGCGCATGCGCCAACACCAGGCCCACCAAGAGCTTCACGGTGGGCACCTCGGGCGAGCGGTTACCACTACTGGTGGCCGAAGCTGTGCCAAAATGAGCCCTGCAACGCACCTCTGAGTGCGCGACGCAGCTGTTTCTTAGCATCATGAAATATGAAAGAGAAGTCAGGCAACCTTGGTACTCAGGGTGCGGTCGCCCCTGATGCTGTAGAACATCTCGGCCCGAAAAGAAACACAAAGAGACCTGCTAAGTTTGACATTAAAATCCAACTTGTGAGGTGAAAGATCTTGAAAACTCAGCCGCAACCAGTGGCTGCACCGGGCTAGCTGCCAAGACCATTTCTCAGAGCATTCATCGTAGATACCTGTATCCAGCACCGATGGCATGATCACAGGTCGTCCGGGAATGCCTTGTCGCCTTTTCCAGTCAAGTGGCTGCCACTTGTTCAGCATGTTCCATGCCAAACAAATTGCTTGAATTGAGCCCAAACAGGCTACCACGCCGCGATGCTGCTCCGGACCCAGCTGCAGGATAGCTGTGCAGCCTTCACCAACAACCCATTGCCATAGCCTATTGCAAACTCATAGCCTGCTCGGGGAAATTTATCTCCCAAGCCCTCAGTAGGGTATTCACTAACCCATCAGTGAAGCCATTGGTGATGTTGAGCCAACCTGGCGGCAAAAAATCACCATCTATGATGGGAAACCCTGGTTTCCAACCAAGTACAAATGGTGTGGATTTTCCAGCTAGCCAGGTTTATCAGAGTGGAACCATCTATTGATAGCAACAATGATTGGGTGAATTCCAACAGCAGGCAGAAGCACCCAAAACAAACGGGTCCAAGGTTTAGTTGGACAGCTGAGCATGCAAAGGCACGATCCCTGGATGACACAAGCCACAAAGATTCACAAATCCATTTCTGTAGACATTTACAATCATTTACTTTTAGATGTTAGATGTACATGTAGATGTTGGATCCGCGTTTAGATTTGCATGTGCATTTACATTGCGAACATCTAATACATATTACAACGATGCGTGTTTCTACACATGCACACATCATACACAAAATATCCTGACACCTCATCAACACTGGTGGTTTCTCAAAATAGGTGTATCCCCAACTCATCCAGCTTATTAACCATTCATAACAGTAAACCATCGATTTTCGGGGTCCCCAAACTCCCCACGTTGAAAAACTCAACGAAAGCCATCTGCCATGCGCAGCCCATCCCCCCGTGGCACCCATGGCATGGCACCCCCGCCCCGGGGCACCCCCAACGCCACCCCCTGGGGCTCGGCTCCGCAGCATCTTCTTCTTGGGCTTCGGCTTCGCCTTGGCCGACCCCGCGCGCTCCGACAGCTGCGAGGGTCGTCTGGGCTCCGGCTGCGGGGCGTCCTGGCGCCCAGTGCCGATGTCACCGGGCGTGGGGATCAGGTTGATGACCCAGTGATGAGTTTCAGGAAAATACGAATAGATGTGCACCATGCGTACGGTTATATACAATATATACAGTATATAAAGATATTTATATATATATATATACACCAGTTATGTTTTCTTTAGTATGTATATTAGTTATTAATCTTTGTTTTCTGTTGTTATATATGTGGTGATAGCTAATACAAGCAATCAATTGCTTCGAATGGCAAGACATGATCACCGTAGACTCAACTCATAGCTGCTTCACTTACTAAGAAGTGATGAATACTGCTGGTGGTAGCTATTGCATATGAGCACCAAGAGTTAACGTTTGATTAATGATGGCTGCGTTCATGTGGATATATGTGGACACTTATCAACAACAGTTCTTATGCACGAACAGTAACCGACTCCTTTGGACAAGTCACTTACAATCAATCATCAGTGAACATGAACATGTTGCGCCGGTGAAAATGACCCGTTGAGGATCCAAAATGGTGTGACATTTGATCAACACATAATAGTCAACATGAAAACAAAATTAACCCCGCCACCGAATTAGAAGCGTTTGCAACATGGTGCCTGTGGGCATTCTGCTGGTAACGCACTCATTTCTTACCTCATCGTATGGCAAATCACAACAGCTAGGCTATGCATGGCGTTTCGGAATTCTTACTGATCTCTCATGACCTCTTGAAAACCATGCATATTCAGGTCCCCAGTGGTTGACTTACAATTTCCGCAACGAGTGTACAGTGAAGTTCACGTTGACACCCGCCCTAGTCGTCCCATGTCTGGATATGAGAATACCTCCACAGCCATGATCATAAACAAGTAATACCTTCCCTAAGAAAACCTTCCTAATCTCCCCCTTAGTTTGGTAGCAAAAAAATTTACTTTTTTTCAATTTTGTTCAGGGGAGACCAGGCACAAACATGCAAAGTTCTTGTTGGGGAGAGGGATTGCAGAGATGACCGGACCAGTTTGCTGAGTGTTTCAAAGACTGTCGATGACGCTGACGCTTGTCAATCAACCCACCATTCATGGTGAAACACCCTTCGGAATCATGGCCACTCACAAGTGCTGGTGAATCTACCACTACTACAGATCGGTTCACATTTTTTGTAGTGGTAGGTAGATTGCTGGCCATCTACCACGTGGTATTCATCATGACACTAGGAATGGTAGAAATCTACCACTTTAGGCAATGCCTAAGATTCATCATGATTCCCAGGATTTTCTGTTGGTTCATACCTAATCTTCGGAAATCTACCCCTGCCACAAGCACCACTGAAGTTTTCGCAGCGTGGTCCTCCTCCACTGACCGCTGTGGTTTCTCCCCAAGTTGCAAAGAATCCAAATAAACGAGCCTGCGACGCGGCTCTTGAGAGCTCCATCGGAATGACAATCCAAACTATCAGTTTGTGTGAACCCAATTCCTGGGCAAGACTTGCTGTTGCGAAAATTCCACCGTTGGTAGTATGTCCTCATGGTCATAGATTTCTTTCATGGTCAATAAAGGGCTCGTAAAAAAAAAGGGATAGTCTCCGGCAAACTAACTTGGAAGCAAAAAACAGCATCTTTAGAGGCAAAACCATCACAAATAGCGGATTTTCCACTTCCAGGTTAGCCCACCATAGGGCAGCCAAATCACTATGAACAATCCGTGACGGCTGCCTCTCTAAATCTGCCATCTGACTCCATTCCATCGGGGCGACCCCAGACGGAGGTCAATGAAGTTCACAAGTTCTGCATTGGATTTTCAAAGATGCCATTGGTTGTTTAAAGATGTTTTTGAATGATAAACAACCAATGACATCATGAAAATAAAATGGCATCATAAAAATATGTTCCTCTACATCTTTGATGCCAAAAATGAATATTGATGTTCAAAGATGTTTTCATTTGGTTTCATGAAAATACTGAGTTCTGTGTTCAATCCAACGGCAAGTACTTGACCAGAATGCAACAAAAAATGGACAGTTATGGATAATCATGTTCTGTAGATGTCACCATCCATCAACGCTTCGATAAATCGTCCACATCCATCCAATAAGTTGCCCTGGTGTTACATAGATGGAGAACACTCATGTTTGAATGGTTTGCCTACTACAAATGGCAGGTTTTAAGCCACATCAAAGTCTCAACACAGCCTCCAGTTGATCCATCACCAAGGTCACCGTCATCCACTCATCAACCATCACCAGCAATAACCACATGACAATCACCTTAAATTGTGGTTGCATGAAAATATTTTATCAAACCCAACTTCATCACATGCATCATCCGATGTGCTTGATTGTTCATAATCAAGCATAATGATAATCTGCATCTAAACATGAGCCTGAAAAGCCATATATATATATATTCACAACCATTAACTATTAACCACTGCAAAGCATTAACCATCAGTAATCAGGGCTACATATTGTCAACTATGTTTCACCATCATTAACCACAACTAACGGTACTGTAACCCACTACAGGACGTACTCAACAATAGTCCCGCCATTCATCATGGGCAATCATCAATCATAATTAGCCATCATCAACCACCCCTAACCATAGCCACTAACCACTCTTAAGCGTCATCCAGCATGAACCATATGCACCATCAATTCATCATCAACTCCCGCAGCGGTTTCGGGTGGCCCGTTTGTTGGTCCCGTCCCCCGCGGCCTTTGCGATGCTGCGACGCTGCAGAAGTTTTGCTCGTGGCCCTCCAAGGGCGTGGGGTTCAAGAGCTCCTGGAGGGTTGGACTGGAGAAAATGAGGAAAACATGAGGAAAGAATGAAGGAATGGTTGTGATGGTTGTGAACCAACAGTGGTTCAATGGCTGCGAATGGTTGTGAATGGTTGTGAACCCTCCAGCTAGTTTAATCATCACCAACAATTACAATTATTGTTAATGGTTGTTGATGATGCTGGTTAATGATGGTTGGCACTTGCGGTCGTCCACCCCCAGCACGCATGCAGAGCTGGTTAATGATGGTTGAATGGTGGTTTGAGGATGCTTAATGATGTTGATGGGGTAAAAGTAGTTTATTAGTGATGGTGGTGATGGTGGTTTATGATGTTTCATGGTGGTTTATGGTAGTTGGTCTTCATGGTTGCTGATGATGTTTATGATGGTTGTGACGGTGGTTGATGTTGGTTAATGGCTAATGATGGTTTATGGCTTATTGGAAGGGTTGTTGATTAAGGTTTTGATGGTGGTTACTGTTGGTTAATGGTTGGGATAGTTGGTTACTGTTGGTTAATGGTTGGGATAGTTTGTTCCTGGTTGATAGTAGTTGGCTAATGATGAATAGTAACTGGTGAATGATTGGCTCATATTTCTTGATGGGGTGGTTTATGGCTAATGATGATGCACGATTATTAAAGTTGATGTTAGTGCTTGGGTTTCTTGTTAATGCAAGTAGTTTGTGAATAGTTGGTTGGAAGGGTTCATAGTCGCTAAAAATTTGTTCATAGTTGATTCAGAATAAGGTATATAATGATGGTTAGTAGTTGCTCAACAGTTGGTTTTGATTTTTAGTACTTGGTTAACTGTCGGTTATCATAAGGGTTCATGATGGTTGATTGTTGGTTGGTGGGTGGTCATGGGGGGCTTATCGTTGATTCATACTTGGTGAATATGCTTAGTTGCTGCTCAATAGTGGGTTTCAATGGTTTGTGATTGGTTAGTGGTCGGTTATAAGGGGTTCATGATGATCAATCGATGGTTGGTGGTTGATTCTGAGGGTTCAGGCTGTTTTCACAGTGGGTCAAAAGACTAAGGACAGTTGATCATTGTGAATGCCAATACTGAGTGGTCAGTAGTAAGGTTTTCTGATCCTGCTTCACGCTTTAAATAACCATTCTCAACCATTGAGCAACGACCATTCGCCACTATTATGTAAATCGTTATTTGTGTTCAGCAATTAGATAGGGGTTGGATATAGGGAAGTATCACAACGTGTACCCCTCGCCATCCCAAATTGTGAACGCATTGGGACAAGAATTTCGATGGGACGATGCACACACGTGTGGCGCACCATTGTTATAGATGTGGAACTTCTACAAAACATGCGTGTATACATATGCGTCTGTGTGGCTGTTGCCAGAAATGGCTACGATAAACCGTAACAGAAGTTATAAGCTAATCAGGGAATACCAACCAACTAGATAGCTATGCAAGGGAACAATAGCTATAAACAACTGTAAAGTGCACCTCTTTTGCGCACAAAAGCCTGTCATTCAATGAAAACAACGAACCGAGGCCAAAGGTCTTGCGGAGAAAAGCTGGTATTGGCTGGTTATACTTTAAACTCTTATAATCATGGTTCTATCCCCAGCTCACATCCGATAGTGGAGCTAGTCACAGACCGAGGAGTGAGCAGCTACACACTACCCAGTGCAGTGCTCGCGTTGTCATGGAAATTACATTTCACGATCATTTTTGTCTGGCCACTCCTGGTAGCTCCGAATCGCTCGTCCTTCAAAAGGATATAAATATGGATACCCTGGCTCCGAATCGCTCACTCTCAACCATCAGCCAGCCCCACAATTTCAGCTGCATGTGAGTATTGTTGCTGTTTTTGGGTGACCGTATCTCACCAAGAAGAATCAGCATGTCAACCTATAATTGGGAAACATCGAATTAGTGCACCGGGCACCATAATGAACCCATATGCCCAGTGTTGATTATTATTGCTCCCCATATTTAACCATAAACTTGGGGGTTTCTCAAACAGGAATACCCCAAACCATCCTTTATTAACCATTCATAGCAATAAACCAGCCATAGCTTTGGGGTTCCCTATTTTTAAGAAACACTCATTTGATCAACTTAGCCATAGCTCGTTAGCTAAGCATATCATTCACGAGGTACCATCAGCTCTGTTCCACCAGCCGCTGGCGAGCCTCCAGATCCGTTCGCTCACCCACCTGAACCATGGATGAAACCAACCATCCAAATGGCCAAGGAAACCAACAGGCGGCAACCGGGCTCGCATGAACACCTCCATCATGATCCATTGTGGCTCTGAATCGCCCCAGTCACAGGTTGTTCAAATCCTTTCTGTTGCTGGGTGATTACCCCCAGGCGATAACCAAACCACCACTGTCACCACTTGAACCACCAAGACAGCAGCCGATAGTTGACTGCCGCTTAACAGTTCGGATGATTCCACGGTTCCAATGCCATGGTAGCAGAGGAATACCACGGGGAACACCTCCGGATCCAATCTACCCAGGAAATGGCGTCATGTCTGATATTGACCATCAACCAACCCAACCTACCAATCATTGATACTGCGTGGAGACCTTTACCGACTGACTATCCATGTCAAAGGAAATGGCTATATCACCAGTGCAACTAATGTCTAGTCATGGTGCATGGCAGTAATTCATGATGATCAATACAGGTGAACAGCCATTACAGTATTCATGATGACTAGCATGATTGGCAATTAAAGGTAAACCGCCATTGAGAATGCTTGATACAGAGTTGAAATAAAACTAGGTAATTGACACCGGCCCCATAGGTCCTTGATTGGGATTCTCGCCTGCTTTATCTCCGATGATAGCACAGCAATAGCTATATTGACTATCAACAATACAATGCCTGGATATAGTTCTACTGAGCTATTGGATATTCCCACAATTCCACTCGCCGAAGTTATCCCGACCAATCATATAGGGTTGTCCATGACTGGTGGTACCTACAAACCATCCAATGATAACCGTTATTAGCAGGGAACCTACAGTAACCAACTTAGGGGTACACCATTCCTGGACAAACCCATATCATATATATCTGTTTGTCCTGATTCTTTTCTCCGGCAATCAATCGACCATCGAAACTTCCGAGAATCTTCGATAATAATTCCCTTGCTATCGCAGCATCTGGTGTTCTGATCTGTTTCTTCGTGTCCAGTCGTTCTCTTTTAGGTCAAAATCCAAGCGTTATTTGTTTGTTGCCTATCTCTCAATGATGCTGGCAATGGTAGATCCAAATATGAATCCACCACATTCACTTGCACCACAAATCGGTGGTGATTTACCATCGAAGTTGCTTAACTGGATCTCCCATTCTGTCGAATCACAAGAAACCTCTGGTCTCTTTGAAGTAATGCTACGCATGCCATTGACTTTATTAGTAGGTTTATCCAAACTACTAGAGTTTCCATGCTCTCGGTTACCTCCAAATGGACCTTTCTCAAAATAGGGGACCCCCCAAAATGGTTGGTTTGCTGCACATGACCCCTATTTCGAGAAACCACCAAATACCATTTAAGATACCTCCAAAATCTTAATAGGTACCCAATCACAAACCATCATAAACCATCATAAACCATCATAAACCATCATAAACCATCATAAACCATCATAAGCCATCCTCCACACGTCGTATGTCCTCCACCTCCAACATCTCATAGGTCCCCAAGTTCCCAGCGCACCAGTTCCCATCGCTTCGAGAAGGTGAGGTTCATCAAGGGCAGGTCTCCCTTCAACCTGTGCGCGACCCGGTGGTCAGCTGGATGAAAATCATGAGTTTAGATGTCATGATTGGGGATGGTTAATAGGCTGGTTGATAGGTTATGGTTAATGGTTAATAGGCTGGTGAAATTCATCAAGCAAAAGACATATGGTTCATGGTAAATGGTCAATGATAAATAGGCTGGTTGATGGTTAGGCTGATTAATGGTTAATGGTTAAAACCAGATGGTTTGCAAAATACATATGGTTAATGGTCAATAGGCTGGTTGATAAGCCATGTTAAGGATGTTCATGGTTCATATGGGCGTTTCTCAAGCCATTTGGGACCCCTAAATCATCCAGTTGATCAAGTATTAGCAGTAATAAACCAAGCATAGCTTGGGGCCCCTTATGTTAAGAAACCACCATACAGGTTAAGATCTGAACTGGTTAATATCATGGTGAAACCACCATACAGGTTAAGATCTGAACTGGTTAATATCATGGTGAAACCACCATACAGGTTAAGATCTGAACTGGTTAATATCATGGTGAAACCACCATACAGGTTAAGATCTGAACTGGTTAATATCATGGTGAATAGTCAATAAGCTGGTTGGTACATGTTCATGGTTGAAAAGCTGTTTGACAAGCTGGCTGATATCGGGTCAGTCATGGCCATTGAATGCCATTTTCTGTGGCTTTGGGTTGTAAACTCGTCACATCTTTGGTGGCTTTCTGCGCCTGACTTCATAGCTGGAACAGGTCATGTAGCTCCTCAATCTAATAAGCGCTTAGACTACTGGTCATTTGGGGTCCGAAGCGCGGAAGCCAGCCGCTTCCCAGGGCTGGCAGGGCATCCACAGCCGTGCCAGGTGGTTTTTTGGTGCGCGATGTCGTTGGATGAGTTGCCACATATGGCTCTGGGTCAATATTAACCAACCAACTAATGGGGGATTTCCACCAACAACTATAGGGAAAACAATGGTTAATGATGGGGGAACCAGGGGTACGGGGTTTTGACCCACAGCCATATTCCAACTGACCCACTGATCTTGGCAGCTCCACCCTTCCACTTCGGGTGCCCCCACTTCTCCATCATTCGTGCGCGTCGTGTGCAATCACGGAAGGTGACGTTGCGGATTGCAGCCGCCAGAAGTGCTATGACAATATCACCGTTATAAGCTGTCGAGCTGGCAAAGTTAATGATTGTCAATGATCAATGATGGTTGATGAATGGGCCTGCCTGAACCCCCCAAACCATTCTCAGCTATGGTCATTTTGGAATTGAACAAATTGACCAAGACCATGGTCCCATGGTTATGGACACCCTTTTTTGATCTCTTTGGGGGGCAATTTTTGCTCAGCTGCGACCATCATCTTGATTGACCATCAGTCGATCTCTGATTGGAGGAACTTGTTCAAAACATCCGCTTGAATGTCAATTCGACAGAATGAAGTGCTTGGATGAGGGAATGGAAAGACTCAGCCACCAACCACCTCTTTACATGTAAAGACGTGCGACAACAAACATCTGAAACCAACATACTTGAGCCAAAGCGCCGAGAGGTTCGGTCCTGATCACCTTAAAGCGTAACCACCTCGTTGCGTTTTTCGAGTCGGCGTGTCGCAACGAACCTGGCACAGGCAACTTTTCATCACGCTTTCCATTCTGAAGAATCGATTCAGAGGGAAAAGTGTCAATTTTGGGATGTACATCATCCGTGGATATGTGACAGGATGCGCTTTAGTTGCTACTATCTTCCCTCTTCACCCACTTGGTGATGGTCAATTGGCCCTCTCTCAGCCCACCTGGATGAACATCCTCTGTGGATTGCCTAGCTGAACACCTGTGACGGCAGCGGTCTCGACTACCGGCTGCGCCTGTGGCTGTTATCAACCATGGTTTAGAACCTGGTCGTAATCATCCCCGAAATGATTTTTCTGAGAAAATCTGCCGGGAAACCCTAGAATTGGTGCTTTACACAAAGCTTTCCAACCCAGATTGTCCATCAGCCTTCAAGCCAGTGAAACTATGTTTAATAAATCCCACTTCCGGCGGTAGAATCCAGTTGCAGCCATGGATGTATAACCCACTTCTTAACCCAGCTGCACATCCAAGTAGTGCGCCTTTTCCATGCTGCTTATCTGTCCTGGCTAAATCAATCGGCCTGGGCCGCTGCGTGTCATAATGTCGCGGCAACCCAAAGTGAGCAGCGAAACGACGCCCCGAACTCGGTGAGGTCGCCATCCGACCGACGTCCGACCCTGGGTCGTTTCGCGACACTTGGGATGATGCGCGAAAGTCATTAAAAGAGGGAACAAACGGAGGGGCTCAAGGCCGCGAATCCAAAATCTCTGAATGCCAGGGGCCATCCATGCCATTCATCGCCTCTAAAACCATTGCTTGCGTATCGCACAACAGGTCTGAAGTTGGCTCAGGTATCACGACGGACAGCCCCTGCGAACCTGCCCTGAATCCACGGATCACCTGATATTACCGGTGGATCTCCGTGGTTTCAGATTTCTGGTCAGGTTAAACCAAAAGAATCTTCGCTGCGGTCCCTGAGTTCCTCAGCCCCGACGTTTTCAGCTCAGTATCCACCACTGCTATCCAAGGTCCAAGGCTGTCGGAAGCACTTCCCGCAGAACTTCAGACCCGACTCCTGGGCCCCACGAAATTTGAGGAAAGTCTGATGTTGCTGGCTGGTGTTACGCCTCCATTCCCGTCTAGTGTGACCCGTCAGGCCGTCAGGCTTCAAGAACTGGGCATTTCCCAAGTGTTTCTGTCAAAGTGAATCAAGAGATCCGCCAAAGTCACCAAGGGCAAGATGCAGATCCTAATCCAAGACTCCCAAAACCTACCGATACGAGATTGACCTTTCCTACAAGAAGGGTGAGTCGGAGCTTCGCAAGGGAAATCACCACCAGATTGCCGGGTAAATCACCATAATCACCATCTTGAAGAAACAAGTAAGAGCTATAGGCATACAGATCCACTTTGAATCGGATAGTTCGACTCTGATTGTTGTCTCTCTGCTCCATTGCAAGTATGTTGAGAAACCTTCTGATCCCCATACCGGTTTTGGTTGTCCGCATTGATGGTGTCCTTCAGGTGGTCGCAACCCAACTCTAGTGGTCAACAGCAGCTGGATCTTGTTCCCCAATATCTTTCATTCTATCCCTGCCACGTTGCTGTTACATCCATCTGTAGACAGAGAGATAGAGAGAGAAAGAGACCCCGTCGATACATCACTCCAACCAGCAACCTCCTCCCTATCCTCGTCCTCCTCCTCATCATCATCATCATCATGATCGTGATCGTGATCGTCATCGTCATCGTCGTCATCGTCGTCATCGTCGTCATCATCATCATGACAAGTCATCATGTTGTGGATGACGATTGTCCGACAGGTGATTCACATATATCCATGTCCATAACCCTCAAAGCGATCAACCGGTGGCTGGTGAATCTGATCTGCTCCTGGCTCGGATCTGATAGCAGGTCTCAATGGGACAAACGAGCAGTGTAAGCTGCCCACATCCCAAAATATCAGTGCATTTTTTCTGATTATCGATCATAAACCGTAATTACTAGCCATAATTATTGGCCTTTCTTAGCCATGATTGGCCATCCAGGGATGACTAGGATCACTAAGCTCAGCCATTGCATTGAGATCAGCCATGAGTCATTGCTAGAGCCCATGGATTCTTCGCAAGTCATCACCCTTCGCTCCTCTTCGATGCGCAAGAGCTGGTTGTACTTGGCCAAGCGTTCACTCCTCGCGGCGCGGTCCCTGGTTGTGGTTTCCAACCCCAGGGACTTCAGCGTAGCGCCATGGCAGTGACGGGTGCTCCTGGCTATGGCCATCCCACGCGGAAACCGAACTGTTGGGATTCTCTACTATCCATCACAAACTTGGATGGCTGGGGGCGCTGGATCCACAATTCTTGGAGTCATCCATTAACTGATCGCCATTTTCCCCCATTGCTGCTACTTCACTTCAGCGGCCGTTGGTGACATCCGAGGCTTCTTGCTTTTGGTGCTAACTATGCAACGATTTTGGCCATAGACATCTCGCCAGTTGAGCTAAATCATTTCGAAATTAAGCACTTTTCAGAAGCCAAGGAGCTGATTTGTTTTGGCCATTCAACTGGCGGGTGATTTCGTTTACCTCCAGGGCCCATTCTGTGACCTTGGGTGGGTAACCCGTGATAATCCACTATTCATGAGGGGCAAATCCATCATCAAGGCGAAGCACCCTTCACTTGTGCACCATCTCTGGACAAAGCCTTCCATGAGGCACATTATGCTCAGGTTACGGGTGGTTAGCCTGCTCTGAGCCTCTCCCACATCCCCCTAACAATCCCAAGTTAAGGCACTTCACCACGATTTTCGACCAGTCTTGGCCACTAGCTATCAGTCATTGTTGATCATTGCAAGCCAAAATTGACCAGAATCAACAATTATTAGTCATGATCCACCATCATGAACCATCCATCCACCAACATCAATCATTAACGAATCCTTCAAGTAGCCACAGTTGACTACAGTTCAGCCCCCATGGTTTCCACAACGGATCCCTTCACTCCTGCAGGGAGCTCCGGTCTTCAAGTGCCCGGTACCCAGCCCCACGGTGAGGTCCGCGATGAAAGTATCTTCCGTCTCACCCGAGCGGTGCGACACGAAGACGCCCCACCTGGGTGCGGTGGCAGCTGGACATGAGGAACGAGGGATGGCTGGTGAAGCTCCAAGTGATGCTCCTGGTGGAGCTTTTGTTTGGCTAAGCAACAAGTGCTTCAACTGGTGGCTTAACCTATGGTTCGTGCCATGACCTGGTTGCTGCAACCAACCCTTGGTGTAACCTGGGACGCATGGTTGGCTGAACAGTGGTCCGGGTTCAGATGACTTGCCGAACCATGGCTGGGGATGTTGGGTTGATCCTGGACTCTCAATTGCCCAGCAAGAAATGGCTCAGGATCCACCTCAGTGGGTTGGAGGAGCCAGCAAAAAGCTGATGAACACGTTGGGCTTTGCAACCATCACTGTCAAGGCTGAACGGCTACATCCACACCAGTAGTGACATCACTGAATCACTTCGTGGGTGTTGGGCTTGTCCTTGCTCAATGATTGGGGTTGCGCTACCTGATGTTGTCCTTGATTCTTGCATCGATCTGATTGCGCTGGGATTGTCACTATCGCTACTGCAGTACTGTGAGCTGACGCCACCAGGCCCTGCGCGGCCCCGCTGTTGCCACGGCACTTGTTGTCCTTGCACAGCTGCCAGGCCGCAATGCTCTCCGTCACGCTGCCGATCTGATTCACCTCGCCATCCGCGACGCTGCGAGCATTCAAAGGGTCAGCTGCTGCCCTGAAAGCATATCATCTGATGTTGTTATGATCTATCATCTTTGTGTAATTAAGAATAACAGGATAATGAAACAAACAGTGTTGGTACTGATGATAGATCAGGGTAACAGCAGCTACAATGATGATGTTTTTAGCCCTGTCGTCCGGAAGACATGAGCAGCTCCATTGTTGAGGTGAGAAGTTCCAGTTATCTAACCATTCCTTACCATCCGAGCACTGGTGGTAGTAACCCTTGGAGCACTTTCCCCGCGTCAGCGCACTAAGCTGCCTTGAGGAGCATGGCATTGGTGGCTTTCTTGTCCAAACCTGAGACCCCACCAGAGACTCCTGGCTGAGCCATCACCAACCATCAAATTCACGGTCAAGAAGCACAATGGAAATCATCATCGATCATTGTCCGTCCATTTGCCAACCAGAATGCTCTCTTTCAATAGAGGTAACCATCAATTCTTGTGGTGCATAGTGGTAGACAACCCCAAGTGGTATACCACAGGTCCTGGTGTCACAGCAAGCGTAAAAAACAAAACAGGTCAACCTCAGTGCAATGGCCCATGGACATGAAACCAACTCCTACTCCAGTGATCTGTTTTGTGCGCCCCACCTGATACCCCAATTTCCGTAGATCTGCAAATGATTGGTGCCCCCCAAGCCTTTAATCGGCCGTCAAGGGCCCCTGCCCCTGGCTATTCCCATCAACGACCAGACCAGACTGGTCAAAGTGTTGGGATGTGAATTACGACGCATTTTGAGATGGCCGGTGGCTTGACCCAGACCCATGTGGTGTCGCGCTGCCCGACTCATCGGACAAAACCCACTGAGTCTGCTGACCCATCTGCACTCGCTTGGTGTTGGTGCAATACAAATCGTCTCCCACGATTTCCACCTGAAGCTGAAACCATCCACCGATAGCGGCGCTGACCAAGACCGGGGGATAACCAACAAGATTTAAACGCGACCGACTGATGAGGGTTGATGATGGTTGAATATGGTTGATGATGGTCGATGATGCGGGACGATAAGCAAGAATCAGAAACACAAAACAGCGACAAATGATGGCTGAAAGGGACTTTTCAGCATCCGAAACTTCTTGGGTGAACACTGAAACTCGGTGACCACTCACCCACTGTCACATTGGCGGCCGCCAACCATCATTTGTCAGAGACATGCCACGTCACGAGATTCTCAGAACCTAGGGAAAACTGCTTGATTGAAGGGATTACTCAAAACGCTGTGACCATCCAAGCAACAATAGCCCGTAAGGAGCAGCTGATTGTAGCACTCCAAACATTGCTCGAATATTTGGTAGCTTGACCACGATCCCGAACCCATCCCTTGTTCGCAGCTCAAACTAAGAGTCAAGACCAACACCGAGTATCACCAACATTGACCACACTTAATCATCATAAACCCACCAACCATCCAACTATCCCAACAGTTCACCTTTGGCACCATCCCATCGCCTTATCTCCCACAATGGCTGTCAGTTGTGCGTGCCCCTCGAAATCCTCCTCAGCAAAAGGATCCTGGGAGGCAAGCGAGCAGCATCTGGGAGACCCACCTGGATTGATGGGAAAGCTGTGGTTGGTTCATGAGAAAGCCATGGTTGGTTGATTGGAAAGCCTTCGTTGGGAAAATCGACGGTGGAAACCCCTAAACTTGGTGGTTAAAATTGAAAAATCTGCGTTGGAGAGCCTTCTTTTAACGACCAACTACGCAAGGTTCGTGATCAATCTTGAGCTGCCTTAGCCACCAGTTGTGATCCTGCATACGTGTCACGAAGAATAGTTTCGACATGTTTTGACCAAACAAAACATAAGTCTGCCAAAACTACAAAAACCGAATGCATCTCACGTGCAAAACTCTGGGCGAACGCTTCTATCACGCAGTGAGACAAGCTGACAGGACAGGTGGGACAATGTGGAAGAGATTCCTGCTGGACATGCTTGAAAGAAACCCTAGTCCCACATAGGAACCTTAGTGTTTCTCTTGTGGTGGGACAATCTTGAAAGAAACCCTAGTATGAATCTTAGAAACGCTCTGGTCTGAGACTTTCGTAATTAAGACGCTCGTGAACTCTTGTGGGACAGAGCACTCTTTGAAGACACTCTTGTGACTCTTGTGGGCCCGGCGGGCCGAGATTCTTGTGAGACACTCTTGTGGGACACCCTTGGAAGCTACTCTTGCAGCAAGAAACCGTTGGAGACATCTTCACAGGATGCCCTTGTCGCCCTCGTCTGTGGGATGTTTTTTGTAATATGCTTTGCTCAAAAACAATATATGTTCAACAGCGAAGCAACAACAACTAAAAGTGTTTGAAGTGTTGCACTGAAAGTGAGGAAACAGCAGCAGAACACAGGAACAGGTCCAAACTCATCTTGACGCAGCAAGTCCAATGCAAAAAATGGAAGAAGACAAAGGGGTCCAACGCACCATAGCTCGAGCGCACAGAAACATGCGCTGGCGCAGCATGTCAGAGGCGTAAAGCACCACGGATCAAAAGCAAAGTTGCTGGATGTTCGTATATCACTTACGAAATGGAGAGTAGGTACTGCCAATGAATATACATAATAGCATATCAAATTTATTATATATATATATGTATTTACAATGTACATATATATATACCAAATATATATTATATCAAATTATATCATATAATCATATAGTGTAAATTCATAGAAAAGGGGTTGAAAAATTTGTAATGTTTGCCGTCAGTGCGCTCCCTAGGGCCATGCCACAACCGTGTCCCTCGTTACAAAAACTGCTGCAAAAAGTGTCCCGCCCATCTACCATGACAGGGAAGTGTTTTCAACCGTTTGGTTGTCCCAACCATCCATCAATCTTTCACCAATTTCGTTCAGTCAATAGCAAACCCAGCCAACGCCAGGGGTCCCAACACGAAAGCACGAAATTCCTGAAATTGGACAGCTTGAGCCTTTCTTTGCAATGCGCTGTGCGGCTTCGTAATCCAAAGACATCGTCGCAAAACATTGTTTCAATTAGTGAAATCGACAATTTGATTCAATGTATCATTCCAGGCATACAGTCACCCTTTCAGAATCCAGTACCACCATCAAAGT
This sequence comes from Symbiodinium kawagutii, assembly GCA_009767595.1. Classification (NCBI taxonomy): domain Eukaryota; class Dinophyceae; order Suessiales; family Symbiodiniaceae; genus Symbiodinium; species Symbiodinium kawagutii. Next base: position 107,751 of record VSDK01013709.1, read on the forward strand.
GCGGACACTAGGAGGCAAGGATACCCGATCCAAATTCAAGTTTACCCTGCAAATAAAAGTCTGCAAGTTGCTCGGCAAGGTCACCCGATCCAGGCTTTGATTGAAGCGGTCCCCGAAAGTCAAAGTCTGCAAGTTGCTCGGCAAGCTCACCCGATCCAGGCATTGGTTGAAACTTTCCCCGAAAGTCAAAGTCTGCAAGTTGCCCGGCAAGGTCACCCGATCCAGGCTTTGATTGAAGCGGTCCCCGAAAGTCAAAGTCTGCAAGTTGCTCGGCAAGGTCACCCGATCCAGGCTTTGATTGAAACTTTCCCCGAAAGTCAAAGTCTGCAAGTTGCTCGGCAAGGTCACCTGATCCAGGCTCTGATTGAAACTTTCCCGGAAGCCTGCAAGTTGCTGGGAAATGTCACCTGATCCAGGCTCTGATTGAAGCGATACCCAAAAGTCAAAGTCTGCAAGTTGCTGGCCAAGGTCACCTGATCCAGGCTCTGATTGAAGCGGTACCCAAAAGTCAAAGTCTGCAAGTTGCTCGGCAAGCTCACCCGATCCAGGCTTTGATTGAAATTTAACCCGAAAGTCAAAGTCTGCAAGTTGCTGGGCAAGGTCACCCGATCCAGGCTTTGATTAAAACTTTCCCCGAAAGTCAAAGTCTGCAAGTTGCTCGGCAAGGTCACCTGATCCAGGCTCTGATTGAAACTTTCCCGGAAGCCTGCAAGTTGCTGGGAAATGTCACCTGATCCAGGCTCTGATTGAAGCGATACCCAAAAGTCAAAGTCTGCAAGTTGCTGGCCAAGGTCACCTGATCCAGGCTCTGATTGAAGCGGTACCCAAAAGTCAAAGTCTGCAAGTTGCTCGGCAAGCTCACCCGATCCAGGCTTTGATTGAAATTTAAACCGAAAGTCAAAGTCTGCAAGTTGCTGGGCAAGGTCACCCGATCCAGGCTTTGATTAAAACTTTCCCCGAAAGTCAAAGTCTGCAAGTTGCTCGGCAAGCTCACCTGATCCAGGCTTTGATTGAAACTTTCCCCGAAAGTCAAAGTCTGCAAGTTGCTCGGCAAGCTCACCCGATCCGGGCATTGGTTGAAAACAGAACCGAAAGTCAAAGTCTGCAAGTTTCGAGGCAAATCCATGCTCTGATTGAAGCTGCACCCAATAGTCAAAGTTTGCAATTTGCGAGGCACGGTCACCTGATCAAGGCTTTGATTGAAATTTAAACCGAAAGTCAAAGTCTGCAAGTTGCTCGGCAAGCTCACCCGATCCAGGCTTTGATTGAAACTTTCCCCGAAAGTCAAAGTCTGCAGCTTGCTCGGCAAGGTCACCCGATCCAGGCTTTGATTGAAGCGGTCCCCGAAAGTCAAAGTCTGCAAGTTGCTCGGCAAGGTCACCTGATCCAGGCTCTGATTGAAGCTGCACCCAATAGTCAAAGTTTGCAATTTGCGAGGCAAGGTCACCCGATCCAGGCTTTGATTGAACGCATTGCTTAGAGTCAAGGTATCGAGGGTCTGGGGAAGATGTTACAAGCAACTAGGGGAACGCGTACATATTTGTGTTATTCCTTCCAACACAGACTCTTCCTCAGCAACTGGCAACCCTCGCACAAATCTCAGTGCAGCAAGTAGATCAGTAGGAATATAGGTGCAGGACAACGTCGCAGTTCTTCCAGCGATGCCTTGCACTTGCAATGATTGGTTCAGCACCAGCGGTGACGCATGGTGGTGGAGAGCAAGCCTTGCACCTCGCTTTGGCAAAAGTTGACTCTGAACTATCTTCACCACGTCCCTCCCCAATGTAGAAGGGCAAACGCTCAAGGTGCATCCTTCACCATTCAAACAGAAGACATGGAGTTCAATGAGCTGCGCATTGTCATCACCAGCAATAACGTACCCAAGGGTTGTGCTCACTTCTTCCGGAAAGAGGTGCCGATTGTCCATGAATAGCTTTACATCTCTACCGCAAAACGGCAACACAAGGCTTCGAGATCAAAATGTCACAGCAAAGACACTGTTTCACTGGCTCCAGTGATGATCATCCAATGGGGTAGCTTATCCCATCAACCATTTTTGGGAATGATATGCTGAAGCTTCAAAACAAGCAAGCTTCACGGTACTCTGGTTGCAATGGCTACAGCCACATATAGGGCCCCACAGGCCTTGTTTATCATACAGCTGCGTCACCAAGTGAGCGACCGCTAAATTGAAATCCATGGTCCCCAACTGGTTTCTTTATCCTTCAGTTGCATAGATATGCCTTCAAAATCAAACGTTCATGAAAATGTGTGACGAAAGTAGACGAGAAAGTTGAATCCGCATAGATCTGCTGAAAACGCACAAAAAGAAGATCCGGGATGATGCGGGTTCATTCGTGACAAGTATCCCTAAGCCCAAGTTATGATCCTGCTTGCGGATCGCAAGTATCCCTAAGGAACAGTGTTCATTCGTAGAGCGGGATACCAGGTATTTACAGTACCAGATCGACTTGACAGAGTATCTCCAGACACGGGGGAAGGGGATCTAGAACAGTTATGAATCATTGATTTAATAGATGTTCATAGATATTGAATCATATTATCTTGATGTCCATAGCTATTGAATCATATTATCTAGATGGGATCTGAATCATATTTCATACATATTTCATATATATAAATATATATATATATATCATACATACATCATACATGTTCATGCATGTTCATATCACAACTCAACGTCTCGTCTCTTTCGTGCCTCCAAAAGCGCAATGGGATAGGTGTCGCAGAAGTGCTTGTAGAGCTTCACCTCAAGCGGCTGCTCCGAGGTAATGCTAAAGGCTTCTCAAGCGACTGAGGGAGCTCCAAAAATGGATGGTTTATGAATGGTTGACCATGGAAAACCATGGTTACTAACAAGGAAAAATCAGCAATCATAGGGGATATAACTATAATGGATGGGTTACTACCATAAATGGTTCATAAACTGGATGATAACTTGAGCTTGAGAGTGGTTGATAAACTGTTTACTACCATAAATAGTTCATAAACTGGATGATAACTTGAGCTTGAGAGTGGTTGATAAACTGGATGATAACTATAGGTGGTTGATAAATGGTGATTGATAACCTGTTTATTACTATAAGTGGTTGATAAACTGGATGATAACTGGGGGTTCCCCTATGGCTTGAGAAACACCCATTTGCTTATGGAGCAAAATCTCTAGGAATTTTGAACATGACCATTGTCGGCAAAGAATTGAGCCAACGAACAAACTGGTTTACACTTTTACACATGCTCAACGGACAATCCCTTCACAATGCATGATTATAGAACAAAAAATCATGCCTAAGGACAAAGTCTTTATATTCCGTCCAAAAACTGAGGCAACTTCGTCAGTCCCATTGCTAAGCTTCAATGCTTTAAGAATACTGAAACAAATTCCAATGTGAAATGCCAAAGTCAACTATGTCAAAGTTATAAATCCAAAACTGCAGTATGTCACTGAATACTTGGCAGAACTGCTTCTCTATTGGGTCCATCTTTGTGACCCAGCAGGGCGCGTCAGACTCCAGGGCCACTCTGAGGCCCAGGGCCATGTCTTCGCGCGACTTCTTCTGAGAGGCCTTGGGTTCCTTGCACTTGAAATCCAGGTCCTTAGGGAAACTGCTGAAGCAAATCATACGAAAAGATGATGGTGGATGATGTGTAATTAATGGTTAATGATGGTTAATTAATGATAGCGGATGATGGTGGATGAAGGTCTGACCTCATACTGCTTAATGATATCTAGCGATTGTGAATCGTGGTTGATTGTTTATTGAGGTTCCTCTATGGCAATACGTAATTGCTGTGAATAATCGACTGTTCAAATGGTTGACCTACTTCAGATGTTAATCTTCGGATGGTTGAGAACCAGAATGTAAGAGAGGTTGACAACGATTAATTGTAGTGCATAACCAACAATCATCAACAACAACATTGGCATATTCAGCTTCACAGGGGAAACATCAAAATTTGTGGGGGTCTATTTATGGACAATCCCATGTTCGAAGCATGACTTCTTTTGGGGAAGTTTTTGATTTGGCGAAGCTTTCCTTGCAAACATCCAGGCCTGCCTCGGAATGCCGCTGTTGCTGCCAGCATCCCACGATTATCAAGGGCAGACTATGGCGCACATGGGAATCAGACCATTAAAGTTCATCCATAAAACAACAAGATATCAATTTTGTCCTCCCACCTGGCCATTGTCAAGAATCATCTCACATATGGGCATGGCTTTTTAGGACAAACCTGACCAGTTTGGGGCCAGCTAAACATGTTACATCCGGAATTCGGTCGTCCATCAAAACAACCAGACAACATCATCAGACCGTGCCAAAGTCTGAGCCACACAGATTCCACCCTAAAATGTTGGCCACATGATTAATCTTCATCTCCTGATCTACCATGTCATCCCCCTGGTGTTGTTGTCATGACTCAGAAACGTCCATCTCATCTATCAATTCGATGCATCTCTCACTCTCTCAGTACCTCTCTGATCTAACCTTCTCCTCATCCCCATCTCCTTTTCGGATCCCTAGTTGGTACTTGAAGTTCTAAGGATCAATGATGGCTGATGGTTGTTGAGCTAATAAATCGTTGGTTGTAAGGATCAATGATAGCTTAATGATGGCCTAAGGATGGTTGACAGTTGGGAGGTTCATGGCTGATCCAACGCCCCACGCTGCTTATTCCCCCTGAGCTTCGCGCGTAGACCTGTTCCTTCTCCTTCCAGAACTCCGATGAAGCGGGGTCCGAACCGATCCTTGAGCAGCGCGAGCCGCGCAGGTGTGAACCAACGCCGGTGATCGGTTGGGTGACTGCTTGGGTGGATAGTGGTTGATGAGTGGTAATGACAGCTGGTTGATCACAGATGGTTGAGGCTGATGATTGGTGATTGATTATGGATGATGACTTTTTTGATGCCACCCACTGGTATCTCTTCGGAGTCATGGCCCATTTCTCCATCAGATCTCCCCAATGAAGCATCACCAGTCCCAGGTGGCGCGGTTGATCCTGAAGCTTGGTCCCAGCATGGCTGCCCAAGAGGATAGCTCCAGGATATCACCCCGACCCATCCACCCCTGCGCCAGGGAGCAGAATCTTTCCCTTGTGCCCTGCTTGATCAATGGCTTCCAGCAGCAGCTGCAAACCCTGCATTGCGTTGAGGACCACTTGGGGCACCGGGATTGCCGTTGGTCAACCTCTGAAACAGCAAGCCAACAACGCCAACAACAGCAAATGCAGCAACAGCACCCACAACAACCATAGCAGCAGCGACGTACAACAACCAACAACAACAACAACAACAACAACAACAACAACAACAACAAGAAGAACCAAACCCGCAACAACCAACCACGACATTGCACTGTGGGCCTCCTCAGGATCCGCCACGGCTGGAGCAAAGCCGCCCTCGTCTCCCACAGCAGTGGAATCCAAGCCTGAGAGGATCCGCATCCCAAGGAATGCGTGGGTTGTTAATGTTGTAAGTTGTTGTTAGTTGTTGCTTGTTAGTTGTTGGTTGTTAGTGATTAGTGGTTGTGGTTGTTGTTGCGATTGTCCTTGTGGGTGTCGTTGATGTGTCGGATGGTGGAGGTTACCATAGTTATTGTTCTGATTGCGGTTTATGCTTTCCATGACCATGATCATGCTGTCTACGAATTTGTGAATAATCTTAGTTGTTTCTATCGGCAGCATCACTGGTATGTCAAGGTTGTTGTTATTGACTAAAAAAATTGCAAAAAATGTGCACACACTATTGAAACTGAGACTGCGACGAAGATAGTAGTAGTCACGAGAGTCACAATAACATTGATATGACCGTTACTTCCAAACCAAACCTTATCACCGCAATTGTACCACTCACTATTTTAATCCTGAGGGCGTTGCAACACAAGTTCTTGCCGCAGGAGATTTACCAAGATCTGGCAGCATCACAGTAAGGTTCCGTCATCCCCCGGTTTCCACGTCTTTGAATGCTAGTCAAACCCTGGGCAACCTTCAATGGTTTGAACATCTTCTTGATCAATCTTTCTACCATGAAACCGCCCCAACGCGGTAGAAGGCTCGGAGTTTGGCAGTTCACAAGGAGGGAAGGCCATCTGCTGATCGACGAATCTACATATATATTCCAGCCGCAATCAATTTCAAATGCCATCCAAACAAACCTGGCGGAAGCAAGAATCGAAGTTGATGAATTCCAGTTGTGAATTCCAGTTCTGCCATCAGTAGCCTTGACAAATGGCTGCGCTTCGCTTCGCTGTTGTGCTATCCAGAAGCCGTACTTCTTCTTGATGATGGCCTTCAAGTTGTGGTAGGTTTCAGATCCCAACTTCATGGCTTCTGCGAAGGTGCTGGCCCCAACTGGAATCAGAAAGAACTCCTGGAGCCGCCCGCGCGAAAGCACCGCGCGCTAACCGCGACCAAGAATGGAACCGTGGTCACCCATGTTTAACCGTTGAGGTGGGTTTCAATAGTTGATGATTGGTTTGATCTACCAGTTGCTCATGATGGTTGGTTTTCATAGTTGATGATGTAGTTGATGAAAAAACATCTGGTTGCTGGTTTTAACCCCTATGAAAAATATTGGTCAACCAACCAGCTGTTAATAATCACTAGTAAAATAGAATATGTTAAAACCACCAACCAGGTATCAACGATGATTTTCCATCAAATTCAAGCATCCACACTGGAAATTTCCAGCCTGCATGCGTGACAAGCTTTGGAAGAACCTTGGATTTTTCAGGCACCGCTCTTTGACAATGGTCGTACCTCAAGGAGTACCTTCATACCTGGCTATGGGTCAATATTAATCTACCAATAATGGGGGTTAATAACCAATAATAACAAGGAAAACGAGCTGGTTAATGATGGGGGAACCAGGGGGACTAAGGGTGAACTGACCCACAGCCACCTACTATCGCAAAACTCTGTCAAACACCTGGCTTCAGGAGGTCATGAAATTGGCCTAAAATTGGCCTAAAAATTGCAGCGAGTCTCGGTTTCCCAGACATTGGCCTAAAATTGGCCTTAAAATTGGCCTAAAAATTGATCAAAAGCAACTGATCAAAAAACGAACCAAAACTGGGCGTGGAAGCATCCAACATTAGCCTCAACTCACCATCGTTTGGTTGGGATTGGCTTCAACTACAGTAGGTCTTGGCCCCTCTGGATCTTTATTAACCTGACCAGGGCTTTCAAAATTCAGGAAACAAACGCTGCTACATTTCTGCACATCAACCCATTGACCTTTGGACTCTGCAAGACGAGTCTTGCGGGAGGCTCTCAGAATGACATTGCTCATACACCAAAATCGGGTGTAGGTACATGCTCAACCGACATCTGGTAGAATTTCATCCGCGACAATCACCACCAAAAATCCATCATGTCAATGTTTCAATGGCCAACAACACTTTTGTCCCCTTTCCCAGCTGTTCAATAACACCAGAGAAAAAACCCGAACACTTTTGTCAATAACCAACAACCTCCCAAAAAACATAGCTGTTCATCTAGAAAAATCACACCATTCCCAGCTCCTGAAACGCCAAGTAGTTACCAGCATGGACGCCGCCGTTGATGACATTGAAGCACGGCACGGGCATGCACATTGGTGGCTTGCCAGCCAGCTCATTGATGTGCCTAGCTGTCACACTTCATGGTGTGAGATGGGCCCGTCCAAAAAATATGTTCCAATGGCCGTGGAGCGATATGAAAGCCTTAGTATCTTCTAAACAATAAGCTAAATACTAAGCTTCAACAGTTTCGCTATGAGAATGCCCCGCCATGACGACAATCTCCACGTTGCGCAACACGCCTGTACAAAGAGATGCCCTTCTGCGCCGCACCAGCGCGACAGCAGGCCATAGAAACACCTGCCAGCACAGTTCAGGTGGCTTGTCCTGCGCAGAAAAAGAGCTTCATCATATAACCTTTTATAGAAGCAATGATAGCTATTATGTGTAGGATGAAGCAATTATATATAGCTATTGAAGCTATTATATGAAGCTATTATATGTAGGGTGAAGCAGGGTTGCAATGATATCATGTGGTGAGTAACAGATGGGAAGAAATCCGTTACACCAGTTGGGTTGCTATGATGTAACCTTTAATAAGTAGCGGAGATGAGAAGAAATCCTATACCCAGAGTTGCATGTGTAAAGTTTTGTCCATCCCAAGTAGCGGACTTGCTCCAATGCGTTGCATCTGATGAATGGTTGGCTTATGGGAACCGAGAACATGCAACCAAAAATATCTTGGTGAATGCGCGTTCGAATCCATGGAAACTGGTCCCCATAAAACAGGCACAGTACGGCAATATCCTCGCCACAATCCACCTTAACAGTCAACGGATCAAGCATGATACTATATGCTTTCATATGGGATTATATAATATATATGTATCACACGGTCAACAACCAACAATAAACCATAGTCAACCAGTATCCTTTGGTCTATTGTTAGTTATCATCCCCATAATCAAGCATGATGTACCCCGATGTAAACCCACTGAGCAACTGATTGCTTGTCACAATGCCCCGCGGTCACCATCTCTTGCTGCTTCTTGCCGCGGTTCAATGTGTGACGCACAGAGCTTATGTATGGCTCCAAAGTCAGGATGATGAACGGGTCACAGCAGCCATCATTTTCCATCAATTAACCGTCAGTATTCAGCAGTATTCACCAACCTCAGTCACTAATCATCCAATTTCAAGGTTCGATGTTCCATATCAAAGCCCTAGTCCATGAGTGTGAGCGAGCCAACCATCTCAATTCCGCTATCGAAAGATTTTGGGCCTGAAAATCTGGTGATTTTCCTGCCTGGAACTTCGTCCAGTGCCGAGGCGATCGGCCGATCATCCAACTTCGAACACGGTGACACTGCGGGAGTGGTCCATCGCCGCCCACAACGACGACGTTAGGCCCCGAATTGCCCGCGGCCTAGGATGGCGTTGGCGCCCAAGTTGGTTTTGTTCTCCGTGCCGTCCAAGTCCAACATGACTTTGTCGATGGTCGGCTGATCCGCTGGGTCCTGGAAGCACCAGGGGAACTTACTCGGATGATCACAAGTGATTAACAAAAATAAATAAAAGCCATTGATAAATGGTGTCAGCACGTATAAGATTGAATAAGCCACTTATGGTACTGTAGTTGGAGCACGGTTCATAAAACGCCGTGGTGTTTTCCTCATTTTTTGCATTTTTCCTACTTCATCCGTCACCACTGCATGCATGTCCCAATCCTAATAACGTTCGGTTCCTACTTCATCCGTCACCACTGCATGCATGTCAAAATCCTAATAACGTTCGGTTCCTACTTCATCCGTCACCACTGCATGCATGTCCCAATCCTAATAACGTTCGGTTCCTACTTCATCCGTCACCACTGCATGCATGTCAAAATCCTAATAACGTTCGGTTCCTACTTCATCCGTCACCACTGCATGCATGTCAAAATCCTAATAACGTTCGGTTCCTACTTCATCCGTCACCACTGCATGCATGTCAAAATCCTAATAACGTTCGGTTCCTACTTCATCCGTCACCACTGCATGCATGTCCCAATCCTAATAACGTTCGGTTCCTACTTCATCCGTCACCACTGCATGCATGTCCCAATCCTAATAATTTTCGGTTCCTACTTCGTCCGTCACGACACGCCATGGTTCATGTGCACCCGCAACAATTGTATCCATGACCCTATTCTACGTCCTTTCACGTCTGATGGTCTACTTCATAGATGGTTGTTGATCTATGTCAGCAGATGTAATTTCATTGCTGACAACATTGGTTGATGTACGTGGCTGCTATGATGATGGTTATTTTTTACATTGGTGGATCCGGCTGGGTGTTCATCAAATACTTAGGTTGAACGCATATGTGACATGGTATTTTGTCATTACGGGTGGTTGCTTCAAATTTGCCAGAGCTTTCAAGTGTGAAGCTCTTGACTCACTTGATGAAAATTTGGTGAGCTGGCACTAGTTGACTCGGATTTTCAGAGCACTGAAAAACGGACTTTTTTGTGCCCCGTCATGCGAGACATGTTGAAACACAGTGGAATTAACTGTTCAGAATGACAAAGAAATGTAGCCGTCAGGTCACGTTCCTACACGGCGCGAGATGAACCGTGAACCTAGTTACTAACCATCCTTAGGAACACATACCTGGTAGCATCAAAAGAAGTGACTGCCATGTGGCTATGGCTTGATATCAAAGCAAACAATGGCAGGGACAACAACGGAAACGAAGGGTTAATGATGGTACAAGAGGGGTACAGGGTGACCCATATCCATGTGGCCAACCACGAGATTAACCAACCAATGCACAAGCGATCACTGTTCGCTCCTGCGCATCTATTGCCATTTCATCCTTCTTCATGGTACCATCATCACAACTGCTACCGATGACATTCCAATCAGAACAAACTGCTGTTTTCATGATCACCGATATCATTCTGGCTATGTCAGTGCAGGTATCTACCATTGTCGCTATCGCGACTAGCATTATGGCTACGCAGTTACACTCATGTTTATTTGCTATTGCTACTCTCACCATTCTCCCTATGGTCATCTCACTATAATTCTCGATGTCGCCATGATCACCATTGTCATCATCACCCTATCATAGTGGGTATAGTCACCGCAAATTATCATCTGTACAGCCACAATCATTCGCCATTATCATGACGATGTTAAACACTTGTCACCGTAGTCACTATGATGAACCTGGCTATGGCTGGAATGTATTTCCGTAGTTGTCTTCGCTCATTGTCCACCATAAACCAACCAGGATGCCAGGCAAAGTGTGGATAACCAAAGCAATATTACCAACCAGCTTAGTAGCGTTACCCCAAGATCATCAATCATTAGATATCCATACTATTCATACCAACAGCTTCGGTGACATCAGACCGATACAATTGCCCACCCCAACCATTGGTATCATCCGGTCTATGACGGATTGTTGGTTAGCAAGCACATGGTTGCCACAACATGTCAGAATAGACCGACCTGATATAAATCATATCAACCATACAAACCTGATATTAACCTGATATTCGCAAGTTCTCTTTTTTTAAGATTGGTTGTACCAACCATCATGGCACCACAAGGGCGCACGCAAATCTCCTTCCCCACAAGGGCAGGGGCGATCTTCGACTTCACGTTGTCCACCGCTTTGGAGACGCCTCACAAAACCGAACCAGATGCGTTAAGTGAATCCAAACCCCTTTTGGACTTGGGATGATGAATGTGCAAGTATTTATTCAGTGTGTACATGTGTAGATACATGGGCATCTACACATAAAGACTATGTAAATACAATTATAAATATTACATGTATGTATATTTTTCTATTTATTCATTGATACAGGGATGGGTCAATACCAACAAGTGGATAGGTGAGGATACTGGTTGACCATGGTTTATTGCTGGTTATTCACCTACCCAATGGTGATTGCTAATAATCACCAATCTCTTACTGGTAAACAATCATACGATCCCTGTTGATTGCTACCCTACCTTTGCAAACTGCTGCTTATCAACCTATAGTGTTGCTCATTGACCTACCCTTGCTGGTCATTCTCCATAATGCTTGTTACTGTGTTGTTGGTTATGACCCTATCATTCTTGGTTATCCAGTTCTAATCAGTAGGTTATCCCACACAATCCCATGATGCTATAACCTCAGTCTTGCTCATTGACCTACCTATTAAGGCCACAATCCTCAGATATCACCACCCAAATCTAGGTTGTTGCTGCTGACCCAAATGTTGGCTACTACCAACATGCTGGTTATTGTTGCTCATTAAATCCCACAACTCCATAGAATCCCTAGATTCCCTAGAATCCGTTACCTTAGTTGTGACTCCACATCTCTCCCACATCTACCCATCCAACGGCTATTACTCCCTACAATCCCAGACGCATTGCTTGGTATAACCACAGTGACCATGGATTCACCATGACTGTCATTAACGAATAATCATACTGTTCTGATAACTATTTGATTAACTGCAGTATGGCTATTACTATGATGAATAACTATTCTGATACCTATTCTATTGATATCATGGATTTAGTCACTTAATCACTGCGATTAACTAACCACGACTGTTATTAACTAGTAGCCATTCTATTCTAATAACTCTTTCCAATAGTCAAATAGTAGTGGTTCTATTCAAATAATTACTCTGATACTGTTCTTTACGTGGTTGTTCTACATGGTATTCAAATAGTAAAACATTGCCATATTTAACCAAATCGTCAAATAGTCTTCAAATACAATTCATTTGACAATTTTTGGTATTCAAAATCATAATCCACATGGTAATTCACCCCAAGTTATCATCCCCCATGATTCATTGCTTGGTTAACGACATTCGCCCATGAAATTGGGCAAAATATTTCACCTTCGATCAGATCTCCCCCATCCATGATGTCATTCCCCACAGTTAATCCCATAGTCAATCCTTATAATCCTATGATTAATCCTACTTGATCCGCTCATCCCCCACCTCTCCCCATCCTCAGCTGGCGCCTTTGCCCATGTAGTCGCTGCCACCGTCGCGCAGCTCACAGGCCTCGTTCTCCCCGGTGCTGGCGCCGCTGGGCACCGCCGCGCGGAAGGTGCCCTGGTCGGTGCTCACCTCCACCTGGGGCGAAGCCCAGCGCCGCCCAGGTCCACCTGGGGAACCTGGAGGAAGTCATGGGTTTCGTGGGTGAAGTGATGGTGAAGTGGTGGTTGAATTGATGGTTTTTGAGGGTTGGTTGATGGTGAAGTTATGGTTTTTGAGGGTTAGTTGATGGTGAAGTGGTGGTTTCGTTGATGATTGATCGATGGTTTATTCATAGTTTAATGAGGGTTTAGTTGATGCGCAGTTGGTGGTGTAATTGACGGTTTAGTTGATGCTTAGTCGATGGTTGTTTGAGGGTTTGATACTAGTCAATTGATGGCCACTTGATGGTTGAATGATTCTTAGGCGATGGTTCTCAACGGTTTAATGATAGCGAACAACGGTTGTAATGGCTGGCTAATGATTGTTGATTGCACACATACGCATAGTTGGCAATGGTTAAGCATCATCATGGAACAGCAATCAACCATTGTTTAACCGGCATGATCCATGCACATTCATACGTGGACGACGTGATTGTCAATATTGTTACAGTAATCGTGTTGAGATGGCTATCACTATGATTTACATCTAATGCGTTAGGTAGTGATGAAAGGCATATGTTTATATGTGAACAATAAGGATAACAACAAACATGATTCTACTGGCCGTGGTGACGTCGATAATGACGTGGTAATGTGCTCTTGGTAACCTGGGTGAATTGACTATCACAATCATGTCCAAAATCACGTTGCTTGGTAGCAAGCATGAATATAATGTGAACATAAACTTCCAAAATGATTGTTATAATGTATCATAGTTATAATGTGAACATAAACGTTCATTATTGCTTGGTGTCCTAAATCACAATAGTAGTGGCACTATAAACACCAATAATGTGAACGGCAATTACAACGAAAACAGGAAACTCGATCAAGAAAACAGCGATGATGATCCAGGTCCAGCCACAACACTGTCGTTTCCCTTAAAGGATGCAAGTAAGGAGTGGTACCCCGAAAAGTTATAAGTCGGAATTCACCTAAATCATAGCTATATTGATGGTTTCTCAAAATAGGGAACCTAAAAATGGCTAGTTTATAAATACTGTAAATGGTTAATAGACTGATATAGACTGGATGACTTGCGGGGTCACCTATGACTTGAGAAACCCCCAGAACTGCCATAACTGGTGCCTCCCCTACGACCAAAGGTGCTCAAAGTTCAGGCCCTGGCAAGTACCAATCCCTGTAGCTCTTTGACTTCGGTCCACCCGACTGTTCCCCAGCCTCCACCGTGGGGTTGCCGCGGCTGTCGAAGACTTGACGTGCATGAATCTTCTGGATCGGCATGGCCACCTGGGGAAAGCCGTTGCGGCGCGTGGTCGTGTTTGGAGGCTTGGACGGGTGGGTGGATGGTGGGTGGATGGTTGGTGGCTCCGGACCCCTCTGGACGAGCGTTTTTGCATGTGTAATTCTGCTTGTAACAGCGCGTTTATGTGCATTTTACCACACTGCCCGCAGGGTTTCGTAGAC
>VSDK01013709.1:134206-144992 GCA_009767595.1 Symbiodinium kawagutii
GTCCAGCGAACACGTCTCCACCCCCAGACCCCCACTATGAAACGAGAACCTGTGCTACGCATTCGGGAAAAAGGGGACCCCCAAATCATCCGATAGCAATCATGTTTGGCAAAATTGGGGACCCAAATCATCCGATATCAATCATTTTTGGCAATAAACCAACCAGTTTTGGTGTAAGACACCCCCTAAATCATCCAACACCAACCATTTTTGGTGGCTTCCCAACAGCTTAAGAACCCCAAATCACTAGCATTCGGATCGAACCCTTATGGTACCTCCAAATTGCTCCTCCTTCAAATGCCCGTTTAAATGCCCCTTCACATGCCCCTCAAGGCCCCTTCACATGCCCCTTTGCATGCCCCTTTAAAGGGCCCTTAAAGTGGCTACAACCACCAGCCACATGCTGCCCATCTGCCCTGCTCACCTAGGACCTCGGCCCATTGCTGTACGGCTTCGTCGATGTCCAACAGCAGCTCTTGGCGATGAAGACCTGCGCCGTGCGCGCTGCAGCTGCCGTGCGGCGAGTGGTTCGTTGGTGGGTCCCGTGGGGCATTGGATTCGTTGAGGAAGCGTTAAGGATGGCTACTGGTGGTCAACAACCATGGTTGATGGTGGATACTCTCTAGTAGTAATACCACTATAGTAGTTAGACCCCGTGGCTCTCGAGATTCGATGGGTATTTAATAGTTAATTGATGGTTAAGTATGGTTAAGGAATGGTTGAGGATGGTTACCATAGTGGTTACTATAGTGGTTAATAATGGTTTATAATGGTCAAAATGGTTAGAATTGTGATAATTGAACTTACTATGAAGAGTTCAGCGATATGAACGTGGGTAGATGCACTCTAAGTCAACCACCCCAGTGAGGTTACGTGTAACCACCATGCACACACCCGAAGTTGTGCAGAATGCTTGTTTTGACAAGTGCTCAAGGGCCCTTTGGCCACCGTGAAAGATGCGGCCCATATTGAGCCGAGATCCATCCGAAGGCGAGCTTCTCGATAGTGTGTGTCATCCTTGCGGCAGGGACCGGTTGGCACAAGTTGACGGCGACAACTTCACATCGGTGAAGAAGGAAAGAAAAATTGGCTGTGGTCAAAAACCATCTCATAGGATAGCAACCGGTGCCAAGTGATATGGAAATATGGATGGTCTGCCTTCGCGAATGTAATGTCATCGAAGACCTAATTCCCATGGGTTTGTTTCCTGCATTTCTCGAGCATAGCGGGTCTGACATTCTTCGCATCGAACCATGACCACTGGTTCTCCTTCTAAGTGATCACAATCTTCGAACAGGCAGTACCGGCATTGTGGCATAGCCGTCGAGCCACGGTGAGTGTACAGCTCCGAGTACACCTCAATGTCGAAAGCATGCAACTGCTCCATGTCAAGCATCGCTTGACGATCTTCTTCCATGAGTAGCTTGCACTCGTTGAGTTCCTTCTCAAGATCTCGAACGACTGAAAGGTGCTGGTCTTTGGCACATTCAAGTTGATCCTTTGTGATCTGAACTTCAGCCTTGTAGCACTCCAAGATGTCTTGTTGTCGTTCTTGTAGCTCAGCCATGTCTCGATCTCGTTGGTGTAGTTCATAGGAAAGTTCATCCACCATTCTGGTGCTGAGTATGTCACATTGAGCATCGTGTGAATCACAATCTGCTCCGCATTGGACACCGACATCTTGACATTCTTTGGGATGTAGGACCAGGTGCCAAGCTCGCTTGAAAGCGCAAAGTCGCTGCCAAGCAAGTGACAAAGAGCTCGACATAAATGTCCGCCAGGGCAAATTCAGAAATGTCCACGATGTGCAGAGGATAGTGATCACCATGATTGCCATCAGCAGCAGATGGAACATTGAATCTTCGGACTTTCCAAGTTCGTGTGCTTCCAGGGGAATGATCTGAGATGAGAAGATCATGTAGGCCAAAGAGTTCATCTTCTTTGGCTTGGAAATCGCAAACTTGCGAGCATTGGCCATTCGTTCTTGGATGGTCTTCTTCTTGGAGGCCTTGAAATCTTCATCTGCTTGAAGACAGAACCTGTGGGTCCTCATTCTATCTGTGAGTAGCTGTCGTGCTTGAGGTTTCGTCATGCCGTCTGCATACTGAACCTCGCTGGAAACCCACTTCAGCAATGTCTGGCACTCCAGCATCTTCTCTTTGATGATCATCACTTCGATCTTCGTGCGTTTGTCCCCACTGAGTTGTGGTACTTCGGCTCGAATGGAGTCATACAAGGCCTTGGCATCAATGACAAGAGCGGTCTCCTTGATGATCCAATCGCCTGGGAACTGAAGCTCATAGTTGGGATTCAGGCAACCTTGAAGCAAAGTCCTCAGGTACTCCAAGCTGTCCATGGCGGCAGCACAGGCTTGAGACTCTGCATTGAGGGAGCTGCGTGAAACCCGAGGAAGTCGAAAGCTTCTCCAGTCCAGGATGATGTAGTGAGTAGGCTCACCATTCAAGATCTCCTTTGGAGCCAACACCACCATGTAGCCCCCTTGACTGTGCCCTTCACGGCGAATGCCCCATGATGCGTCGCTCATTGCCACCAGAACCATGTCCGAAATTGCACCGAGAGGTCGGAATTGAAGTCCAACATCACTGTTCTGTTTGGCATACTTGAGAGCTTTGTTTGCGCTTTGGAGCGTTTCAGTTGTGGCAGTTGTGACTTCTCCACTGAGCAATGAGACTGTTGCTCCTAGAGCCGGATTTGTCTGAGTGCTCGGCCATTGGAGAGCACCAAGCACTGCTCGAAGTGAGCTGATTTCTCGTTGAGTGGCCAACTCATTCTTCTTGTGCTTGGGGTCAATGGTAATCGGCTTGATCTTGGAGAAGTAATCTGGCTGCCCAAGCTGGTATCCAAATTCCGTTTTCGTCAAAGAACAACCACAGAAATCAAGCTTCCCACGCTCATCGATGTGGGTCCAATGCTTGAAATTGAACTTGGATTTGAGCTCAGTCTTGGCCTTCTGGTAGTCCACATCGTTGGGATCACCTGCAATGATCATGTCATCAACGTGGAGGCCCACCATGCAGCAGAGTTTGCCATCGTTGTTGAACTTGCGATACAAGCATCCGTCCAATGGATGGGGTGAGAAACCGCATTCTTGAAGACGACGCTTCGCAACTCGAAACCACTGCAGTGGTGCATCAGCTTGTCCATAGATGGGCTTCAGGAGACGCATGAGGCTGCCATGTGGGATTCCTAGGCATTCACATGCATCTCTGGGAAGCTTGCACCACAGTGCACGTAGTTGTCGGTCTCCCTGAAGGAAAGCGGTGGCAACATCTGCACATAGAAATTCCCAATTGGACAGGGTTCCAATGGCCAAGATCACCTGCCTCGAAGTTCGATTCAGGGTCGGAGAGCTCGTTTCCAACTTGCCAGAGAGCAGGTCAGGGTCAGCAAAGCCTTGAAGCACAAGACGTGCTTTGGCTTTCGTTCCACCTTTCCCATCATCAGCCCACTTCAGAACAAATCGGGCCTTGAGAATGCGACCACCTTCGGCCTTGTGTGGTTCCAACTCCAGTTCCCATACCCCATTCTCATAGATGGATTGCAGCTCGGCCTTCTTCGCAGTCATGAAGGTGAGGCGGTCCTCGAGGGTCATCTTGGATTCCTTGAGGTCAGCCTCATTGTTGTCCTTCTTCTTCTTCTTGACCATTCGAGTGACTGCGATCCAGGCTTGATCATCCACATCGCCCTGGGAATTCACCTTCTTCAGCTTCTTTTGCAAGTTGTGGTAGGGCATTCGATGCTGCTGAGCCATCTCCCTCTTGAGGGGGAACAAGGTTTTGCCGAAGGTTTCCTCATAGCCAAGTTGACGTGGCTGTGAAGCAACTGAATCCACCATCATCAATTGAGTTCCATCTCGGACAGAGATCTTGTGGGACTGAAGCTGGTTGAACTTCACCGGCATGTCCTGCAACGAATCAGCTGTGGGTCTCCAGGATGTCTTGCGAGCAAGCACATGGTTGCGAACCAGAAACCCATCCTCCAGTGTCCAGTAGTCCTTGGTTTCGCCCAAAATGAAACAGTTCTCCTTCGGCTCGTAAGTCCAATCAGCTGGCAGCATGTCCTTCGGGAAAGCGCCGCTGTCATCAGTCAAAGAGTTGATGCCAAAGTCCATGAAGTCAACTCTCGTCTTCTTGGAGACCTGATCATCGGCGGCATCAGCTACTTCTCCAGGACGTTTTCCTCCACGAGCTCGAAGCCAGACTGTTTCCTGCTGGGCAATCCGACGTCTTCTCTCAGAGAAGGTCTCCTCCGCAGGTTGTTGATATTCCTGTGGAAGCTCCATGTCGGGATTGAGTTCATATGGACTCTGAACTGGAGGTTGCTGAAGATCATCGTCCTCAGGAACTGGTGGAAGTTGATCAGCATTCGGAAATGAATGTGGTGGTTGAGGTTGCTCAGTTGTGGTTGTAGGTAATGTTGTTGGAGGTTCAAGTTGACCTTGTTCGGGGGGAGGATCTTCTGGAGGTTCTTCCGAAGCATCTTGAAACTCATCATCTGGAAAGATGATCTGATCTCCGGGATCCTCTGGTTCTGGAAGTTGTTGATCTTGGATGGGACCTGATGGCTCTTCCCGAAACTCAAGTCGCATGGGTTCGCCACCTTGCCGACGATGGGCCGAGGAGTCCTCATCCATGTCAACATCCTCACCTTCCGGGTCCAGTTCATCAATGGAATGTCGGTTCGCCTGGTTGAGGTCGATCATACGGACCACTCTGCGTTGGCGCACTCGCTGCATGGCTTCTTCAGGGGAGAACATGCGCCCTTCAGCATCAAGAAGGCGCTTCACATGTTGTTTTCCAGCTCGAAGAAGAACTGTGCCATGAGCCAACCAGTAGGTGTCCACATTGTCCGTGTCGGGGTCCTTCTGGACAGCCACAACCACAGCAGGGCCTTTCCATTTGATGGTGTGGAATTTGTCGGCGGTTTCTCTCCAGTAGAGACATCCTCGAAATTGTCGAAGAAAGGCTCGCCTGAGCTTCACATCAACATCAGCTCTGGCACATGCTTGCTGAGCCTTGACTTGATTGTCCAGGGTGTTTCGAAGTCGATCATGTTCTGAGAGTTGCTGGGGCTTGGCGCGAACATCGGAGAGCAGACCAGGAGTGTTTGGTTGACGACCCATAGCCAACTGCGTGGGAGTGAAGCCATTCACAAAAGTGTGAGAGTTCAGTGCTGGGATCACCCACACCAAGGCATCTTGTACTCCATCGATTCCTGAACCATTGTTCTCATCCAGAAAGATCTGAATCGATCGACGCAGTAATTGGTGTCGTCTCTCTACCAAACTTGTTCGTGTGTGAACTTGTCCTGGTGAGATCTTCAACTCGATGTCATGGCTTTCAGCCCACGATGCAACTTGATCTGACCCCCATCCCGTGGCCTCATCCACCTTCAGCTTGGTCATGGGACCGTGGTGTCGGATCCAAGCTCGTTCCACAGCTTTCTGAAGAGAAATGCCCTTCTCATCCGAGACCACTCGAGCGGCCATGTACCGGGTGCATTCATCAGTCATGGAGAGGACGGCCACTCGCTTCTTGTTGGGGAGGTCAATCCACAAAACATCAGCTTGGACGGTCTCATTGAACTCGGTGGCACGATCAACGCTGGCGGGTGAAGTGCCCTTCTTGATGCCATAGTTCTGGCAATGAGGACATTGAAGTGACTCAATTGCTCGCTTCACTTGATCGCTGACCTGCTTGCCCTCTAGGAGTTTCAGGAGAACTTCTTTTCGAGGATGCCCAAGATTTCGATGGAGGCGATGTGCCACTCTGGCAGCATGGGCACCATGTTCCGTAGCCAGTTGACGAAGTACTCCTGTGTCAGCATCCTCCACGGCATAGAGCTGGTCAGTGATGTCCTCATCTTCCATGATGGCTTTTGCAAAGTTCTTGGCCAGCTTGGCCCCATAGTTCTCCGCTTCCTTGCATCGACTTCCCCCACCTGGCATGGTACCTTCGAGTCGACAGTGGGTATGGTTTCCTTGACATCTTCGACTCATCCGGTTTGCCATTGCCTCCTTGGTGGTCTGGATGGAAGTTGACTTCTTGATGGGTTCTTGTTGGCCATCATCGTTGATCGTAGTGGCACCATACTCGCACTGGTCAAACACCGTGTGGTATCCAGGAAGCCTGCTCCATGCCCGGGTCAACCAAGCTTTGCTAGGAGCTGGGTGTTCTATATGTGCATGCCGGCCTCGGCGAACTTGTTTCCAGTAGGCTTTCTTGCACATGGTGAGGTGCGTTTCGTGGTCGATCTCTCGAAGCATCTGCAGTTCAGCTGCATCTTCTTCGCACTTCACATTGATGTTTTGCATGGGGCTCCACAGAGTGCACCTGGGAGACATGAAGATCTCGTCAGGGTCATCGGTGTCGATCTTCCTCAAGAAGGCTTTCCGGTGGCTGTTCTTCGTGAAGTCCCAGCCTTCGTTGAGACCGAACCGCTCAATGCGAGCACCCATCTTTGCAGCTTCTTCCGAGAGGCGGCCACGACCCACATAGACTTCCCAGACCAGCTTGGTGCGAGATCGTTGTTGATCACAAGCCATATGGACCTGCCCAGCAACTTGATTTCGGACTTCAGCAGATTGTTGAATGCACATGTTGGCTACCTTGGACAGTTGGTCCGTTGACATTGCATGCAGGTCACAATCCTGGTGCAACATGGAGTCCTCCAGGGGTGAATCGCCAACTGATGGCATTGGGATCTCATGACCTGGAAGGAAGGGTTTCACAATCTCTTCCATCTCTGCAAATCGAGCTTCGGCCTTGAGATCCTTCAGGAAGTGCTCCATAGGCTCAGAGTCGTCATGGTTATCTTCCTCGCTGACCAAGTCGAACTCAATCTTCTCCAGCTCGGAACCATGTAGAACTCCTTCAGCCAGTTTGAGGATCATAGCACCCCCTTTTCCCCTTCGGATTTCCTCCCAGTCACCATCCATGATGCTCATGCGCTTCTGGCCAAAGTCAACCACCGCCTTGAGCATCTCCAGGATTGGTCGACCTAGAAGCATCGGAGTCGCACCGAAGATGACATAGCATTGCAACCGGCCAACTTTTCCTCCAAGTCGGGCTGGTAGCTGAATCATCCATTGGCTTGTGCATTCACCATCGCCTCCGAAGTTGAAGGATTTCGTGCAGCGCTTGTAGCTGAGCTTGGTGATGTCGAAGCCACTTAGTTCCAGCCATTTCAAGTAGCGCAGCACATACTCAGAACCTGCCAGGAAAGTGCTTGCACCACCATCTTGAATGCAGGCATCTGGGTCATTGGTGATCCAACCGGCAGGGTCAGAGATGATCTGGTGGGAGGCCATACCAACAAAGTTCTCGTTGGTGAGGTCGATGTGCGTCCGCTTCTTCGAAGGAGAGCCACCGCCAGGTGAAACTGCTTTGTTGGGACAGATAGCTGCATTGTGGCCAAACTCTCCACAACGAGCACATTGACCGAAGAAGTGCTTGGCACGGTCTTTTGGGGTTCCCTTGCCTTTCCCACCAGTACTTGGAGTTCCCTTGATTACCTTTCGGGTTTTCCCTTTTTGCTTACCTTTCCCCTTTTGGCCTTCGGCTTTGGACGGAGACCCACCTGGTGCATACGGCATCTGGTACTGGGGATCAGCAACCGCTACGATGGGGTAGAAGCCACGACTCACTCGAAGCTGATTCAACTGCTTCTTGGCATCGACATAGCTCGCATAGACGCGGTCAAACTCCTCCGTGTCGAATGCAGTCTCGCCATCCACCGAAGCTTCCCCACCATCGTCACCATAGTATGTTGCAGCACCATCCCAGTCGTCCTGCTCCCAGGTGTCCGCATCATCATCGTCCCAGTCGCCATCATCATCATCCCAGCCCCAAAAGGCTGCATCAGCATCTTCGTAGCCAGCCGGGGATGCATCATCGTCATCATTGGCATAGTGAGCTCGTTCATGTTTCCATCGGCGCATTGGGCTTTTGTTGGGAGTGTTCTGAATCCTGGACTGCAGCTTGTGGTTTTGACCCAAAGTCAGATACAGAGCTTTCTCCACGGCCTCAACCTTCGTCTCGGTTCCCACCGTGGTTTGGATCAACTGAGTCTGTTCCTTCGTCAATCCTGCCCTTCTCATCAGCAGCCATCCAGCCACCTCATCGGGCAAGTCGATCTTGTACTTCTTGAGCTCGCGAAGGTTTTGACTCGCAGTTGTCACATAGTCCAGCATCGTTTGTCCCGCTTCACGGGAAGTCTTGTAGAAGTACTTCTCAAACGCTTCCGGCATCTCGATCTTCTCGTCATACTGCCACTGTGCGTCTAGGCGACCAAGGATTCGACCTAGACCATCAGGCTTCTCGAGGTCTTTCACATCAAGATCCTCGCATTGGCGCCAGCTGGTGCCAGTCAGAGTTGACAACACCGAGATGCCAACTTCGGATTCTCTCTTCTGGATGCATAGCCGACGAGCATACAGCTGGATTCTCTTTCGCCATTCTTTGTATCCAGTCGTGGTGTTGTCAAACCGAGGAATCTGGTTGTCCTTGGCCATCGGCTCATAATCTCCACCATTCGCAGAACCAGAAGACGCCATGGCACAGCAAAAGGCGCTGGAGCACTTTGGCTCCGCTACCAATATGAAGAGTTCAGTGATATGAACGTGGGTAGATGCACTCTAAGTCAACCACCCCAGTGAGGTTACGTGTAACCACCATGCACACACCCGAAGTTGTGCAGAATGCTTGTTTTGACAAGTGCTCAAGGGCCCTTTGGCCACCGTGAAAGATGCGGCCCATATTGAGCCGAGATCCATCCGAAGGCGAGCTTCTCGATAGTGTGTGTCATCCTTGCGGCAGGGACCGGTTGGCACAAGTTGACGGCGACAACTTCACACTTACTTATATGATTAATGTTCAATGATCATGGCTATGGTTGATGATGGTTGATTCTCATAGTTGATGTTGTTTACATGTTTTGAGAAGTTATGATGGTCAATAAATGGCTAATAATGGAATTAAGACTATATAATTAATGATGTTCAATACTGCTTGATAGTAAGGATTGAAACTGGTTGATATTACTGGTTGATACTCGTTGACAATCCAGTAATATGTGATGGTAGTTGATGATGATTGGTGATGTGTGATATGGTCGTTTTTGACTGGTAGTTAACCAGCCATACCATCAACCATCATCAAGCATACCATCAACCAGCCATATGTGATGGTAGTCAACAATGGCTATGGTTGATGGTTGATGCTCCTTGAGAATGATGAACCCTAGAACCACTCAACTCACCCCACCTCCCAAGTAGCCAGGCACATCGGCCACAGCGTAGGTCACCACCGGACCCAAGCGGGGAAGACTTCCGCCTGGTGCCATGGCGGGTGGGTGTCCCATGCCATGGCTGTGCTTCATGATGGCATTGATGATGTGATTGATGTTGATCAATGACGCTGAGTGAATGATATGGTGGCTAGTTGATCTTTGGTATGCTTGATCTTCCTCACATCATGGTCTAAGGTAACTGTTGGTTCGTCAGGTCCACGAAGCCAGTTCACCAGCCATTGAAGAAGTTCACCAGCTTTGAACCGCCATTCAAACCGAATTTCAGTATGTTTTGGTCAATATCCCAAGTCTGACGCCGCAATTTCGCCAAGTCTCATGGCTGTGCTTATCCTGTACCCCCTGCAAGTTGTTCATCTCCAAAAGCCCACAACGGTGCTGGGATCGTTTACACATGGCCAGCTGGGACTATTGGTGATTCTGATCGTACCACATCACACAACAAATACCATTGTCCATCAAGAAACCAGAAATTCACCACCGTCAACTACTTTCCAAGCATCACAATTCACCATCATCTCCAATCATTGAACCAATCATCCATGAAACCAATGAGGTAACCCTCATTAAACCAACCCATCATCCCCCTATGCCGCTTGAAACACCACCATCCAACAACGGAGCCGTGGTACCCCTCGCACCAGGCCCCGGGCCTGGCACCACATCCGCATCGCTGTCAAAACGCTGCGAGGTGACCGCCAGCTTGGTGCTGCCGTCACACACGCCCGTCTGACGGAGAGACAACCGCGTAGTGAGCGATTGAATACGGGTCAATCATGGATTAATGATGGTTTAATAAGGGTTTCAGAATGGTTCATTTGGATTGTGAATGGTTCTGATCATTAATGGTTTGATGATTTCATAATGGTTGAATAATGGTTCATGAATGGTTCTGATTTGATGGTTGATTGGTTGATTCTTGGTTGGAAATGGTTACTTATCAATTGAGTAATGGTTGAGGGCAAATGGTTCATGGTTTCACAATGCTTCAATAATGGTTGGAGGTATTTCTGAGGTAAATCCATGATTGAACCGTTGAGTAATGGTTAACTATAGCCAATGATTAGCGGTTGATTAGTGGTTAATTGATGGTTGACCCGTGGTTGATTCGTGGTTGATTCGTGAGTAGTCATGGTTGATACATGGTTGGTAATGGTTTATGACTGATGGTTCCTAGTGATATGATGATACTCGGGGATAATAAGCAACTCATGTTTGGTTGCCCAGCGCGGCTTCCCCTGTCCTCCTTCAAGCCGCTGAAGCGTTGGAAATCTTTCACCGCCTCTTCCTGAGCAGAGTAGTGAAACCTACAACCTTTGGAAACTCAAGAGCAATAGAATAGATAGAGGAGAATAGAACCAGTTTCTCAGAGGGAACCAGTTCTTGGCATCAACACGGGAATTGCTTGTATCGCTTAACCCATCAGGTCTTGGCACAAGCCATGCGATCGCGGATCAGC
>VSDK01013709.1:145027-196186 GCA_009767595.1 Symbiodinium kawagutii
GGAAGAGCGCAGCGAGGAACAAATCACCAAACACTGACAATTGTATCTGTTGAACGAGCTTATGAATGGTGAGCCACTACGACACATACGTCACCATGCAATCACCAATTCTAGGGGCAAATCGATCAACCCATATGGTTGTGGGTCCCTGGTACCCCTGGTGTACCATCGTTTACCAGGGTTGGTATTCCCGGCTGGTGAACTCATCCCTCATAAACTCGATGCTTGACTGCTTGACCCATAGTAACCATCACTGTTTAGCCCTTATTGCTGGTTATTGACCACTACTAAACCTTATTAACCCATAGGGAATGCACCAAATGATGTTATCTATATATAACTATACATTATTACAGGTTAACATGATATTGTTATCCATATATGAATATTCCTCAGGTTATCTGGGTTTCATTCACGATTATATTGACCCAGCTCACCGCGCAAATCCTAATTCATCTGAGATGAATGCGGAATGATTCTCCACCCGCCAGCGAGGCCGCAAGGGTGGATTGGAAAAAAAAATATGGTGCCCTGTCTCCATGTTCTCCAGTCGTGTTCTCGAAATGTTATTGCATGTATTATACTATAGTGCAAGTAATTACATGCATATATCATCATTTTTTTCACGTAAAATTATATAGTTCTCACGGAAGTCTCACCTACACCCAGCTGGTGTAGCCGATCGCTAGCCATGAACTGATCCCAACAACCACATGGCTGCCGCAAGCAAGCCGCAGTCATGGCATCGAAGATTCCAGTGCAGCTGGTTTCCTGAGGCCACGCATTGCATTGCATTCATTATGTACGTACCATGTATTTCACTATTTTTTTTGGCATGACAGGCATTCCTTATACTACAATATGTTGCATTTCATCACATGATATTTATGGATACGATTTACGTGTACACATGTATATGTATGCTGATATAGATGCTCAAGTACATCTGGGGATTTCAGTGTAGAAATCATGTAGTTTCGGTAGGTCCTGAACTCCCAAAAATATGTTGCGACGACATCTGGATGAACAAACAGCGACTGCATAGGTCCCAATTATGACCGAAGTTCCAATCTCAGGGATGTTGTTTTGATGCTCGGCAGCTATACCCTAGAAACACCCAGTGGCTGAGGATGATAAAGCTGCAACCTCTTTTTTCTGAATCAAAGACTTTATTCTGCTGCTTTAGCTAAAACTGGTCAATAACAAGTGTTGATAAGTATTGCTTAATATCTTGAGTAGCAACCAAATGATTCCTACAAATTTTCTGATAGCTATTGCCTAGTCACTCTTGGCCAATCAGAACATTCCGCCAACGCAATGATTGGTGCCAAGGTCAACCAGTCAACTGGCCACTGGTCTATATTGATCCAAGCATGAGTGACCCCTGGGCCTCCATGGAATGCCATGGTTTCTGACCACCAGGACAAGCCAAGACCGACAAATTCGTTCTACCGTTGCGCTGGCAGTTGGAACAATCCTTTCCCAGCTGACCAGAAGTTCAGACACCTCCCGAAAAACAATCCAGTCGTGATGCACAGCTCCGAAATCGAGAAAAAATGGTCACAGGTCACAGGTGGCTGTGGGTCAAAACCCCGTACCCCCGGTTCCCCTATCATCAAGCATTGTTTTCCCTATGATTTGGTTCGTTATTATAAGCCAGCATTGGTTGTTAATACTGACCCATAGCCAGGTGACAAAAACCCACAGATCCAGATCCGAATCCAGTCCTCCAGCCCCCTCCCAACAGCTGAAGCCGCCACTAGCCGCCACTCCGCCCAAGGCACTTGCAGGTATCCCAACTGGAAGAGCGCCCGCTGAAGCTGTTGCACCTGGCCCCCCATGGCGTTTCCCAGGCCCTGGGTCCCTGGGTGAACCCAGCCAGCTGGCAACGGTCGAACTGTTGAAACTTGTTGGGAAAGCAGCAACGGTCCCTAGGTTTCGCCAGGCTCTGCCAGGCAGCAAATCATTGAACATTGAGAATCATATTGCTAGGTTTCGCAATGCCTGGGTTGATCCATGCTTGGAAAGTTTTTGGGATTATTGCGGTAATGGCCCAAGACCATCGACCATCATTGTTGGATCCAAGCTTTACACGTGATGTGTGCCACTCCTTGGGGGTTTTGATCACGGACCATTCAGATTTTGGCAAGAGTTCAGCGATGCCCATACATTGAATGCCCTCAGTTGCCAAAGTTCTGATGGTTCCAGCTGACTTTGGTAATCGACCACTTCTTGCTTCGTTGTGATCAATGGTGCTAGCCCGGCATGCTACAAACCAAGCAAGCCAAATCACATCAACCAACAAGCTAACCCACCAACCAACCAAGCCAACCAACACCCAGCAACCGAACTAAACCAAATCAACCAATCAACCGACAGACTCCTGGATCAACTTTCACCCAGCCTCTGTGCCAGCACTGTGCATTCTGAGCGTGAGATCATCCTCGAACCATGGCCCAAGCCACACCTTAGGCTGGGGCAGTGACAATGAAGCCCTCAAATGTTCGACATGGGTCCACATTCCTACCATCCACCGAGCAACCAGCCTGGAGCGCCATCATCATGAGAAAGCAAGGACTGAGCTCTTCACACTATGCACCTAGTCATGTCAAGAATCAACAGGTTGACCTGGTACCCTAGTGAACATCGGTATCCCACAGCTGTGAAGATCCCCTAAAGTGGCCATGACCAGTTCCCAAGCACCCGGCGGTTGGGATGTGAACTACGCAATATTTGAGGCGGATGGTTAAAATTGACCCATGACTTTTACCCATATGATCTTGCTGCATGGGATTGCCCATCTCGAGCCACAGCCAAAAGAATAAGGGGACCATCGTCAACCATGACAATCGCTTCTTATCCCCTCTTGTTGAGCATGCTTCAACCGTAACAACCACTTTTTTCCATTTTCAATTTTCTAGCAAGGAAACATCATTCAGCATCATCAACCATCATCAACCAAGGCTCGCCATATCCTCACCAACGCCAACCCCACTGCTATCCTCCTGTGTCAGAGCTTCTTGGTAACTCCAGGTGGTTGACTTTGAATCTCTGAATGGAACAAACCCATTAGTGGTCAAAAAAAGTGGCAAATGTTTACTGGACCATTGCATTCAGATTAATTGATGGATGACAGTACATATTATCTATTAATGGCTGATACGAGCAAATGATAATTGTCCATAGTTAAATAATCAAGGGAAAAAACACGAACAAACCCTTAAGTCGGACAACAATGATCAACCTTTGGATATGTGTCAAGCATCCTCACCCCAAAAAACCCAGGCGGCCATCTTCCCCACATCTCCTGGGCCCCTTCGCTGGTCACCTTTCCGGTGAACCGTCCTGAGGACCCTACGGGCGCAGGCACGGGCGTGCTTTCCTGGGCCAGTGCTGAAACTGCACAACTTTTCAAAAGATCACCGTCCAGTTCCACATGTACGTTTTATAGATAAATGGGTAATATATGGTTCTACAAAATAAAACCATGACTATATTGAAAGATTATATCTTACACGTTTACAATCTTTATCATCTCTAAAGAGATCCATATGATTCTTATATAAGATGTATGACGATCGTCCTGCAAAATTATAGATATATAATCCCACTTGTAAGACATATCCGGCCACAGATCAGTTCACCATTCCTGCCTCTCGTGATCACCAGCCGAGTTGCCAATGGCACCACCTTCCCCAACTCGTCTTCACAAAGCACGTGCACCTGGACCCGGGGACGCCATGGATGGTTCATGTCATGCTTGGATGATCCAAGTGGTTAGTAAGCATGGTCACCCGGGTTAGCTCAGCTACCTTCTAGGGTTTAGTTCAGCTGGGATTAGTTCAGCTACCTTATAGTGAAGGATAAGAGTTGTGAACCTGCTAAGCACTGGTGGCTGTAATACACGGTGCCAATGGTACGGGTGAATCTTTGTCAACCAGCATGCTTCAATTGGTGCTGAAAATTGTGTGAGGGATTTCATGTTGGGGACTGCAATACAGAGCTCGTTTCAGAGCAGCCTCGACGAGGACGTGGGAATTTCTTCACTGCTTTGTCCCTAGAAGATTGATCAGCTCTTTGCCCCCCGAAAAAAATGGTTCGCATTTGTCAAGATTAGCATCTAGCTTGTTCACAAGAATGGTGAACACGTGTGGTATTCAAAAAATGGTTGGCACAAATGCTGCATCACTGCATTGTCGGTCCCATGCCAAAAAATAATGTTGGGCCAAGCACGTCTTATCTGCGGACGAATTCTGGTTGATGCCGGGTAGAAATCAGTCTGGTTTAGCCTGTCTTCAGTTCAAAGCAAACATGGTGAAGGCCGGTGAGGGGAAGATCGGCCTCCTGTGCCTGCACCTGTGCCCAAGTTCCTTGTGCGGAAAACCACGTCTGCCACCAAATCGGTGTGCTTCTATCGGTGGAAAATTGCCATGATAGCGAGGTACCCATGATACCCTTCCCCCAAGGATAAGTTGGTTGATAAGCCATTGCACCAATCATGTGGCTATATCCACCATGACTTGTTGTCTCTCTAGCGCTTACATCGTGGTCATTCACCAGCACTAGTAAAGTCATACCTCTCTAAATTCCCATACTCATGTCATCGCCGTTTTCACCGGAGACATTCCCGCTTGGCTTGGTTCGAACCGAGTAAACACCACTTGCTCCTTGGTGATTCGAAAACTAGCACGTTCTACACTGCTCATGGAACTCTAGCTTGTGAACCTCTTCTAAAAAGCAGCTCACTCCAACCATCGTTTCTTGAATCATGTGTCAAGATTGTTTATAGAAGCATGTTTTATCATTAAAGAATATAATATCTCCATAGATCAGGCCCTTCACCCCCAGTCATGGAAACCCGAAGAGGAGACCTCCTGGCCATGCTGCCCCAGCCTCCGCTTCATGCCGGCTGAGACCCAACTTCTTCAAGGTCTCTCGGACCTCCACCAACACCGTGAAGGGCGGCCTGAAGGCAAGGAGATCTGCCCAGCGACCACAACAACTGGCAACGGCAACCAGCAACTGGTGACTACAAGTAGCAGCAAAATACAAGCAGTGACTAGAACCAGTAACTAGTAGCTACACCTAGCAGCTGCTGCCAGCAACGAAAAGTAGTATCTACAGCAGCTGCGGCTGTTGGATAGTAACCACATCTGCAACTTTTAACGAAAACGACGATAAAGAAACACCCGGCCATGCCTGGTCTGGCAGTTCTTGCCTCGGGCCATGGGTTGCACAGCACAGGCTTTGGCCACGTCCATCTTGGTCCACGTGGTTTGTTTTTTAATGGTAGATCCAGCTCCGAAGAAGCCATCCCGGGCTTACATACCTAGAGATTTATATCGGGGGTTATTAATATGGGCGCTTTTCAAAATAGGGGTGCCCCCAAATCATCCAATGTTAGCCCGTTGTAGGAATAAACCATCCATTTTGGAGGTCCCCTACTTTGAGAAACCCCTAGATGGGTATAAAATCGAAAAAGGCCATTGCTAGGTAGTTTGCGGGCTGCCATTTGTGGATACCCAAAACTTGCGAGGTGACTGCCATGCAAAAGTTCGGACCGTAAAAGCTGGCTGGCCAAGAGTCAGGGAATCCCGTGCGATCAACGATGACAAAAGACTTGACCAGCGCCCAAGCGCTATCTGGAATTCGCTGATCTATCAGAAGAAAGCAATCTGAAATCATGCTGTCACTTGCAGAATAATGACATGTAATTGCTGACCCCCACAAATGTCCCTCTACCAGCACACCTTCAACCACGGTTTACACCTCCAAGTCCCAAGCAGATCATGCCGTCCCAGTGGCACTCCTCCGCCCGACCACCGAAGATGGCGCCGGCGCCCGCGTAGCCCGGCACGCTGGACCAGTCCGCGGGCGGCTCGGACCAGCCTCCCTCGGAGGTCAGAAACACGTGCAGCGCATAACCTGGGGCGAAGAGGCGCAGGGGTTGGAGCTGCCCTTGGCACTTGGGGATGCTGGCACCTCATCGCTGCTGAAGGTGGTGCGCCTGTGCATGCACAAGTAGTCAACCATCAATTTTGCTCATTAGTAAAAGGTTGGAAATGTTGCCGCTTTTACTCTGATGTTCAATTTGGCACCAACCTTGGTTCACTTCTTTGTAGATTGTGGGTGATGTGAGCTCAAAAATCCGCGGCCAATGCACCACATAATGTATTTTTTGTGGGAAACCAACAGCATCTCATGGAGTCCCAGGTAAATGAATATCATGATGTCCAACGCACCTGCCTCTCAACCATGGCGGTCGCTCCAAGAGGATGGCTGTTTCCCTTGTCGGGTGACGCGAGTTGGAGTGAGATTCACTGGCAGTTTCGCTTCCAAAAACTCTGCATGTTGGGGGAAGTTGTTGCGTGCCAATCATTTGCAAACGTGCCCATATAGTGGATACATTGCTAGTGTTGTGCTCATCCTGCGTTCTCAAACATTGTCAACCGCTATCAGCCATCATGATCCCATTGTCTACTACGGATACCCGTTATCTTCACCCAGTACCCTTGGACCATGGCTAGCCATTATGTGAGTTGTGTCCTCAAAGTTTTGGGTTTCCGCCTTGTCCTGGCCCAACCCCCTGCACCACCACCAACAACAAAGGCATTGAAGGCAGCAGATTACCCGCTGACAACCTCCGTAACAAGCAAGGCTCGTCCAAAAAAGAAGACAAAGTATCCAAAAGTCGGGATTGAAAGTCAACCAGTGTCAAAGGTGACCAGGAAATTCTCAAGAGACGATACCTTGGTAGCAACGGCTTCACCCAACGACTTTTTTCCGTCAGATTGAACCACCCCGAAGATCTCCGCGGGAGCTCAGCCAGGGAGCTCTTTTTCTTCAGCGAGAGCACCTGTCGGGCGAAGCTGCTGAAGTTGCTGGAGAGTGACCGGTGGTGAGATCTCAGATGTGGATTTGATGGTGAAGCCACTGTGAAGCCGCGGTTTTTGCACCATTGAAATCAGCCATTCGTAGGTTATGCCACTGGTTAGTGGAATGACCAAAACTGAGGATGTAATCTAGTTGCTGGCACGAAACGTCATGCCCTACAGTAGCTCACAATCAACCAAGCTTATCCCATGTACTGCACCATGATTCTTATCAGCTTTCTCAACACCTGGTGGACGCCGGTCAGGCGAGAAGTGGAAGGTCGCTGCTTGGATGGCAGCTGAGTTTCCGTCAGCTATGGTCCCTAACCCAGCGGTTCTCACAGGACAAGTTATCAATTGTAGATAGTTCCATGCTACTCTGCAAGGAGTTCGGAATGGTTGATGGGACGTGGGTTGTGACCACGTAGAGCGATCATGTGGAGAAGCGAAACACACCACCTGTGATCATCTACTAAATTGGTATCGGATTGCAATGTTGCAATAGTCTGGGTAATAGTCTGCAAACATTAACAATTTTAGGCGATAGTCATGGGATGCTTACCAACCAACATCAACCACCAATAGGTCAGCCCAGCCTTTTCGGGCGGTCACCATCCCCCGGCGTGGCGTCGCGGCGCTGGCGTCGCCTCGATGTTTTCGAAGGCCACGAAGACGGGCTCTTCAGTCAGCAGTTGCGGGGGCTCTGGTGGCAGCTCGTCATAGACATAGCCTGGTGGCATCCCTGGGATTCCACATGGATGGCGAGCTGGGTCAAGGCGGCTTAACCATCAATAATGGTGGATAAGAACCAACAAAACTATAGTGAAAACAATGGTTAACGATGGGGGAACCACATGTCTTGGTGGCGCAACTAGATCCCTTGCCAAAAGTCAAACTTTTGTGGTTATATGGGAATTCAATCATATCCCAAAAAAGCTAAAAAGCTAAGTTCATAGATGTAATCCATCTAGATATGTGTATGTACTGTATACATCTTAATGTATGTATCTATTGATGCATTTGATTTTGTATGTATCTATCATTTGCTTATTAATTTACTCATTTAGTGACTTAGTCAGTTGTTTAGTTCGTTGTCTATGTATCTATGTATTTATCTATTGAAAATATCTAAATATAAAAAAATATAGATATATAATACATGTGTCCTATACATATATGTATGCATCCCAACACAAAAGCCCGAACATCCTAAAAGCAGGCAGAATACAGAAGTTTGACTAACCCAATTCTGAGATACCAGGTCGAGACAGACCTCTAACCCTTTATGCCATCCATAGGGGTTCCCCAAAAATTTGTGGCATGGGTTCAGGCAACAAGTCAAAAGCTATTTTGCACTGTGCTGTGTGCTTTCGAAAATTCCGCAGTCGTCCCACAACATGGCTTGAACGGGCCAAAATCGAACAGTTCATTCAATCTATCACAGTACGCATATAGTCGTGCTTTCAGCAGCCAGTACCCAAGTCAGAGTGCCAACGCTACTCGGTAAGGAGACTCGATTCAGTCTTTGATTGAACTTACCACCAAAGGTCAAAGTTTGCAGGTTGCTTGGCAAGGTCACCCGATCCAGGTTTTGATTGAAGAAGTACCCAAAAGTCAAAGTTTGCAGGTTGCTTGGCAAGGTCACACGATCCAGGCTTTGGTTAAAGGCAGAGCCAAAAGTCAAAGTTTGCAGGTTTCTCGGAAATATGGTTCGATCCAGGCTTCGATTGAACATATCACCGAATGTCAAAGTCTGCAGGTTGCTTGGCAAGATCACCCGATCCAGGCTTTTGTTAAAATTAGAGCCAAAAGCCAAGGTTTGCAGGTTGCTTGGCAAGGTCACCCGATCCAGGTTTTGATTGAAGAAGTACCCAAAAGTCAAAGTTTGCAGGTTGTCTGGCAAGGTAACCCGATCCAGGCTCTGATTGAACTCATCACCGAATGTCAAATCTTTCAGGTTGCTCGGCAAGGTCACCCCATCTATGCTTTGGTTGAACGCACCACCGAGAGTCAAAGTTTGCAGGTGGCTCAACAAATGAATTTGATTGATCTCAGAACCAAAAGTCAAAGTTTGCAGGTTTCTTGGAAGGGTCACCTTATCCAGGCCTTGATTGAAGAAGTACCCAAAAGTCAAAGTGTGCAAGTTGCTGGGAAAAGTCACCTGATCTAAGCCTTGGTTGAAAGCAGCACCGAAAGTCAAAGTTCGCAGGTTGCTTAGCAAGGTCACCCAATCCAGGTTTTGATTGAAGAAGTACCCAAAAGTCAAAGTTTGCAGGTTGCTTGGCAAGGTCACACGATCCAGGCTTTGGTTAAAGGCAGAGCCAAAAGTCAAAGTTTGCAGGTTTCTCGGAAATATGGTTCGATCCAGGCTTCGATTTAACATATCACCGAATGTCAAAGTCTGCAGGTTGCTTGGCAAGATCACCCGATCCAGGCTTTTGTTAAAATTAGAGCCAAAAGCCAAGGTTTGCAGGTTGCTTGGCAAGGTCACCCGATCCAGGTTTTGATTGAAGAAGTACCCAAGAGTCAAAGTTTGCAGGTTGTCTGGCAAGGTAACCCGATCCAGGCTCTGATTGAACTCATCACCGAATGTCAAATCTTTCAGGTTGCTCGGCAAGGTCACCCCATCTAGGCTTTGGTTGAACGCACCACCGAGAGTCAAAGTTTGCAGGTGGCTCAACAAATGAATTTGATTGATCTCAGAACCAAAAGTCAAAGTTTGCAGGTTTCTTGGAAGGGTCACCTTATCCAGGCCTTGATTGAAGAAGTACCCAAAAGTCAAAGTGTGCAAGTTGCTGGGAAAAGTCACCTGATCTAAGCCTTGGTTAAAAGCATCACCGAAAGTCAAAGTTCGCAGGTTGCTCGGCAAGGTCACCTGATCGAAGTCTTGGTTGAAAGCATCACCGAAAGTCAGAGATTGCAGGTTGCGTGGAAAGGCAACCCGGTCTAGGCTTTGATTGAACTCAGATCCAAAAGTCAGAGATTGCAGGTTGCTCGGCAAGGTCACCTGATCTAAGACTTGGACAAAAGCATCACCGAAAGTCAAGCTCTGCAGGTTGCTCGGCAAGGTCACCCGATCGAAGTCTTGGTTGAAAGCATCACCGATGGCCAAAGTTTGCAGGTCGCACGGAAAGGCAACCCGGTCTAGGCTTTGATTGAACTCAGATCCAAAAGTCAGAGATTGCAGGTTTGTCGGCAAGGTCATCTGATCTAAGCCTTGGTTAAATGCATCACCGAAAGTCAAAGTCTGCAGGTTGCTTGGCAAGATCACCCGATCCAGGCTTTTGTTAGAATTAGAGCCAAAAGCCAAGGTTTGCAGGTTGCTTGGCAAGGTCACCCGATCCAGGTTTTGATTGAAGAAGTACCCAAAAGTCAAAGTTTGCAGGTTGCTTGGCAAGGTCACACGATCCAGGCTTTGGTTGAAGGCAGAGCCAAAAGTCAAAGTTTGCAGGTTTCTCGGAAATATGGTTCGATCCAGGCTTCGATTGAACATATCACCGAATGTCAAAGTTTGCAGGTTGTCTGGCAAGGTCACCCCATCCAGGCTTTGATTGAAGAAGTACCCAAAAGTCAAAGTTTGCAGGCTGTTTGGCAAGGTGACCTCATCTAGGCTTTGCCTGAACTCAGAACCAAAAGTCAAAGTTTGCAGGTTGCTTGGCAGGGTCACTCGTTCTAGGCCTTGATTGAAGTCAGTGCCAAGAATCAAGGTATTGAGGGTCTGGGGAAGATTTTGCAAGCAACGAATGGAATGTGGGCATGCTATCTTGGTTACCCCTTCCAACACCAACTCTTCCTCAGCAACTGGCAATCCTTTCACAAATCTCAGTGCAGCAAGTAGATCGGTAGGAAGATAAGTGCACGACACCGTTGCAGCTTTTCCAGCGATGCCTTGCTCTTGCAATGTTTGGTTTAGCACCAGCGATGAAGCAAGGTGGTGGAAAGTAGGCCTTGCACCTCGCTTTGGCAAAAGTTGTCTTTGAACTATCTTAACCACTTCACTTGCCAGTGCGGAAGGGCAAAGGCTCAAGGTGCATCGTTCACCATTGGAACAGAAGACATCGAGTTCAATCCACTGTGGACTGTCACCAGATGGTGCATGATGGTGCCACATCAAAAACACGACCCCGAAGGTCGCACTCACTGCTGAATGAAGTGCTGTGTGTCCCACGAACTGTGGCACATCCGCAACAACCCAGATTTGTGATCAGCTTTGAATGGGAAGACCAACTCAAGGCTTCGAGATCAAAATGTCTCAGCATAGATACCGGTCACAACTACTTATCAATCAATGATAGCCACCGTACATGAAACCAGCTCCCTCTTGTTGATTCAACCCCCACAATTGTTGCCCCACATTCTGCGCCATGGCCAAGTCAACCAACAAACCTTTTATCGACTCTATATTGTAACTGACCCTAGAACATCTAGAACTATCATTGTCGCCATACTTTGGTTCGCCCTCAACAAATCATCATTATATCACCCATCATAGAATCATAGACCATCGGAACCATCATCAAGGGTCCCCTGATCAAACAAGGTTTAACACCCGCTATTCATAATTCAAGCACAATTGGACCATAATGGTATAGCTGGTCGCCAATCCCATCATTAAGCATCAGAGATGGATACACATGCAAGTAAAGCATAAATATGCATTCACACGTGCATAGCATATATATATATGTGTATATGTGTATATATATATATATATATGTATATGTATATATATATATATGTTATATTTGTATACACACGCATACCCTCTGGTAGACTAATCTGGAAGATAGAAATCACCAATTCAAGAGGTTAATCCCCTATAAATGTTGGATTTTTCACGGCCGTGTAGTTTACCAGAGAGTACGTGGACAGCAGCGTCTCATCGGCTGTGCCCTGCCCTGCTCCCGCCGTGTTCAAATTGCTAATCCCGTCATAAGTGGCCTGAGTTATCTACTGTGAAAGTGAGAATGTAACTACTATCCCTGTGAACAGCAAAGTTGCTTGTAAATGATATCGCTGCAGTTGGTGATGCTGTTTATTAACTAGCATGCACCACCAAGTATCTCAAAACAATGATATCAATGCGAACATGCAGGTGTCGATTGTGTTTAGTCCGAAGCCGGTACAAAGCCACCGCCGGCCCCGTCAGGCCTAAACGAGTTGTGCTAAAGGTATCGGCAGGCATCATCGGCCTGCCAAAAGGGATGGTGCAAATCTTCAGCCTCACTTTTTGGAAATATGATTTGGTTAGCTGATGGTTAGTTGATGGTTCGTTGATTGTTAATCCATAATGATTTCATGGTTGATTCATGATGATCATGATTCCAAGGATGGTCGAAATGCCGATGGTTTTTCAGTGCCCGGAAACCATCTGCTGAAATATATGAAACCGATAGCCACGCCACGAAGTTGCGATGTTTGCCCCCCGAAAATGTTGCCGAGAACAGATACCAGCGACATCCAGCGACCATTGCACATCCCCTGGGATCAACCACCAGGTCCATGGGCAGAACTCCAAGTTGCAAAGCAGGAACTGTCAATGGTGAAGAATGGTGGTCACAGGCGGTTCATTGATGCTTTGTTCATGGTTAATCCATGGCGATTTGATGGTTGTTCAACGATGAATGATAAAATCAATGCTGCTTTAACAATTGTTAGTGTTTCATTCCCTCTTTTTACACCAATTGGCTTCAAGCTGTGTTTCATTCACCACTAAGCCTAGCTAAGAACCATGACCAATTCGCTGGCCACCTCCCAATAACCTCCCCCAAACGTGGCTCCCTCCAGGTGGATCCCTCGGCGCCGCGCCTGCCGTTCAGTCGGAAGGGCTCCAAGGGCTCGAGGAAGCGGTTGCACTCGCCCCGCTCCGCCAGGCTGCGCTGCCGCGCAGCAAACTCCCGGGCCTGGGGGAGGGGCTGAACCGGTGAGGGTGAGCCCTGGGGGGCGGCCTGCAACGGGGGCACCTTTAACGGGGGCCTTTAGCGGTGGGTGCAACGGTGGGTTTACTGGTGATTAATGGTGGTTAATGGCGGTTGAAGGTGGTTAGCGATATGGTGAATAGTGGTGGTGAATGGTGGCCGAAGCATGGTGAAGTTGTTTGGTGTCGCTCCGTCGCTCCTTGCTGTGTGCATCCGATGTGTGCCGGATGCAACATCATAAATGGTAGTCATTATCAACCAGCAGTCGCTATGATCAGATCTAGGGTACAAAAAAATAGAAATAAAGAAGCAAAAATTGTTTAATCACAGTCACTACCTGCAGCCATAGGGTGAAACAGTAATCCTTGATCATTATCAACAGCCGATAGTTGATAAGGACGATTTCATATTACAGGCTAGTCATGAGCACATTGGTTTCGTAATCATGGTTTGTAAGCCTAATCATAATGACTAATCATGGCTTGCAATCAGTTCACAATGACTAATCATGGTTCAGTAAAATCAAGTTCTGGAGGTACGGCAAGACTTCGTGGTTTCCCTGTTAAGAATGATGTGGTTTCGGAGCACCCGGAAGGCTGGGAAACTGTTCGGTGTGCCTTTGACTTCAGAGCAGATAACGTGTAAATCATGAGGAAGCCTTTGTTTCACAAGAGAAAAGGCTATGATAAGCAAATAATGTTCGTGGAATGGACCCCTCCTGTCACAGCCGTCTCTTCCCACCACCAGAAGTCCCTCTTCAAGGCACGCATTCTTCTGGCGACTCCATCTGCACATGCTTCTCATAGATGCGGTCGACATTCGAATGGTGCAAGAAGAAGATGGGATGGAAGGCAGCATATTGCACCTCGCTGGCGGTTTCAAAACCTACTTTGTCCTGGATCTCGAACAACGTTGCTAAGTTGGGAGGTGCTCGACTGACCATTCTGAACCATGGCCATTATGGTCGATAATTTCTGGTTCATATGGCTGTTAATAACTGCTCATGGCTACCCCCTATCCAGATCCGTGTTCATCTCCAAACAGCCCAAGCCAAAGATCTAACTGCAAATGTGATGTGTCGGGGTATCCAAGTTAGCTGCGGTTGGGTTTTTGGGTTGCTCAAGCCCCAAGTTGCGCTACCCCCCTTTGACACTTCTTCATCTGCACTTCTAGTGATCATGGCACTACCATAGGAGGCTCTGACCAGCATAGCTGTCTCGGTCCAAGGGGGTAGGCCAACAGCCGATGGCAGCTCACTCATCTGGATCACCCCACATGGTGCAACATGGACAACACACCAACAAGACGAGGGCTTCAGGCTTTGCAAAAGCCTTAAAATGGTCTTTTCCAGCCAGATCTGATCAGAAATCCAGGTGATTCCACTCGTGTTGGTCCCATCATCTTCTCAGCGACCCAACATCGCAAAGGACCACTATCACGTCCAGAAATCAACGATTAGCACGCCAGTAATGTTCATGATAACAGCGTGGACCCCCTGTTTCCACCGCAGGGACTTCTCCTTGGAAGGGTTGAAAATCCAACTTCCTGGCTACTTTACCAAGGCTCCCACCAACCACCCACCAACTAAGCACCTGCCCACCCAAGCCAGCGGTGCCCTGAAAGCCTAGAGGCTGTGGACATGGGAAAACCCATGGCCACGTGCACGCCGTTGTGGGACGACTCCACCGAAAATCCTTGCCGTGGAACTGGGTGTTGGTTGAGCAACCATGTGTGACCTGCAGGGATTTACAGGCATGTAGATGCATTTAGCGGTATTTACGGGGATTTGAAGGGATTTATTTGGATTTATCATGGACAAGCCCAACCATGATGACCAACAGTTTTATACCAAAAATGCTACCTTGTACATTAAGATGACAGTCATGTACAATAATAACAAGCGATAACAACAACTTATAACATCCATGATTGCTTGTTTGAAAAACCGATAAAAAAAATCATGGTACACCAAGGAAATCAGCAACCGCATTTGTTAGGGAGCGTTGGTGGACATCAACGCCAATAACAACGAAAAACGGATAGCTCACCAACCTTCACCAACAACTACGATCAGTACAGCAGCTACAACTCACCAAACCATCATTCACCATCATTTAGCATCACCAACCTTCATTCACCAACCATCACTCACCAACCATCATTGCCCATCACCAACCATCATTGCCCATCACCAACCATCATTCACCATGAATACCCATCATCAATTAATCATCATCAA
Organism: Symbiodinium kawagutii; assembly: GCA_009767595.1. Lineage (NCBI taxonomy): Eukaryota > Dinophyceae > Suessiales > Symbiodiniaceae > Symbiodinium > Symbiodinium kawagutii. The sequence goes on from VSDK01013709.1 coordinate 160,057, forward strand.
ACATGGCCAATTCCTATCTCGCCTTCAAAACCTACAGTTGGGTTTGTCCGTGATAAATCACCATCAACTCACCATTTATGAATCACCAGTGAATCATCAAATCATCACGACTTAAGCACCATTCCACCATCAATTGACCGTCACTTAACCATGAACTAATATCACTTGACCACCACTCAAGCACTTAACCATCTTCAACCTACATTCTTCCTACACCGTGATGACCACCCAGCTTCAACGCCCCCGTGGCCGTCCACGTCGCTGTCCTCTCCGGCTGAACCGCGTGGAGGCGTGGAGCCAATGCTCGGGCACCGTCAAACAGTTCTCGGCCTGGGAGACCACCTGGCCCGGCAGCAAGGGCGTGCTGCCAGCGAGAACAAGGCGAGAACCCAGTTATTAGAACCAGCTGAGAAGCAAAAAAGATATGAAAAGCAATGAATCTTATTGTATTACAACCAGTTTTGAGTCAGAGTCATTACATACATGACATTCATACAACAGGTCAAAAGGTTTTTGTTTGTCTGTATGTCATGTATGTGTTTTGTTGTATGCATTTACGTACGCATCAACAGCGATGATAATTGATAGTGGCAGAAAAAACTATGATGACGACAATGATGATGAATATCCTCACCATGGTACACAAATGTTTGCTCAGCTTGGCTTGGGCGGCTGGGGCGATGCAAGTATCAACAAACCATGATCTTAAGTTCAATATGATTCAAACCGCACCCTCATCATTAACACAACAGTAGCTGCATCCAAGCTAGCACCCATGGCTTATCAATCACCAACAGCCATTTGGTAGGCACTGGCGCACTGAAGGACTACTGGTTAAGCACTCGCTATTTGGTAGGCAAACAATCGTTGTGACAGGATTGGATGTCATCCCGGGGAGCCACATTTGCCAATCCACGCTTTTGCCAGTACGGTGCTTGCACTACAAGTTTTCTCAAGAACTCTTAATTATCAACTGAGTATCGTTAACCATTGTCATTGACCATTCTCAATCATTATTATGCAGCCGCTACAAACCATTATCCATCATCATTAACCACCGTTAGCCATTATCCATCATTCTCAAGCATAATCAATGATTACCAAGGGGTGCGGATTTTTGTTGGCAATTTGTTTTTTTTCTTTTGGCATTTTTTTTGGGGGCCTGGGGGCTGCTATCCTTCGTTTTTCTATGGTTTTCATTGGTTTCTCCTGTGCCCACAGCGACCCTTTCGCACGAAGTCAAGTATCAAAAAATTGAATAAATGTTGCTTTTTGACTATTAATCTCACTAAGGTGTCTGGCTTTAAGACGAATCGTTTTAGGGTTGATGGGTTTGGGGTTTACGGGCTTTTGATTTCAGGTTTTAGGAATAATGTTTTAGGCTTCTGGTAGGGTTGATGATGTTAGGATTTACGGAATTTATGGTTTTGGGGTTGAAAATTTATGGTTTTGAGTTTTCAAATTCTTAGGTTGTTGATGGCTTTTGGGTTGATGGTATTAGGATTTGCGGTTTTAGGGGTTGGTGGTTTGAGGGTTGATGGGCGGTTGCTGTTATTTGGCCGGTGGTGCGGGCCTCTTAGAAAGGCGGGAGGGGGGTGGTCGGGTGGGAAGGCGCAGCGCCTCCCCCCCCGGAGCGTAATGTAAAATACTTGAGGTTGAATCGATCATCAGTAATGGTCGGCGCTATTGTTGTTGCTGCTGTCGTTGCTAGTAAGAAGGGAAAAGGCAGAAAAAATCCCTCCTGCTAAAACAATTCACAACAATTCATGAATGATATTCAAAAAGCATGTACACACATAGAACAATATAGGAATAAAAAATGTATCAATATAAACCAAAAAACAAAAAGCAAAAAACCAAACACCAGAAAGACAAAAAGTCAAAAGCCAAAAAAACAAAAAGCCAAAAAAACAAAAAGCCAAAAAAATAAAACCCAAAAGCCAAAAAACCAAAAGCCAAAAAGCCAAAAGCCAAAAAGCCAAAAAGCCAAAAAACCAAAAGCCAAAAGCCAAAAATGCCAAAAGCCAAAACGCCAAAGGCCAAAAAACCCAAAAGCTTGGAGCCAGAAAAACCAAAAGCCATAAAGCTAAAAATCAAAAAAGCCAAAGGCCAAAAGCCAAAAGCCAAAAAGCCAAAAGCCAGAAAGCCACGAGCCCAAACCCAAGGGACCAAGAGGGAATCGAGCCCAGGCCACCGAAAAAAAACACCCAAAAAAAAAGAAACGCCAAAAAAATATCCCTCCCGCCACAACTGAGCATGGAAGGCGCGCGCAAGAAATATGAACATTGATAACGCTCACACGGCCACAACTGAGCATGGAAGGCGCGCGCAAGAAATATGCACGTTGATAACGCTCACCCCGCCACAACTGAGCATGAAAGGCGCGCGCAGCTCAACATGAACATCATGACGGTTGATCTTACCCCACACCCCGCCGGAACTCTTTTTCCCACAAAGAACGACTGTTGAGCTTACACTGCCACCGTGAAAGAAGACATGCGGATGGAGCACCAAAAGCGCCAGTGGCTGAGGAGATGCAGGGCTAAAGGAGAAGAAGAATGCAGCAGCCCCGAGTCAAAGGACAATTCTTTGCAGGACAACGCAAAGCGAGTTGGGGATAGACCTGCGTCAATCAGTTGTTGGCCTTCGAACCTGTAATGCGTTCCCTTTGCAGCGCGCGTGCAGTGTACAAAACACCTTCTCACAGCGTAGATCTAACAAATTCGAAACAACAAGTTGCAAAGAAACCTTACACTTGACATCTTGGATGGTGGGCAAATTTTAGTTCGGCGTCAAATTCTGAAGCCTTGGCAACTGGAACTTTCGGCCCCGGTGTGGAGAACTTCGATTCGAGCTTGTCCTCAGATCCCACGCTTGCCCCAAGCCGCCAAAACGAAGCATCAAAGCCGCACGCAAATTAACATGAATGTTGACGTCGCCCCCCCCCCCACCACACACACACATCATCATCATCATCATCATCATCATCATCATCATCATCACCGTCATCATCATCACCATCACCATCACAGCACTGGAACACAAGCAACAAGAGTTTTGTGTACAAATTAACCAAAAAACAGACCAAACAGAACAACATTATGTGGTGGGCTGCGGTATTATATTCAAACACATGGTGCTTCCCATACCTAAGATTCTAAGCCCCAACAAGTCCTAAAACAACGGCAGGTATCAGTGGACATATCCATAGCATTCCATAACCATAGGGCGCCATGGCGGCGCCCTCAATCAAAAGATCAATCCGGGAATTGGCTGAGATGAGGTGATTGTGTGGATACTTGATAACCCACCTGCAAAGCGAGAACTAGCTTCCAAGTGGAAATGAAGCGCAACGAAGCAACTTCCTCCTGCATCGTGATTGACTGCGTTGTATTCAAGATGCAGGAGCCGTCATCTTCCTCGCAGGCCACAAACATCCACGAACACAATGAAATTCACTAACTCCAAAAAACCTGAGCCATGAAGGCTTAATCACCTGGAATTCGCAAGATCATGTGAAACACCAACACCTACGCAACCGGCACCACGCCACCACGCCTCCGCAGCCCAGTCAGTGGCCGGGCGCCCGCGTTCGATGATGACCCAGCCCGTCAAGTCCTGTCCAAACAGTGAAAAATCAAAAGTGATCAGCCACGCATATCCCGAAAACTATTGAAACTAAATCGCAAGATTCTAACCAATCTAACCATCGAATACTTGAAACCATTGAAGCTAACCAAAGCCTCACTTGGCCGCGCACTAGCTGCCTTCGGACGGTCGAGGAGGGTCATCATCTCAAAGCCCCGGTGATTCCAAGAGCTTGATGCCAAGGTTCGTTCACCATGATTTGTTGCACCCTACAAGGTAGCCGAACTAACCCCTATGATCGCGGCGTGCTCCCAGTTACTGGTGGACGCTAAACAAGAAGCACGTTACAAACATATCTGGTCAGGAACTCCGAATCATCCAGGATTGCTTGCGTCACAACATGAGAACCAGGCTTCTCACATAGCAGCAGAATATGAACCATAAGAACATGCTGCTTTAGTGTTGGCAACCATGATTCAACGAATATGGAACCAGCGCGACTCATTTTCCATTTGCTACGGCAGGGTGGCACCGGAAGTTGCAGAGCTTGCAAGCATTCTGAGCGAGCGACGGTAAAATCAAAAGAAAACAGAGGCGGCGCTGGACATGATGAGCTTGTCCGCCACAAATTTGCCCGCGTATTCAGAGAATGCCAATGGTGCCATGACCGCAGCGGCCGCTGCTTGCGCAAACTTGTTTCCATGGAAAGATGTGCAGAAGGATAGTACGGCGAACAGTGCGGGATGGCTTGAAGAACCGATCCAACGCACTGGTTCGCGCACAAGCGTGTGCAGGGGCAACGACGAAACAAGATATTTTGCGCGGACCAAGTTTGCGTCGACATAACGATGTCACAGAGCTCCGGAGACAAAGCTGCAAGCCTGCCGAACAGACACAACGAAACAGCGTACTGGAAAATGTGCGCCCAAAGTTCGTCGCCAAGGACTTCGACGGCACCGGCAGACAACAGAGGCGAAGAGTTTGTCGTAATTTGAGATTCTTGAGGCGCAAACTCGTCATGGCGCACGGGCACCGCAAGCACAAAATGGGGCGCTTTGGTCGTGAGCAACCCTAGAAAACACGACGCGCGTGGCAAAGACTGCAGCGAGATAACGTCGCCATTGGGACGAAAATGAACGTATCCGCATGCTTGTTGCAGCTTTGCGACTGCAATGCCCTCCGGAAACCATTCGCTGGCGCCGGTAGCAAGCAAGGAGATGTGCTTGCTTGCAAGCCACCAAGATGATGGGCACGGATTGGGCCCATAGGACGCAAAAGAACGATAACCGTCATTGACCATAGTTGGCCGGTAGCACCCAGAACTAAAAAGCATATACATATAGCCACTACTGCCACTACTTTGATTGGTTGTGGCCGGTAAACGTACCCATTGTGAACTATGATTCGCCAACATCAATCATCAACTATACCATCGTGATTGGGACGTATGTAATGTGTACCCATTTGCAACGAAGAGAATCCGCAAACGAAACAATTATGCACCTTCATCCGGGAAAGGGGACGTTCATCTACCCAAATTCAGCCAAAAAACAAAACAAGACAACTGCTTATGAAATTTTATGAACCCCTTGTCGTCTTTGACATTTGCATCTTGCTGATAGACTCACACTTGCTACAACAAAACGATGGCATCAGAACTTGCAATACATCGGAGATCTTGCCCCTCAATATGAGGGCATCGTATGGGGATGAATCGAATGGGTTCAAGGCTGCTGTTGCGCCGGCCTCGTGCATAGGCATCACTGTGCTAAGTCGAGGAAAGCAAAATGGTTGCGATTATTTGGGCCAAACTTAGCAATCACTATCTGGGAATCAAGATTTCATCAAAATTGTTTGGGCCAAACAAGTAAGCGTCACAGTGTCGTGCAGAAATACCACAATGGCATCCAACATCAACAATGGCCGGGGCAGTCTGCTCTGGACTCATGGAGCTTTGCTCTGATTTTTTCAGGCGCTTGCAAAGGATCACAGCATGTAAAGAATCATGTCTGAAATTATGGTCTTGGGACTCAGATGAACACACCAAGGGGGCACTGCCGGGGACTCAAGTCACAATGATAATGATGAAAATGATGATGACGACTATGATGATGATGATGATGATGATGATGATGATGATGATGACGATGATGGTGATGGTGGTGATGATGATGATGATGATGAAGTTGATGACGATGATGATGATGATGATGACGACCATGATGAAGGTAACAATGATGATGGTGATGATGACGATGATGATGATGATCCTGATGATGACGGCGATGCTGTTGATGCTGATGATGAGGACGAGTTTGATGATGATGATGATGATGATGATGATGATGATGATGATGATGATGATGATGATGATTTTTCCCCGGTAATCAACCAATCAAATCAAGAAAAAATCAATCAGAAAGTAAATTAGTCAATCACTTGATCAGTCATCGTTCATGAATCATCTCATCAACACCATCACCTCTCTCCCCATTTGCTCTTTTTTCTGCCAAAAAGCCAAAAGCCAGAAAGCCACGAGCCAAAACCCAAGGGACCAGGGGGGAATCGAGCCCGGACCACCAAAAAAAAAATCGCAAAAAAAAAAAGAAAAAAACTTGCCAAAAAAAATGCCCCTCCCAACTCATTAACCATTCCCAATCATTATTGTACAACCATTGCAAACCATTATCAATCATCATTAACCATCATTAACAATTATATATCAATCATTGTGAAGCATAATCAATAACTACCAAGTATTGTCAACCTTTGTCCGCCACCTGCTATTTATGTTCAACCATGCTCAACCATCACCATTCACCAGCGCTCAACGAACCAATCACTAATATCAGCTAAGCAAGACAGCAACCATCAACTAGCCACGCATAGGAACCGGATGTACAGCTGGGGTCCTGGGCTAGTTCACCATGGGTAAGTTGCACTCTACAAGGTAGCTGAACTAACCCCAAACTAACCACGGTGAATGTTACCACTTACCTTCGCCGTGGGCATGGCAACCTCCAGCCGTACATCATGAAGCCCGTGCCCCAGCTGATCGAAAAACATCTGATTGGCTCTGCGGCTTGGATGTCCACATAGTGGCAACCATGGTTAGTAGGTTATGCTGCCACCAACCATTAGGTTTATGGCCATCGTATAGCCGATTAATCACCATGGATATATTGGTCCTTTCAGGGCTGTTTGCCATGCTTAGAGGGGGAACTACCCCCAGCTACACAGCGGTGGCCTGAAAGTTCACCAGATTTCGTCTCAGCTGATCCTCTGAAGGCAGCTGGTAGCCCTCCGAAGCCAAAGGGCCCGCCTATCATCACCGGCGGGGGCCCCGCGGCACCCACCCCGGGGGATTCGCAGCGTCTCGGATAAGCACAACTATACATGTAGATGGGGGAGTTGTCAGGAAGTTTCTTGGAATAAAGGACCCCCCAAATCATCCTTTATAACCATTCACAGTACCATCCATCATCCATTTCGGGGGTACCAATATTTTGAGAAACCACCATGTGATACATGCAACTGTCCTATGTGGATATTGCTACATGTTTTGCCTGCGTGGGTCTCAAAAGTGCATTATCCATGCGCTTATGTACGCTATCAGTATGCCCAATGTGTTTACCGCAAAAACATCCACTGACAGCCTGATGACATTCTTCGGATGTAAAAATATCGTTTTGGCTCTCTGGATCAGCTGTTCAGGAACCCTTACCCATCCGCCAATGATTTGCAGATATCAGCATGGCACTCAACCCTGGGTATGCAACCCTTACAACCATAGTCATTCATCACTGACTTGGTGAGGATGCACATCTTAGTAGCACGTGAAATCCAAACAATTCGTGGACTCCTCACCTGAGAATCATTGCGCTACCCGAATTCCACCACTGGGTGATTCCTGCTGCAGGATTCAGTGGGGGAGAAACTGTTGGGACGATCTTGTCTAGGCATCGGAACACAGATCTTCGAAACAGAAAGCGCGGGAAGCACCGAAACTATGTCCGTGTTATACAACACTTAGGCTATGGGTCAAAAGCCTGTGCCCCTGGTCCTATCATTAACCATTGATTTCCCTATAAAATTGTTGGCTATTATCCCCCATTAGTTGTTTGATTAATATTGACCCACAGCCGTATCATACTGCCTGCGTGTATTCGGTGCAGGCCAAAACAAAGGGCTCCAGCACCATCTGGGCACACTGAATGCGTTTGGTTTCATACCGCATTCCAGTTTGCCCACCAGGATCAACCAATATTCGCCATCACTCAGCATTCTAACCACTATCTGCACCATCATATACACCACCAACTGAACCATTAGACTTACATCAGTATTGATTTACACTAGCTTGTAAACCAAGTCTCCATTGTCTGTCATAAAGCCCTCATTAACCAGCCTATTGACGATCACTAACCCATAGAGAAACAATCATTCACCAGCATTCCTGACCATCATTGATTACTTCATGATTAATCTACACCAGCTTGTAAACCAAGTGACCCTTGTTTAACTATCTACCATCTGGTCACACGACTCCTGGTAGCTCCCCCTTTCAAGGGAGGGAACGGGATACCCCTGGCTCCTTAGCTCCCTCCCAACCACCAGCAGCTATGGTTTCAACAGCCAACCAAACCCCCCATTAACCAAGAACACCACTACTAACCATCATATATCATTGTTAAACTATAGTTAACCAGCCTATAAACCCCAAGTAAGCCTTTTGCCTGAACTATCATCATGAAGTCATTAAGCGTCATTAACACCATGATCAAAAACCATCATTAACCATCACTAATCATCATTAACTGAACTAATGACCCATCATCATTTAACCATTAACAACCATTAGCCACCATTAACAACCATTTCACCATTAGAGTCTAAACCCCCAGCTTCACCCAGCATTTCCACCCCCAGCTTCACTTTTTGCGCCGCACCTCTGCCGGATCCACCAAGCCGCTGGGCAGCTCCGAGAAGGCCCTGCGGATCACCTGCGGCCTGCGGCGTCGCGCCGGTCATGGGGTCACCGCACCGGATATGCTTGGCGCTGCTTGGAGAATCGTGGCTGATGCTAAGGATGATTCAGTTGAGTTAGTTGATCATGTTGATTCAGTTGATTAAGTTGATTTTGTTGTATACTTACTATTGAAACATGATATCATCCATGGTATATTGACCTGGAGATGTCCCTGATTTCCCTGGAAGTTAACTGCAACCAAGCCATAGGGGTATCCCAAGATATGGTTGGTTTATTTCTATAAATGGTTGATGAACAGAATGAACTGCGGATACCCCTGTTGGAGAGACTTCCCCCCCATATCAATGATGAACCATAACCATATCCATAATCAACCATTGTCAGCCATAATTATCCATGATCAACCATCCTTGGGCATTCTCAACCAGTCTTAGCCATGGCTAAACAATCAATGTATATAACCATTATCAACAGTTAGTTAACCATTGCCAACCGCTACTACCATTAGGTTAGGGCACTCCTGGTAGCTCCAACTGGCTCCCCCTTTATCAGGCTATAAGGATACTCTGGCTCCGAATTGCTCCTTCCCAACCAACAGCCAGCTATGGTTCAACAGCCAACCAAACCCACCATTGACCTTTAACAACATTTTTGAATCATTAACCATCATTCATCAACATCATCATCAACCTCATCATTGACATCATTCATCAACATCATCATTAACAAAATCATTAACAATGAGTGGTTAAACCATCATTAATGATGGATGGATAACATGATCATCATCTACAACATCATTAACGTCATCATGGTGGGTGGATCACACCATTATTAACCATTAACCATCATTCATCAACATCATTGAACCATTATGAGTCACCCATTAACCACCATTTACACAACTAATGACCATCATTAACACCATGATCAAACCTTTTCGAGTCATTAACCATTGTTTCCCCTATCATTCACCATTGTTTTCCCTACAGTTTTGTTGGTGATTATCCCCCATTGGTTGGTTGGGTAACTGCTTGACCCATAGCCCTTTATGAGTCATCCATCCAACCAACGCGCCACATTGCGAACGTCCCAGTCACATGACTTGCCCTCGCACTTCCAGGCGTGTCCAGTCCCAGTAGGGGACGCCCAAGTTCCCATCGTTGCCCAGCGAACGGTCGGCCTGCACTGCGAGGCTCCCCGGCACAGCTTCACCGGCGGAAAATGAGCTTCCAAAACAATGGAGTTCATCTAGGTGATGGTGGAAATGATGGTGGAAATGACGGTGGAAATGATGGCGGAAATGATGGTGGAAATGATGGTGGAAATGAGGGAAATGTTGAAAATGAGCTGCTGAATCGTGATTCAAATGATGGTTTTATGATGGTTTGTCAAACCTTGATGACAAAGACCATTGAGGAGCAAGATCCTGGTGGTTAAATTCCATTCGTTGATGTTTGCAAGGTACGGATTTTGATCCACAGCTGTACTCAAGTCATGTTTGAGGATACCGCCAGGAGCGAATATAGTGATGGAAAACTATCCGAATATCATCATCATCTTTTCACCCATTCATCTTCACAACGTTTACTGTAATTAATAACACTTCGTGATGTATCATACATGGTCAATGAAGCTTAATAGTTGCCAAGTAATTGTTGACAATGGCCAATCATGATTGGTACTGGTGAATAATGGTTGATTGATCAACTTTAGTATAAGTATGTGATACCATGACATTCAAAATCCTTTCAATGGCTAATACTGCCCTACCCTTCCAGTTACCTTTCCAACCCTCAAGAGCAATGGTAGAAACCAGCTGGTTACCTACTCTAAAGGTAACTGGAAGGGTAGGGCTGGTCACTAGTGGTTAATGCTGAGCGGCTCATGATCCCCTGGGAAATGCCGCAGTCACAACGACCTCATCCAGCATATTTCAGCATAGGAAATTCCTGGGTTTCACCTGCCCGGTTGATGGTGCTCACCACCCCGTCATGTATGCGTGTTTTTTATCCACCAGTTGTTAATTACTGGGAGAAGATAAAAAATGTTTGAAACCACCACCCAGCAGCTATTTCTATGAGTTTCTATTGCCAGGTGGGCATTTACCAGAGTGTGATGCGAAACTACTGCAGTACGACGCCCAAAGATCAACCTCAACATTTGCATCTTCCGTCCTGAAAAGAACCCGTTCTTGGCCATTCCGAACAAAAGGTTAATTTCTCTGCCATCCTGAATTAGTCTTCATCTTTCATCAGAACCTTTGCAGTAAACATGGGTCGATATTGCTTATCGGTTAATGATGCTTGTTGTTGGTTAATATCGGCTTGCTGATATTGGTGAAATGTTTTTGCTTCCTGGTCAATATCAACCATCATGAACCTATTGCTTGAACATGATGCTTGATACTACTAAGGTCCTAAGGATGGTTGATCTTGCTTAACTTGATTGGTTAACCAGCATCAATCCCAGTAATTGCTTGAACCATTAATCTCATTCTGGCGCTTTCGGTAACCACTATGAACCATCATTAATGATTATTGCCAATCATTGACAATCATTAACCATCATCAACTAAGCATCAGGGAACCATCCTTAACCACCAGTAATGATCATAAACCATCATCAACCACCATGAAAATCTCATGGGCAGAGCTGCGCGCTGCGCCTGGCTCAGGGCCGCTTCAAAGTCATGGAGATAGGCGCGGTGCCAACCCGGGAAGGTCTCTTGACCTGGCGAGGGCGGAGCCATGGGACCGGTGGCGTGCCCCGGTGGCCCCCTGGCCAGGTGAGATGGGTTGGAGCTATGGAGCGAATCTATGGGATGGTTGATGTAGGTGATTCTATGGATATGGATGATTCTATGGTTGAATCCATTTAGATGGAGATGGTTGTTATAGTTGATTCTATGGTTGATCTATGGATATGGATGATTCTATGGGATGGATTGAATGGATTGATGCAGGTATTATGCATGTATTCTGGATGCATGCATGGATGATTGGTCCCTGCAAAGCAAAACGTCAATGGCATCATTTTTGAGATACTCGCCTTTTGTTTTGTGATTCTTAGTGACCAACCCTGCAATCGCTGGGTATCAACCCTGAGCCATACCCACTTGAATATATCCATAAAGAGCGGCAAGTTTGTCAGTCTATAGCGAAACCACTCATTTCAGGGTCCCATGGACCTATGGATGGGCCCCCCATGTCAGCCTGGTCTCAGCATCATTACCCAAGTCTCAGTGAACGAGATCACCACTGGCCGCTTGGATATCACCACAGCAATGGACAACCAATACGAAGGTTCTGGTTTTGCAGAACCCCATGCATGGCATAACCTGCCGAAACTGAATCATCCCAACGAAGAGTTGGCTCCCAGCATCACAGCCATGGCTCGCAGCCCCAAAACGGACAAGTTGGATGAGGTTTGCTACTTCCCAAACACATCGATCAAGGTCATCCCAAACAACAAATGTGGAAGGAAGCTGCAAATCGACACTTCCCAGGTTTTTTTGAGACGCCTCTCTCCCCACCCCCAAGACCTAGCCGACCCACTAAAATCAACTTTTATTGGCCTACCATAACCACCCGGTTGTTCACGAACCAACCACCCCAACCCCCACCCCACCATGGACGCAGTAGTCTTCCGGCCAGCCATGATATCCCGCCAAACGGAAGAACTGCGAACTCTGCAATCCGTCCTGCGAAGCACAGCACCCTGAATGTTGGGATGCCTATTCAAATTGTGATTTCTAACTCATGGCTGGCTACCTTCGTGATCTTTTTTGGAAGGAGATTGAGAAGATGTGGAAAAAAACCCATGAAATCGTCAGAGGATCGTTTCACAGCGCTTCGAACTTCCGCTGGAACTGTAGGCTGATGACTTCATCCAAAAGTGCAGCATCTCAGAATCTTCGGCCCACGGTATAAAGATATGAAGATTCTTGCAGTAAATGTGCATGAATGTATAAACGCAAGTGTATTGAAAATTTTCATGTTCTAGAATTGGCCATATGGTGGCTCATGAAAAGTCCTGGTTCCGCAAATAACCATCTTCGCTGATAAAAAGATTCGCCGATAAAAAATCACTTTAGCCAATCTTTCGCGAAACCATCGAAAACTTTCGCGGGCCACAATGTGTGGCACTGTGGGGGCGTTCTTTTTGTCAAGCGCGTAGGAATAAGATACCCGATCCTGCGTTGGCGCAAACTCTTCTTTGTTCAGGACCCCGCCGCGCGTCCCCAGGATCCATGCAACTTATCTGCGGAAGTTGAACTTTCGCGGATGCTTCGCAAGACTCTCGCGAAACTTTCGCGAAAAATTGTCTCCATTTTCGTTGTTCTTTTTTCCGCGGTTCTTTTCTCAAGCTTTCTCTTTGCTCACCTTTTCTTCACACATCTCATCTGTCCATCTCAGTATATCTCCGAACAGTTGCTTAAATGAAGCCACATGATCATATATAGTCATCTTCGCGAAACTTTCGCGAAAAAAAATACTTTAGCGAACCCTGAAAAAAACTTTAGCGGAGGCTTGGTTCCTGACTTGAAAGGTCATTTTGTGTAAAGCGCTTACTAGGACCTTTTGCATAGCAACCATATCTGAATTGAAGTATATGTAAACATATACCATGGGTGTTCATACGTATTCATATCGCATGTAGGTACACACTCTTCTGATAAGCCTCCATTTCAGTCATTGTTCCGAGCACGTTGGTGCTGTGGCCGCACCTGGTTCTCCATCATCTTCTGCAGCGCTCGCAGGAATCGCTGCTGTTCAGCTTCTTCCATGAGCCGAATCTCCTGAGGCAGGGATGGTGCACCGATAACGGTGCCACCGCACAACTGGGGTCTTCATGCAAGGCACAGAAGGCATATTGCAAGGCCACAGAGACATGACACACTGGAAACCAACTCCTGGCTATGACACTTTGATTGAGCTCCATTGAGCTTAAATACCTAGAGGAATTAGCATGATTTCCCAGCTGATTCAGTGGATAAAGAACAAGCTTCCCAGTGGCATTGCTGATCTCACCAGGTCCATCAGCCACACCATGGGGGTAGCATCAGCTACCCCCGGCTATCCAAACAGCAGCTGCCACTTCCGAGGACAGAGCTCCCACCTTGCTTGGTAGATCCACCTTGCTTGGTAGATCCAGCTCTTAATGAAGCCATCATGAGTGTTCCATTAATGGTGTTCATTAGCCATATAAATCCATTAGCTCATATAAATTCTGAACGCTCAAATAGCCATTGAGCTAATAGCTCAAATTATACTTTTCATTAGCGTGTCATTAGCCATATAAATCCAGCCATTGCTGTTTCACCAGCTCATACTTTTACCAGCCAAGCGCAGGGGCCCGTGATCACCCCGCTGGATCTCCCTGGCGATCCACGACTCGGACGGTCGTCCTTGCGAACCACCAGCGTCGGCAAGGGCGGATCAGGCCCTGGATCGGTTCGTGGCTGGAGTGGCGTGGAACCAGCCATTGGAAACTCATGAGCTAACCGTCAATGCCTATTGTTTACTAGCTTGTAGTACTGGCCACTGTAACTTCCATTACTAGCTAGATAGGTATAGCCATGATTAGCTATGTAGTACCTAATTACAGTAACTGTCTACAGGCATGAATACCTATCATCGTCTAGTACTGATTGTCTGGTACTTTGATTGACTAACCACTAACTAACCACGGCGATTAGCTATGTTTAGATACAGTATGGCTGATAGTGTTGGTGAACAATGATTAAGAATGGTCAGATTGGCAATGATTAATCATGACTAAGAAGCCAATGGCTAATTTTGATTGTAGTAATGGCTGGTTGAGACATTAGCTCATATGGCTGATGAACCATTATCTGCAAGCAGCATTGTCTGATTTACTATGTTAGATATGGTTCAGTTTTGATATCTGCAACGATTAATCGCTATCCCATCACCATTGCAAACCACTGCCCAACCACCGATGATTTCAACGAGCAATTGTCTCATTGGTCAGCTAACCATTTACTAACCACAGCCAATGAGTAGCAATGCTGACCACTTAACTAACGAACTAATCATTATGATGATAATCAAACGAGCAATGATTAGCGATTGACTGACCAGCATCCAATCAACCATAGCCAACCACTAGCTGACCACGAATGATACTCACTAGCCAACCAGCCATCTGCCACACCCTTTGTGGTTGTGTGGAGTCAGGAGTGAAGCGATTGACCGGAAGTCCCCGAAGGTTGCAACCACTGAGCTGTCAGGGGGGATCCTGGAGTTCTCAATGCTTGCACCAATCAATGCAGTTCAAGGCATGGTATAAGTGGCTGCTTCTTCAGTCATAGGGGTACCCCCAATCCTCCCGTTCAAAGATCATCAATACCCCAAATCCTCCAGTTCAAAGATCATTACCCCAAATCCTCCAGTGAATATAGATCATGAATACCCCAAATCATCCAGTTTGTCAATCATTCACAGCAATATCATTCTGTCTATAAATCATTAATAGCAATAAGCCAGCCAGAGCTTCGGAGGTTCCCAGTCAGGTCGAACTTTGCAGGGCACATTCCCAACAGCACCGAGTCCTGGGTCTGCCCCTCGATCGACTCATGGATGCACACCATGGCCCAAATATATGTGCCATGGCCCAAATATATGTGCAGTTGGGCCATTCTCATTACTATTATTGGGATTTGTTAGGTGCAACAATCATAGAGAATAGTGCCAATGAGAAGAAACACGACACGCTGGGGCCCCTGCTGAGATAACTTGCTAAAGCCGCCAGCCACAAGGGAATTCTATGGCCGTGGGTAACCCCGTAGCTGTTCACATCCAGCTGCCCTACCTACGCCAGCATCCAACGACTTCCACGGGTACCCCCGTCGCGCCTACACCAGACACACTGTAGATGAACTCAACAAGGCTCCCTACGCGATGCTCAGCTGGCAGGAAGCTCTACCCATGGGAGATCCAACGAATCCACCCCTACCGGCGACCGCTGTAGGACCCCAATTCTCATCTTGCAGGTACTAAAGCAGCAGTATGTGATGCTGGGCGGTGAAAAGGTTGACTGATCCCGGTTCAGTTTTTGCCAAGCACATGCGATGCGGCTCTAGCAAGTCGTTTGGGTCTGATTCTGCACACGTTGTGGCGACTTGAACCTAGAGAGCATTAGCATGTTCCCCTGCAAAAAGATGCAAAGAATTATATACTTGCGTAACAACGAATTACGAACCCCCCAAAGCATCTGCTAATTTGTGCAAGGCATGACCCCTGTAACTACAAACACCCATTCATGACAATGGTACTCTACTGTCAAAAAGAGTCGATGCAAAACATCCTACTTTTTAAGCTACAATCATTACATGGCGGTTTCTCGAAATAGGAGTACTCCCAAATCATTCAGGAATAGTCATTTATAAACCAAATCATCCACAAAGTCATTGCAGTAATCAACTAACCATAACATGGGGGTTCTCCCGTTTCAAGAAACCACCACAAGGTTCTTCTATGACACCCCTCCATGTGGGTAGAACCTTGATCCCACCCACCCCTGAGTCCGGCGCCGTTCGAGAGGTCTACTGCGGCCACGGTCCGCGATGAGGAGGTCGCGGCGAACCAGGAGCCCTCGGCCAACAAGATGTCTCCTGCCAAGCAGTCTTGGGATCTGTTGGATGAGTGGATCACCACTAAGGTTGTGGGTCAAGGCCCTAACCAACTAGCCTTGTGTAGGGAGAAGTTTCCAAGCAATAGGGACAACGTGCTGGTTAATGATGGGGGAAGCAGGGGTACAGGGTGAACTGACCCATAGCCTTAAGACTGTACTGAGTTGATCACGGTGAAAAGGAGTGGATCAGGTGACTTAGAATAGCTGACTCAGGTCACAACAAACATCACCACATGAATCGCCAGTAGACTAGTTATTGTGAATGTTGAATTCGGATGATGATTGCCACAGCCAATTCGATGAACAGCACATCAAACATTTCATCGCGATACATTCAAGCCATGAGCTAAGAGATGATGATGTGTTGATTTCTGTTTCTTTTGGCTCACCTAGGACCTATCCACAAGCACCTGCTTTGCCCACTTAAAGTCAGCTATTCCTATGATCCTTAGCAAACATCATTGACCTTGATCATATATGATCATGATATATATATATATATGTATGTGTGTGTGTGTCATGTATGTACTTGTCGATTCATTCATAAAAATACACCTACGCTTTTTTTACTTGCTTATGCCACTTTTGCCCCAGTATTTTGTGGTCTATATCCCAATGTTACCAGACACTTTCAGTTGGCCAGCGAGGTCGCTGAATCTCTTGGCGGTGTTGGGTTGAAGCTACCCCTGGTCCTGGGTCGGCGCCGGTGAATATCCCCTGCGATCAACCAGTATTGCTGTTGGTTGGCATTAGTTTTGCTTACTTTCCTCTCCGATCGAGCATGATTACATCATGAAAGATAGGGTAACGTCAGTGTTCATGGTTCCCGTATTGACGCTATTAGTATTACTGCTAAGCATGATAAATCAGAAGCTTCCCTTGTCCAGCGATTGTTCATTGAAGCTCCCGATGCAGAGGGGCTACAGGCGACTCATCATTCTTCAATGATATGATTAGGTTGATATAGGTATCCAGTATCCATCATTTAAGATGTGACGAGTCAATGATATGTTTAATGGTTGATATAAGTTCAATGATGGTCAAATTATGGTTGATCCTGGTTGGTTATGATTCAACAGTGATCCACTGTACACTGACCATGATCCTTGCTCATAGAACAGAATCATCCTAACCCTTGCTGGTTCCATCATTGCCCGTGCGCAATACCCTGCTGTCTCTTTGGGCCGAGGAGCCGTTCTACCAGTGTGCTGGCACTGGGCTCCTATCAGGGCGAACCGGACCTGCTGATCGTTATGGAAGAGCAACACAGACTCTCAACACTACTTGGCAACCGAACGTTCTCCAGGCGATGACCATAATTCGGCCCAAAAGTCAGACTTCGCAGGTTGGGCAAAGTCACCTGATCCAAACGCTGGTTGAAATGCTCCCCCAGAGTTAAAGTTTGCAAGTTCTTAGGCAAAATGACCCATTCAAGACTCTGGTTGAAACGATGGCCAAAAATCAGAGTTTGCAGGTTGCTTGGCAAACTCATCCCATCCAAGCTTCGATTGAACTCAAAGCCGAAACTCAAAGTTCGGAGGTTGCTCGGCAAAGTCACCCCAACTAGGCTCTGATCGAACCAGTGGCCAAAAGTCAAAGTTTGCAAGTTGCCCGGGAGGGTCACCCCATTGAGACTTTGGTTGAAACGATGGCCAAAAGTTAGAGTTTGCAGGTTGCTCGGCAATGTCACCCCACCCAGGCTTCTATTGAAGCAGTGGCCAAAAGTCAAAGTTTGCAGTTTGCTTGGAAAGGTCACCCGATCCAAAATCTGGTCAAAATCTTGGCCAAAAATCAAAGTTCGCAGGTTGCTTGGCAAAGTCACCTCATCCAGGTTCTGATTAAACGAGTGGCCGAAAGTCAAGGTTTGCAGGCTACTGGGCAAGGGCACCTCATCCAGACTCTGGTTAAAAGACTGGCCAAAAGTCAAAGTGTGCAGGTTGTTCGGCAAGGTCAACCCGTCAAGGCTGTGGTCAAATTCGTCTCCAAACGTCAAATTCTGCAGGTTGTTCGGCAAAGTCCCCTGATCAAAATGTTGGTTTAAAATACTGCCAAAGGTCAAGGTGTGCAAGTTGCCCGGGAGGGTCACCCCATTGAGACTTTGGTTGAACCGATGGCCAAAAGTTAGAGTTTGCAGGTTGCTCGGCAATGTCACCCCAGCCAGGCTTCGATTGAACTCATTGCCAAAACTCAACGTTCGGAGGTTGCGTGGCAAAGTCACCCAATCCAAGCTTTGGTTAAAGTAATTGCCAAAAGCCAAGGTGTGCAGGTTCCTTGGCAGACTCACTCGATCCAGGCTTCGGTTGAAACACTCGCCAAAAGTCAAAGTTTGCAGGCTGCTGGGCAAAGTGCCCTCATCCAGGACCTGTCTGTAGCGAAAAGTCAACCTTTCCAGTTTGCTCGGCAAATTCAGTTTGCTCGGCAAGTGCATATCCAGGAACTGATTGAATGCAGAGCCAAAACTCAAAGTCTGCAGTTCGCGTGGCAGAGTCACCCGATCCAGGTTTTGGTCAAAATTGTACCCGAATGTCAAGGTTTGAAGGTTGCCAGGCAAAGTTACACGATCCAAGCGTTGGTTAAAATTATGGCCAAAAGTCAAAGTTTGAAGGTTGGTGGGCAAAGTCACCCGATCCAGGCTTTGGTTGAAACGATCCCCAAAAGTCAGAGTTTGTAGGTTGCTTGGCAAAGGCACCTCATCCAGACTTTGGTTGAAAAACTGGCCAAAACACAAAGTCTGCAGCTTGCTTGGCAGGGTCACACGATCCAGGCTCTGGTCAAACAGATTACTAAGGGTCAGAGTTTGCAGGTTGCTGGGCAAGATCACCTCATCAAGGCTTTGGTTGAAACCATGACCAAGGTTCAAGGTGGTGAGGCTTGGAGGCAGATGCATCAAACAAACAGGGTTTCGTGTACCAGATATCTGCGTGATTCCTTTCAATGCGATTTCTCCCTCAGAGACTGATAGCCCTGCAACAAATCTCCATGCAGCGAGTAGATCAGTGGGAATGAAGGTGCAGGACAGCGTCGCAGTCTCTCCAGTGATGCCCTGCTCTTGCAATTCTTGGTCCAGCACAAGTGGGGAAGCGCAGTGTTGGAGGGTGGGCTTTGCACCTCTCTTGGGCAAGAGTTGGTTTGAAACCATTTGAAGCACTTCCCTCCCCAAGCTTGACCTGCTGACGCTCAACGTGCATCCCTCACCATTCAGGCAGAACACGTGAAGCTCTACCAGCTGGGTGTCGTCATCGGACGGCTCGGCAGAAGGATCCGGCGACATCGCAACATCGCACGCAAGCGGTCGCACTGATCAACAAATGGCTGGCGACAGATGGATACATGGCTGTACCGACGACCTTCGCCGAAAATCCCATGGATGACCAGACCAGGGGCCTTTGTTGGCGTGTTCATCCATCCATTTTTGGGAGCTTGGTACATGGTCCCGGACAGAGGTGAAGCGACCCATGTTGGGGGGGGAAGGTACCATGCAATGATCTTCTACGGGCTGGTAGAGAGGATCATGGCCTACCACTTGGCACCCCCTGGACCAGGAGGTATGGATAGCCCATTCTCAACCACCGCTTCGACGAGGGGGAACCAGTGTTAACAAGAAACTTCGAAACATCATCGGCGAAGCATCCTTGCATTAATCAACATGAACCATCGATTGTCAACTACAACCTCAAAAAGCCATCACCAATCATTGAACCACCTATCTGCACCATTCATTGAAGCACCAAGCTTCCCCAACCACTGAACCACTCATCTTCCGTTCATCTCAGCACTCAAGTGACATCACAACCAGCCACGACGCCACGACGCCACGACAGGCGGCGCAGTCCTGTGTCCTGGGGTCGCCAAAGCTCCACCAAATAGCCTCGGAGCTGCCTTTTTTTGGCAGAGAATCTGCAGCTTTACTGGATTCATTGCTGGTTGATGCTGGCTAGTGATGCTTCATGATGGCTAATGATGGTGAATGATGGTTAATGATGTAGAATTATGCTTCATGATGGTCCATACTGGTTCATGATGGTTGCCACTGGTGGTTTTATGATGCTTAATTCATCATTAATTTGCAGATGAAATTTTCCTGAACATCAACGGATTCATCTACAAGCGGATTCTGAGATTCTTCCGCATACCTGGATTCATTGGCAGTGACCTGACGTAATTATAGATGAGCACATCATCAAACTAAGTGTATGCGAATTACATGAGTTACATGTCAATGTGAATCTAGGGGGAAACGTAACTAACTTCAAGCAAGAAGGGCATGAATCTTTGCAACAAACCATGGACATGACCTGGAAACAACAGAGACATCTGCAGACCTTGAGGTCCATCACTTGAGGGACCTGACCAGATGCAGTTGGTTGAAAAGTACGAATTAAGCTGCGCTTTGGAATGGCTTGGGTGCTCCCGGTGATGCAGCATTACTTCATGAAGCATCGATTTACCATGGATTAACATAGATTAACCATCATTTTACCCCGGATTAACCATCGTTTACCATGGGTTTACCTGGACTAACCATCGTTCTCAATGGACTAATCACTATTTACACTGCATGAAATCAATATAAAAGACACCTCGTTTTTTCTGCATCATGGACCGCATCCAGCGGGCCACCTTGTGAGTCGTACGACAGCTCGCGCTCCTCTTCCACCACTGTTGTCTCTTCCCAATCCCACCTGCCACGCTGGGGGTTACCAGTTGGATGTCAAAGTCGACAACCAGATGAAGGCAATAGACGTGGCGATTCAGGATCTTCATCTACGGGATCATCTAGCCATCTGTCAAGTTGACCGACATCACTTGGCCACTGACCAAGCCATCAGCCGACATCTTTGATTTTGGAGTTGACCACATTCTTAGCCCCTAACCATTCTCAACGTCGCATGGCGGTCGCCTCATCTGTGTGGCAGTGGATTGCCCGGTCACCAGCAGATACCGAGGCAAATCGCCCTGTGGTTCCTGAGGGCGACTTGGGAGCCCCTGCCTTGGTTTTCCTTAAGGGTACCCTACCCTTCCAGGTACCTGTAGGGGCTGGTAACCACTTCTGGTTTCGACTCTTGTTGTGACTTGGGTTGGATCCCTACTATGAATCATGGTAACGATTGAAGCACAGGGGTAGATCCAACAAGCTTGTTTTCCCTAGTGTGGTTGGCTCCACCATCGTTGGCTATATCCGCCATGGTTACCCACTCATTGGTAGATCCGTACTGATAAACCCCTTTGTTGGATGGTGAATCAGCTATTGAAGTAAGTTTATTAATACGGATCTACCATTAAAGGCTGTGGTTGGCTATTGTGAACCATCATAAACTAGTCTGAGCTTTTTGGGAGTTTCCCTAACCAATCGCATAATTATTAATGACTCTGACTGGCTGTGATAAATCATCAGAATCCACTAATCATTATTATTGGACATAGTTGGTCAGCCAATGTGACCCAGATTAATCTTGATTTACAAACGAATCACATCTTCTCCGGTTGTGATCTCCAGATGATGACACCTGCACCGAGCTTGCTGGGATGATGTCAGCCCTGGAATTTGTTACCACCAATCCATTTCCCATCTTGCTGGTGCTAAGCCGTGTCCCACTATCAATCCCTGTGCTTCCAGCTACCATGAAATACTAGGTAACCAACCCAAGTCACAACAGTTGAAACCAGAACTGCTTACCAGCCCGTATTTCATGGTAACTGGAAACCCCAAACA
The DNA here is from genome assembly GCA_009767595.1 of Symbiodinium kawagutii. Lineage (NCBI taxonomy): Eukaryota > Dinophyceae > Suessiales > Symbiodiniaceae > Symbiodinium > Symbiodinium kawagutii. Next base: position 182,007 of record VSDK01013709.1, read on the forward strand.
ATAGTAGAAACCAGCTGGTTCCAAGCCCCTATACATACCTGGAAGGGTAGGGCATGGTCAACCATGAGCTGAGACAACCACCCAAGGCCAGCTGGGACTCCACCAGCTGGTGACCTTCGTTCGGCCGCGGGGGTTCGGCCACGGTGCCGCGGACACCCGGTGGATCGTCAGCGTGCCCAGCTCGCCCGGCGCTTCAGAAGCTCGGTTCAAGCGCCAGGTGAGAGCCACGCTGGCACCTCACCGCAGTGGAACCCGGGCTGGGATCCACCATGCCGTGGCCAACGATGGAAGCCATGGGAAATTTCGGTGGGTTTTAAACAGTAGTTGTGGATGGTTAAGAAACATGAATGATGGTTAAGATGTGATCATTGATGGTGATTTGATGGTTTTTCGGTTGGTCCTTAAACTTACAGATTTTGCAGTACTATGAGACCAAAGGTAGATTTTGAAAAGATCTATCTGTGAACTTGGTCTTACGGTGATTTTTGGTTGGCCGAAAACCAGTTGGATTTTTTAAGACCAATATTGGTCTTTTGTTGGTCTTAAACCATCTGAGCTTTTGTTTTTTGTAGAAATCCAGAAAGTTTACTGGTACTGCAGTTCTAGTTGCAAAACTGCTGTTGATGGATAAGGCGGTCGTCAAACCCCACCATCCACGGCTGGCTGAATTATGAGGACATGTACAAAATGACAACCAGGCCATGGCTGGCTGGCACGTATTCAAAAATAGCGGGTGAGTGCAATTTCTTCTTTTGCACTTTTGTAACCAGCCAAGTTGTACAAGGCAACAATGATGAATCATAACGACGGCTGTATCCAAGCCAACCATAAATTGGGATGATACACGAATAGCTTAAGCCTATGATCCTCGTGATGGTAGGATCAATGGGTGATGGTTACCCGGATGGAGTCGACGGACCGCCTTACTCAAAACCTTACAACATCGAAGAATGGCTGTGCAAACTCATCGGGTTCCGAGAAAAGTGTGGTTGGAGGTGAGCATCAAAGATCCAGAAATGGATCCTATGGGACGGTATCTTCGTATATCTCTCCCCAGGATTTCTCAAAGAAAGCCAGCCACGAGAGGATCCATAGCCATGCAATGGATGACCAGTTGGATGCTCCTGGAGTGCCAAAGATCCAGCAGCTGACGGCCGGGCTTCCGCGCCGTCTCTTTGCGAAGTCTTGAAGCTTTGTCGACCTCGCATCTGGTCACAGAAGTTGTGAAGCTACACCCCATGCAACTCGTTGGGATGGTGGGGGAAACGACGAAAAAACCTGTGTATACTCTTCGGGAATGACCCATCCCTACCCTTCCAGTTCTACCAATTCCTATAGTAGGTAGCCCTCCCTGCGCCAGGGTTCCCTGGTGACCCTACTATATAGTTGACTGGAAGGGTACGGCATGATGAACCAGTCTTGAGTCTTGACCATGATTAACCCACCTTGAGCATCGATTCACAATATTTCAGCATGTACTATCCATTCAAAAACTGTGTAACCAATTCAACCACGCTCCGGGCAGAAAATCCTTGGCTGATTTCCGTGGGGGATACCACCGCCACCGGCTGGTGCGAAAAACCCAGACACCAAAAACTGCTTCGTTCTTGAAGTCGATGTTGACCTTTCCAAGCGACACCGGTGCCAGAGTAACTTGGCTGGTGTCTGCATCCTTTCTGATAGGGGAAACCAACAACCCAACAACCATCAAACAACCATCAAGCAGCCATCAAACAACCATCAACCAATGATACCACGATCAAACAACCATCAACCAACCATGACATGGTAGGCATCAATGATCGCAGTCGCTTCAAGCAGGAAAGCTGATCAGGGCCACCGCCAGCTGACCACTATGATAACTATGGGTTACCAACAGCAATTCAACCATCCCATCCCATTGAATGGTTGATAGGGAAATCGCAATCGTGAATTTGCCACTACAAACGATACCTAATGGGATCATTCTATGACAACAAACAAACTTCAGGTTGAAAATGATCACTATAGTGATAGTAATAATTCATGATAACTCTATGAGCAACTATAAACAGTTTTGGTCATCGTGCGATTCCGACCAGTCACGCATGGCACGTATGAAAAGCAATGGACAACAGGCGTTAACTCATGGCGGTTCATCATCCTTTCACAAAAATCAGGAAACTGCCAACCAACCAGTTCTATATGGTACGTGTGTACAGCAAGGGACAACAAGCGTTGACTCATGGTGGTTCATCATCCTTCAGAACAAAAAAACGGAAACAAAAAAAACAGGAACTGCAGCAAACTGCGCAAATGTTCAGGAATCATCCCCAGCTCATCTTACCAATCATCCACATGAGTACCTTTTTTGGCACCCAGGGTGCTCCGCGCAGCTTCCACGTCAGATCCACACGTCGCATCCCCACCCGTGGCCTGCTGTAGCAACTCGTCCGCGGCGGCGTTTCGACGGCTCCACAACTCCAACGAGAGCTGCTGGACGTCTTTGGGACCACCGAAAGAGACCAGGAAAGGACCTGCCACGACGCCCAGCCACCCGCGGGGTTGCCACCAGCCATGCCACCACCCATGGACCACCAGCCATGGATGGCACTATTCATTGGCAACGGCGAGCGGGATGACTAGATGAGCATCAGGTTTAGTCGGGGAAGAGGAAGCCCTCACCAGGTGAAACTGTTGGGATGTTCATCCATCCGTTGTTCGGATTATTGGTATGACAGTACTGACCCATGCCCAGCCATGGCCCACCATAAAGTTCTTGGCACTTTCCGGTTTCCCATGAATCACAAGCTGAGCACGGGGTTCTCAATGACCCTGGACCCCCCGTGCCAGCTGGATATGTCAAGGGGGAAAAACGAAGGTGCTTTGCAAGGTTTCCAAACAACAAAGATGGTTAACAATGATGGTTTACAATGATGCTCAATGGTTCATGATTGATTATGGCGATGAATGATGGTTCAGGAAAGCTTGTGGTGGTTCATGATGGTTCACGAGGTCTTATGATGATTAACAAGTGTTTATGATGGTCTTATGATGGTCTTATGATGGTTTTGTGATGATTTTGTGATGATTAATGATCATCTGGTTGGTGATTGAACCACCCAAATTAAGAATTGGCTCGTCAACCACCCATTTGTTAATAATTGGGACACACAAATCTCAATCGAACCACCAACCAGTAGTTGTTTAACCATTGTTGTTGATCATTACCCCCAGGTACTAATTGACCACCATCAACGGTTACAACCCCTGCTGGGTGCTTTCAACCCCTATGAAACATATCACCCATCCAACCATTTGTCAAAAATTACATCGACTCTTCACTTTGACTTTGCTAGTGGGGATAATAAAAATGTGTAAAAAACACCAACCACTCATAGCTGATGACACTTGGCAGTGGGTCAAAACCCTGTACCCCTAGTTCCCCTATATATCATTAACCATTGTTTTCCTTATTATTGTTGGTTATCATCCCCCAATATTGGTTGGTTAATATTGACCCATAGCCACTTCTCTCAGGCCCTTCCCTTCTGCGCACCTGGGAAGCTGGGCGAGGCCGCCGTCCCTCTGGACCGCCGCCGGGTGATGGGGGACTGCGTGGTGACACGCTGGGACTTCAGCAGCAGGTAGGTGTCCTCATAGCTGGTGGTAGCGTGGTGAACCACTATGTTTGATGATTGAAGCTTCAAGCTTGGTGGTGAACCAGGGTGAACCATACTGAACTATGGTGAACCCCCATGGTGAACCATGGCGAACCTGGGCGAACCAGCATGAGCCATGGCGAACCTTGGTGAACCATCATGAACCATGGTGAACCATGGTTGATTTGCGTTGATTTGGTCGATGGTTAGTGAACCATGGTTTGATTATGAGTCGGTTGATGGTTCAGTCATGGTTGATGATCTGCTACGCACCTGCGATCAGAAACCCTGGGAGATCCATCTGGGGAGCAATGGAGGCCTTACCGTGACCCGCTGTTTACACGGGCTTGCTCAGCGATGGCCTATGATTCATCTTGAAGAGTTGTAACCAGGCAGAATTCACATGGCTACAGTCACAAGCCTGAGAAGTTTTCCCATCCAATCCGGTCCAACTACGATCTGTCACTGAACTTCGTTCAAGAACAATTGACCAACCTAATCAATTGTCCAGCCACCACTTTCCACAGAAATCATCACCATCCCATTATTTCGTAGTTGTTGGTCCGGTTCACAATACCAACAGTACCAATTACAAGCCACCATCCACAAGCCATAAATTGTCCATTACAAGCCACCATCCACAGTACCAATTCCCCACTCCAAGTGCTGACCATGTTTCCGTTCGCGCTGCACGGCTTTCCGGCGCTCCGCACACGGCATCGTCCTCTGGAGGCAACGTGAAGACCACATCCGTCAGCTGGACGGACGCAGCGGACATCCATCCGGGGCACAGCGGCCAGGCGGGGCAGCAGTTGGTTCACCACGACTCGCTGGGGCTGTGGACAATCCAACGGTGCTGGGCCCTGGTAGTTTGGAACCCCCAATGGCTCGAACTGCCGTGGGCCAACTGTTAGGCTACAAGCTCCAAAGGCAGGGCCTGCCACCCCTTTGGAGATCGTTGCGTTTTTTTTTTCGGAAGAGGCTGCTGCATACTAAGCCTTGAACCCTGGGAATGTATAGAATTTTCCTGGAACTTGGTAAGGTTGGTTGTTTGATGTTGTTTGCAGGGACCCGTATCTGTCATAGGACCTCGCAAGCCATGAAACTTCAGGAAGCTTGAGCACACGACGCAGTGGTGCATTGGGATCAGCTCCCAGTGGGACCAACTTCTAGATGTAATTGGAAGGCGTTGTCAAAGGAGAAACCACACATATTTGATGGTAAAATCATCAGCTGTAAAGCCAGTTGCTGCTCTTCACGGTTGGATCTAACCATCAATCACTAACCATTGTTGACCACAACCAATGAAATTACGACATGATGAATCCCTGGTATATCCCCTGGTTCTAAGACCACCAATGATCAGACCCAGGGGATATCCCAGCAATCACCGTTCCTGCCAAGTCTGAGCGCCTTGGGTGGTGAAATCCCATGAAATTCCTAGCTCCCAGGTGACAAAATCAACTTCAGGACTTGGTCGAGGCTGGAAACCACCAATGGAAACCCTGGGAAATCCTCGGAAAATTACCATTCTTTTTATGGGAAAGCCTGGGAAACCAGCTATAAATGGTGGATTTTCCGTTGCCAGGTTCGTTGACCGGAGTGTAAGAGCGCTAGCCCCATGGTTTCGCCGGCTCTGCTATGAAAATCATAGATTTAGTACATGCCATTAGAACAACCAGCGTTACTGTTGTGGCTATCGTCCTCCGCACCTTCTTTCGTTTCAACCCTTGGGGACAATCTCGCTTGCTACTCCTTTGAGCTGCCATCAAAGATCCCATGCAAGCAATGGTATGACCTGTCAATGGACCAACCAATCAACCAATCAATCGAAGGTATCTACAATGACCAACCAACACTCTCAACCCAAGAAGTTCTTGTACCTAAATTTGAAGTGGGCAATGGTTGGTAATCATATTCACGCCGAAGATACTACATACAATGACTACTGCAGGTTACATTCCAGCACTTTGAGGTACACGTATCTTGAGTGCTATTCGCATACCATTCCCAAGCATTCTTCTTCTCTCCCGGCTATGAATATGGCAAACATTTTTGATGTCGCGCGGAGCCCATGACAAGAAGCATCTAGAACCCAAGCACCTAACCAATCAGCTGACAAACAAACCGAAAGATCCAACAAAGCCCCCAGATTACACAACTGACAAAAAACCACTGCAAACCATCAATCCAGCCCACCAACGGCCTCCCTTACGTTGTTTTTCCTTAGGTTCTTTACCTCACATCAACCACCAAACTGCGAACATCACCAGCCGCGCCCTCCGCCGCAACCCATGCGGCAGCGGTGCAGCTCACCACGGGACCGGCCGCATTTCTCATCGGCGGCGCCAGCGCATCTTTGGCGAGGTCTTCGGACGGATCAGCTGCCCTTTCCTGGGCGAATCGTGGCCTCTCAACAGGGCTCCCTGTGGTAAACTGACCACGGTTATAAGCTAAGTTATAGGGTTTATAAGGGGTTCTAAACTACCATGGTTAGCTGGGGGTTATATAGAAGCTACCAGCTATAGACTTCAGCTTGCCAATTGTTTCAAAGCCTCAACCATTTGCTGGAAACTAAGGTGATCACCATTTGTCATGGGTAAACCAGCCAGGAAATGATCGTTTGTTCCCACTTCCGGGTTAGTTTACCAGAGTGTAGTGGTGTCAGTGAACGCACGTCTTGATCTGAACAGTTGAGATCTCTGCTGTTATCATAGATGATCATCATTGGTGAGATCTATTTAGCAGCTGGAATGGTTAAAATACTCAAAGATAATGGCTATCAGTTGATATGGATGATTATTATTGATATTCATGGCAACCATCATTGATATATTTAGCAAGTTTCTCAGACTCCGACATATAAGGATCTGAACATATCAGGCAATAATAATGGTTATCTATGAGCATACCGGGTAATATCAGATCTATCATCATGAATATTCTGATATCTAGATGATATGTGAGTAGTCATTGATCCCAGTAGCATATCAATATGATAAATAGCATCACTAACAACCATCAACACTGTTCATTCACGGGGATTGTAGGTGACCCCTGCAAACGTGATCCCCCCAGAAATGGATGGTTCACAAGCCCGTGTTAGTGATTGCTGGTTGATGGCTAATATGAGTTCGAGTGCTTGTAATCCATGATGATTGCGATATGGTCGATGAGGAGGCCTTCACGTGCAACCACGTAGTCAAGTAGAGTCCCATGGTACGTGCTATGGGTGTTTCTCAAAATAGGGGACCCCATCAATCATGATCCATCACTCATCACTAACTATTTTCACTTATTAAACCAACCATTTTTTGGGACCACCCCAATTTTGAGAAAGCCTTAGATATGGTTCCATGGTTTCATGGTGAAATCTGGCTGTCAGTCCTCGTTGGAGCTTGAAACAAATGCTGTGAAGAGGACGATGGTCATCGGAAGAGAACTTGATGCTTAGAAGCGACCAAGCAAACCCAACCAAACCTAAACTAGCCTAACCCAAGCCAAGCCAAGCCACACCAAAGCACCATTTCACCCCCGAACCTTTGGCCCAGCTTCACTTGGCCTTCAACCTCCAAGGAATCGGCGTCAGGCCCCAGATCATAGCGCTGTAGAATGGCTCCCAGCACTGCAGGAAGGATCCTAGACACTGCGATTCGCAAGTGCTGGGGGTTGTGGGTGATTGGGCGGTTGCTGTAACCAGTTGTGGAACCCCCGTTTGATTACAACTAGGGTACCTACCATTGATAGTAGGTAAACCTAGGTATAACTATACTCAGGTGGCAAAGCCAACTTATAACCAGGGGGGTACCACTCTGTATCGGCTTTTTTGGACTCAAAAATAATCGAAGAGTTGGAAATGATGACCAAAGATATGCTTTCAACCAGTTGGCGTCGCCAGGCCGCAGGTTCCAGCCCCGCCGGAAGCAGAGGAGCACTGAGCACTGGCGACCCTTCCAAACCAACCATGACGAAACATCGCCACAACCAACCGCTGGGATTGGTGCCAGCAAGAAATCAAGCAGGCGACAGGCGCAGCGCAGTGTGTGGGTCGCTCTTGTGAGTTGGGTAAAGGATCTTCCCATCTCATGGAGAACATTGGAGAACTATCCCACTGTGAAGTCATCTTCCCATCTCATGGAACTATCCCTCGTCCAGGTATCCTCTCGACCAAGCAGCTTCTTGAGAAGTTTCATCATGTATTTTGGCTGCCTATACTCAAGAGGTTCAAACGTAAGGTAGATACTTCCACCACTGACCGGATGATTTGGCCCCGCACCAGATCCCTATGGTCATGAAATGAAGCTATGCACCGTTACCAATCAAACACCTCTTGCGTTGTCAAGCCAAACATTGGCTCTGATCCGCCATGAACAGCACGAGCTCTGATATCAGTCAAAGCGCTACCCGCTCCGCTCATCCCTCCACTCCCCATCTGTCAAATAATAGCCTTGTCAACCGTGTTGATCCATGATTGACCAGTATCTAACCATTAGGCAACCATGACATGAACAACTATTCACCATTGTACGAACTGTTTTAAGACACGATAGCTACCCCATAGCGTTCCTCATCATTAAGCATTCACCATTCCATCTATCAGTAGCCATTGAATATCAACACTATATATATATAGAAATATATATATATATTTAAATAGATAAATATATATATATTTATATATATATATATACATATATAGTCATCCTTGACCATCAAGGTGCTGAAAATCGGGGGATCTTCTAAATCATCCAAGATGAACCATTGATGATAATAACAACCAACCATCACCTTGAGGGCCCTATCGGAATGAGATGAGCAACCACCTGATATTGGTGGGTTTTTGTTGGTTAACATCCCCTACTAACCACATGTTAACCCCTGAAAAAATCACAGAAAAATCCATATTGGTAAATCATTAACCACTATAATACCCTATAATTTAATCCACTATAATCCCCTAAAGAAACATGGAACCATTTAATCCCTTACAAGATCCCTATAATCCCATTGGCGTTGGTTATATCCCCTATAATCCACCTATAACATCATGGCACCATGACCGGTACCGGCAAGTCGAATCCACCCAGCTCTTTGCTACCAAGTTTCGCTTCTGCCAGCGGCTTCCCCAAGCAACTCCGAGGGCCCACCCCAAAGGCGTAGCGGCTGAAGTCCTCCTCCTGCCACCGGGCCAGGGGCTGGTGACCGTTGCGGTGGATGGGTGGTAGCCAAGGCACCAAGGGAGCCAACGCACCCACCAAGCAAACCACCAAGCATCAGATGATTGATGTCACTATAACTTCATCAGAGACCCACTGCTTCGAAAAAAATCCTGGCAGGGTCAGTAGCCAAGACCTAACCAGCACTTGACCACTCAACTAGACCCAAGTTCAGCAGTTCAGGTCTCCCGTTAAAGATTGGCATCTCTGAGCACACCGGGGGTTGGTTTTGATCCTTCGATGGCATGAAGTAAGGGATTCCCTAAAACAAAAATATCCACCATACTTGAACCCTGAGCGTGTATGTGTTGCAGCTGCATCGCATGACGATTGCATGTGCAGTTCTGTTGGCAATTTTCATGAAATTTCTAGATGTACTTGTGTCTAAAGTAACACGGAACTTCCTGCGAGCCAGTGAGGAACTAGCCAGAACAGGTAGCATTTTACATCTCAATTGACACGCAAATTTGCTCGTTTTTGGGATGTGAACAAATATTCGGGGCTACCACAGGCCATATAGACAAAATAATTGAAATCCTTTGGATGCCAACTGTGACATTGACAATCGCTTTTCAGAGAAACATTTCAAAGATTTGAAAACAATCTACACCATATACAGATGCAAAAAATTGTAAAGGAATACATATATAGTGTGATAAAAGTATTACTGCTGGAGATCCCAAGTATTGCTGCATCCCAAGTCTTGCTGCTGGAGATCTCAACAACATTCTGAGTTTCCCCATGTCCTTGTCTGGCTCTCTCTGCAAGGCGTCGTCCACGACTGCTGGGTGCATAGCAAAGAGCAGAGCGCCTTCAGGGATCAGCTGGCCATCCTTAGGGCGCCGCGAGCGGCCAACCCTCGGAGTGCACCGCCATTACACTAAGGGTTGAAACTGTATTCGCAAAAGGCTTTCCGAAAGCAACGCAGCCGGGGGGATGAAGTAAGGGGTGGTTAACTCAGAAGCTTTAACTAAGTTGTTAACTAAGGGGGTCTTAAATAAAATGGTTTAACCGAGGTGTAACTAACAGGTTTCGCCACAAAGATCCAACCCACCTAACCATCCAACCCACCTAGCCCAACCTATCCAACCAACCCAACCCACCCACCCAACCCTTCCCATCTGCCGCGTGGCCACCACCGCATCGGCCAAGACCTTCCGTGGCGGGCCCAAGGCGATCGAGTAGGCACGGCGTCGCAGAGCTCCTTAGTGCAGATCCTCTGAAAACACCATGGGTTTAGCCATAACGATCTGGTGATCCGCCGACCCCTGCCTACGCCAAGGCAGGGGCGGCGCCTGGGATCGCCGTAGGCGTGAACCTCACTCTGGCTCGAACAGCGCTGTCACGGCCAAGCATCAAACTGTGATTTACAGGCTTTCAATCCTTGCGTTGGGCCGCCCTGACAACCTTCCTGGCAGCTCGGGCAAGCATCAAACGCCACCAAGGCCACGGCCAAGCATCAAACTGTGATTTACACGTTTTCAATCCTTGCGTTTGGCCGCCCTGAAAACCTTCCTGGCAGCCCGGGCAAGCATCAAATGCCAACCAAGGCCACGTTTGGCCGCATCCATACGCTTTTTGGCAGTTGTGTTGGCCACCAGATCCTTGCGCCTGGCCGCCTCCTGGCAGCTTTGTTGCCCACCAGGGCCACGGCCAAGCATCCAACTGTGATCTACACGCTTTCAATCCTTGCATTTGGCCGCCCAGAAAACGTTCTTGGGAGTTCTGTTGGCGACCAGGGCCGCCTCCAAAAACCTCCTGGCAGCTGTGTTGGCCACCAGATCCTTGCGTTGGCCGCCTCCAAAAGCCTCCTGCCAGCTGTGTTGGCCATCAGATCCTTGCGCTTGGCCTCCTCTTGGCAGCTTTGTTGGCCACCAGGGCCAAGGCCAAGCATCAAAATGTGATTTAGAGGCTTTCACTCCTTCCGTGTGGCCGGCTCCAAAAAAGTTTCCTGGCAACTGTTGTGTCGGCCATGGCCCGCGCCAAAGCCAAGCATCAAAATGTGAGTGATTTTACAAGCATTCACTCCTTGCGTTTGGCTGGCTCGAAAAGCCTTTTGGCAGCTGTGTTGGCCAGGGCCAGCGCCAAAGCGGAGCAGCAAAGTCTGATTTACAGTTCGGTCCTTCAGTTTGGCCGGCTCCGAAAGCCTCTTGGCAGCTGTGTTGGCCACCCGGGCCGAGGCCGAGGCCAAGCCGCGTACGGGCGACCCTCCCCGGCAGGATTTGGCGATGTTGGCAAGAAAAAAGCACAGGCCAAGAGCATCATAGCGCGATTTCACGGCTTTCTGTGGCCAGCTTGACACTTTCCTGGCAGCTGTAAACAGCTAAGGCCAAGCGTCTACGTCCATTTGGCTGCCACGGCAACAGTTCAGGCCGCGCTGCCAGTGCTTTTAAAAAGCCTAATTAAGGACTTTCAATCCCAGCGTTTGGCCCTTTCAAACCCTCTCCGGCAGGATTTAGCGACGTTTCTGTGGCCGGCTCGACGCTTTCCTGGCAGCTGTTGGCCATGGAAACAGCTAAGGCCAAGCGTCTACGTCCATTTGGCTGCCAAGGCGATGGCTCAGGCCGCGCTGCCGCTGGTTTTAGAAGCCTCACTAAAGACTTTTAATCCTTGCGTTTGGCCCCTTCAAACCCTCCCCGGCAGGATTTGGCTCCTTTGGCCTCCAAAGGCGATGGCTCAGGCCGCGCTGCCGCTGGTTTTAGAAGCCTCACTAAAGACTTTTAATCCTTGCGTTTGGCCCCTTCAAACCCTCCCCGGCAGGATTTGGCGATGTTGGCAAGGAAAAAGCACAGGCCAAGAGCGTCAGTGCGCTTTCACGGCTTTCTGTTACCGGCTTGACGCTTTCCTGGCAGCTGCTGGCCATGGAAACAGCTAAGGCCAAGCGTCTACGTCCATTCGGCTGCCACGGCAACAGCTCAGGCCGCGCTGCCACTGGCTGCAGAAGCCTAATTGGAAGCCTCACTAAGGACTTTCAATCCTTGCGTTTGGCCCCTTCAAACCCTCCCCGGCAGGATTTGGCGATGTTGGCAAGAAAAAAACACAGGCCAAGAGCATCATAGCGCGATTTCACGGCTTTCTGTGGCCGGCTTGACACTTTCCTGGCAGCTGTGTGCCATGGAACCAGCTTAACCCACTGGTTTTAGAAGCCTAACTAAGGACTTTCAATCCTTGCGTTTGGCCCCTTCAAACCCTCCCCGGCAGGATTTGGCGATGTTGGCAAGAAAAAACACAGGCCAAGAGCATCATAGCGCGATTTCACGGCTTTCTGTGGCCGGCTTGACACTTTCCTGGCAGCTGTGTGCCATGGAACCAGCTTAGGCCACTGGTTTTAGAAGCCTAACTAAGGACTTTTAATCCTTGCATTTGGCCCCTTCAAACCCTCCCCGGCAGGATTTGGCGATGTTGGCAAGGAAAAAGTACAGGCCAAGAGCGTCAGTGCTCTCTCACGGCTTTCTGTGGCCAAGAGCGTCAGTTGCGGTTGCACGGCTTTCTGTGGCCGGCTAAACAGCCAAGGCTAGGGTCAAACGTCCATTTGGCTGCCACGGAAATGGCTCAGGCCCTGGTGCGCTCCAGCACAGCGCCCTCAAACTTCTCCTGCTTCGTTTGGCGACCAACATTGCCACCGTCTGGCAGCCTTGCTGCATTTTGCAGGAGCCCTTGGCAGAAACCTACGACAGAACATTGGCAATAGAAGAGGGGTCGGCGGCACCTGGGCGTTAGCCCATTCTATATTTTCATAGGTTTATAGGGTATCTATATTGTTTTCATAGGTGATGATGGTGATATGACCTTTTGCTATCTGAACCTATTAGATTAGTGGATGCTACATGTTTTACATATCTAAAAAACTGATTGTTATTGGTTTTAACATGGATATTAAGTGATTAATGGTTTGAACCATAGAGCTAAAAGGGTGGATCATTCATAGAATAAACAATGTATAATTATGAATATGATATCAATGCGGATAACCATAAGGTTTATAATCTATGGTCTATGGTTTATGATTAAAAAACATAGAGCTGATAATATCATTAATACGATGATTAACAGTTTTTGCCATGGGCCTGATGGTGATTTTATACGGCGATACTCGTAAGAGTGGATCATGAATTGTATTAGCTACTGTTCATACCAATATGGTGAATCATCAATATGTATCATGCATCCAACAGGAAGCAAATAGCTGGTGATTTACCATCAAATATACAAGGGGGTAGCTATTCAACCATAAAGAGCTGCTGATATTAGCATGGTGATATACACATTACTAAGTTGAACCATTACATAGCTAATATAGTGGACTATCAGTATGGATAACGTGCATATTAAGATCGTGGATAGCAATTAATTATGCTAGTCTGGTGGATTATTCATATGGATCTAACACGGGGCAAATAGCTGAAACAAATAGCTGGGTCCTTAGAAGTGCCAAGTCGACAAAAGTTGACTAGGTCAATGGCAGATCCAACTCTAAATCCTGCAGCACAGGATTACCCAGCTGCTGATTTAACCGCTGTTTACCACCATAGATTTTCTAACCATATTACAAACTCCCTATGTGGCTGATCTTAACCACTGGCATTACCAGATACAGCTGGTTTGGTGGCCGGCAATTTCTGTGCTGATCAGGCCACTACATGTGCGCTTAAAGCAAATCAGGAGATCTTTCAGTCCCCCAATGGGATTGCAGCCTTTAACCAAAATGAAGAATAACGTTGAAAGATTTTCTTTGACTACTTGATAGAACTGAATGCCTTCAGATCTGACCTTTGTGAAGAAAGGTGCTGCTCTTGAAAAGAAATCTTCGCAAAAAGAGCACCTTATGCCATCTAATGTGATTGGTGATGAAGCTGTTCAATTCCTCACACACTTGGCACCTCAACAGTACTGTTGCATTTTAAAACCGCATCCTGAACTGCATATTTTTAAAGCCATTCGTCCCGTTGCAAACATTGCTCGAAAAGTCATTGCATGGATGGCCCTTTTAGGATGGCCACCAGATCTTGCAGAGGATTATCGAAGCAGTGGGGACTGGTATAAGCTGGCTTGAGCCTACTGTGAGTTTTCTGATTGCGATGCTAACCTTTTTTCCTTAAAAATCGATGCAAAAGGTTCTTCTTCGCGTTACATTGAATACACGTCAGATGAGGCGTTGATGTGCCCGTCTCATTTCAAGGCGGTATATCATCAAAAATTTGTTTGAAACATACCATTCAGTCCTTACAACCCTTGAGTGGTGAAGTTTTCTTTCCAAAGTTTGGCTGCAATTCTTCAATTTCACTACAACATGTTGGCTATAAAGGTCTGCCTCCAGCAGGAA
>VSDK01013709.1:204203-223049 GCA_009767595.1 Symbiodinium kawagutii
AACGATCAAGCATGGTTGCTGATGATCAATGATCCATAATGGGCGTGTGTCCATGAAAGGATCATGGAGATGCTCGTGGTAGCCAGTGTTGATCATATGGTTATAGGTTGTTAACCATCATCTCCATTATAATTCATGATGGTCAAAAATTTATCATGATGATGGATGATGCTTAGCGAAGCTATTGCTGAATGATGCGTGATCCTGGTTAGTAGCTATTTATGGAGAGGGTGTTAGCCAACAAAGCTGTGGCAATGGTTCCAACTCTGACCCCAAGGGTAGACGCACTTGGTGCGCATGTGTGCAGAGAGTAACATATCAACAATATATGGATACCAACCAGCCAAAAGTGCCAATCACTCACTGGTAGGTCTATATAATATATATATATATATATATCGATAGAAATATCAATGAAGTTACAGAAAGAGAAAGATCATTTATCAGTGGCAATTTTGGCCATTTAAGGAGTGAGTGGACCATCCATTTTCAGCAAAGCACTCTGGGGAGCTTACCATAGCCCACCGGTGACATTTCTTAAAATATCTGGCTTTCTAGCCATGGCCAAAATAAGTGTTGCTGTTGCACCATCAATACGTAGCTGTAAACAACGACAAAAACAGGAATCGTTTATTACCAATTTCTTTACATAAAATTACTATCCACGGCTGTTTGATAATAGCTGCCGTACCAAAGAAGCTGCTGTTCACTTCTCAACTTCTCATCCGATCCGCTCCAGCCACCAAAGCTCAGAAATATGTTGTTGTTCCAAAAAAACAACGATTAACGAGGCACAAACAGAACCATAACCACAACCATAACCCACACTCAGCCACAGCTATCCACAACGGACCATACCGCCACCAATCAGCCACAAACATAACCGCAACCAACCAGCAAACCTCCACAATTCGGCGAATCTCAGCTGCTCCAGGTGGAAGTTGCTCGCCTGGGGAGCTGGCCCCACCAGGAAATCGTGGGAGAACCCATCAGCTGGGGACCATGGTTCATTGACTAATACTTGACCCATGTCATCCATGGTGATGTAATCACCAGTTGACCATGACAATCATTGGTGGTTCATGAATGGCGTGCACCCTGCTGCAGGGTGCTTTGACTCTCAGCTGCCGTTGGCAGGTTCCCACGCGCAGTGATAGATCGAGCTATTACCAGCTGATATCAACCTCTGCTGCCGCAAGGAGTCCCCCAGTGGTGCATCCCTGCAGCCGTTAGCAAAGCCGCCCCCTGAGAGCCTGTGACGCCTGGGTGATTCCCCCGCGCTCCACAAAGCCCGTGCTGAGAAAATCGGCTCCCCACCAAGCTCCATCGACCCATCGATTCAAGCTGCCTGAAGCGCGTCCGAACTTGCCCTTGACCCTCATCTCGCTGTACTCCCGGGTGGCAGCCATCAATTGCTCCAGCTCCCCTTCTGACAACTCCGCGGCGCCCAAAAGGGCCTCAGAAGGGGAAGAAGAACAGCGGTTCATCATGATGCTTAGTAACTATGGTTTATTATGGTCAATGATGCTTATATGGTCAATGATGCTTAGATGATGCTTAAGAATTATCATACTTGAGCTCATCATTGTCATGGTTCATGATGATTAGTTATGCTGCTGAATGATAGTTCATGATGGTGCATGTACAACGATGGCTAATACATGGTCAATACAAGAAAAATGATAATTCGTGATGGTTGATACTGTAGTAATGATGGTTCAGATTCTTCATTCAACCGAATTCCTAAGCTTGGGGCTACTGCAGTACCATCATGGCTGACTGTTTCAATCAACAGTCCTGGCTCTCCGAAATCTAGAGAAAGAAACACTGATGAACGCCATCAATCAACCAGGAACTAGTCAGAAGCCAAGAAATTGACCATGAACCAATCAACCAAACACCAAGCGATATATCACCAACTGGTGCCTGCTTCTCAAAATGCGGAACATCCACCCAACAGTTTTAAGGCCAATCCTTCCAAGAAGGATGTTTGGCTTATCCACCACTTGAGGAAACAGCCTTAATTGCTCAGCCTTCCAACAGCTTTCGCCGAAGCAGCCTGTAACTCTCCGGAACCAGCCAGCCAACAGACCAGCCTCAACCAACCAATCCACCCAGCTCCACTACTGAGCAGCTTCCGTGCAGCATCCATGCAGCTTCAGTCCAAAGTTCACTCCACAGTGCCGAATACGTCGCCACTCTGACCGCTTCCTCGGGGAACTCCTGGCAACGACGAGAACCGCCATGGTTGCGCAGAACTGGTGGTCACCAGATCTCCCTATGTGCTGACCGTTTCACTCTTTGCTGGTCGTCTCGTATTAAATACATCTTTACGTACGTAGATATATATATATGCATATAAGCATCATGATGTGCACATTCATTCTACAGATTGAATGGACATATGCACGTGTTCGTGCTTGTATCACTATCTAGCCTAGAACTGAGCAAACTGCAACTAGCTGAACGCTGTCATTGATGGGCTAGCAGGTCAATATCTGAAATCACATAACCAATAAGAATGATAGATATCACAATTTTGCAGTAACCACTCAGACAAGTTTATGGTTCCAGAACAACTTTTGGTGGTAGCAAATGCACTTACTGTCCAGTGAATACCCATCCATCAATGTGGGTGCATATATTGTGCATATCAAGTGTACATATTGTGTGCGTGTATGTAAAGATGTTCTGTACCACAAAGATCGTTTCAAATACAAGATCCACCTGTTGGGAAGCATTTCAAACAGAAGATTGCAGTCCAAAAGCAGTCGCTATCATTTTGTGATGTATATTTCTTACATGCGTGCAAATAAATGTACATCTTCTATTTGAACCTGTTTCCGG
Source organism: Symbiodinium kawagutii (assembly GCA_009767595.1). Classification (NCBI taxonomy): domain Eukaryota; class Dinophyceae; order Suessiales; family Symbiodiniaceae; genus Symbiodinium; species Symbiodinium kawagutii. The sequence continues at coordinate 207,051 of VSDK01013709.1, forward strand.
GATGCACCAGGTAGCTTTCAAACAGAATATGGACATGTTCGAACATTGAGGTATATCTCTTCTATAATAGAGGGACGAAGTGAATTATCATGTACGCATTTACAAGTCGAGCTATGTACTTGCAGTTGCCATTAAATCAAACGCCTCACTCTCAAAAAGTGAAACTTTGGAATTCAAAAAATATGCTGAAGCCGTTGAAACCTGTGCATATCGATACACGGATTGGACCACTACGCACTTCCGGTGGATCGGACCTATGGCTGAGATACCCAACGCCGATATGCAAAAAATGGCCGGCCATTTCGAAAATCCAAATTTCAACCCAGACCCCATTGCTTCCAAAGAAGAAAATCAGTTTTTTTTCAGATTTCAACCCATTTCAACCCAAAGATATGCAAAGCTCCTGAAGAAAATCCGAATCCGTCCCACCGCCAACTTTCTCTGATCAACTGATTGCCTTCTGAAAATGTTCTAAAAATCTGTCACCACTCTGGCTGGGCAGCGGTGTCGAAAAAAATATCGTGTCATCCCAAGTTATACAGAGTATGGCTCTAAGCAACCAGGACGGCTAGTATACATTGGTATACATGTGTATACATTAATACCTTAGAATACTTGTTGGTTTGGAATTCTGACGCATTCCCACCTCTGACCGCTGGGTGTACCTCTGGTTAAAGCACCAACTAAAAATATGGTATCAAGTCTGGTATCAAATATTAACGGTAAATCCCAGCAGGCTATATGGCTGCGGGTCAAAACCCTGTACCCCTGGTTCCCCATCACTAATCATGGTTTTCCCTATGGTTTTGCTGGTTGTTGTCCCCTATTTTTTGTTGGTAAATATTGACCCAGCTCGCCATATAGTTGGTATATATCCCATATAATTGTTAGTTATTGTTAACTATTAACCAGCCATTATTAACCATTAACCAGCCATTGCTAAGTAAGTGGCATCCATAACTAGGCTACACCAACGATGCTACCAAGTTCCAGCTGATCCAGCTGTTGATCGACCCTTCGTTCAGCTGTTGGGTGCCTGAGACTCGTGCAAGTCCAGCACTGGCCATACCTGGAGATCAGGAGTGCCGGCGGCATCTTGCACCTCTCTCCATGACCTTTCCCGAAGTCAGAAGTTGATATCTCAGCTGATGGTACATGCGAACCAGCGTTTTCAGTTGATGTCACCGAAGTCACGTTTCAATGCTGAGCTTCCAACATGCTTTTCCAAAGCTGACTTTGCAGCTTCCTGAATCCTCGGACCCGTTTCAGGCGCAAAAAATGCTCGAAAATGCTTCGTTTCAGACCGCTTCCAGAAACCCCAGATTCACCAACCTCGATACATCAGCAAACTTCGGACAAAATTAGAACCTCCGATCCGTTTCAACTAATATTCTTACTGACCCAAGGTTTACGGTTTACTGATGTGCCATGGGAAAATCTATTTCACCATTCAAAATCCATCATCCCAGTGCTTGGTCGGCACCCGGTGCCCATGTGCAAAGGCTGGTAGTAGCTCCGTTGCTGACAATGAGAACTGTTGGTTTGCCAACTGCTGGTAGCACCCACCGTAGAACCAGTACTCCCCTGTCCTAAGCAGTCATTGAAGCAATAACCATTGAGCATTTGCATGGCCATATCAGTTTTTCATAGTCAGTACAGGTTCACTGTAAATCAAGCTCCGATGTGACCAACAGCCATCACCGAGGCTCTTTGCAGCATCTAAGTTCTTCTCCAGCCATGCCTTTTGCTTCTCCCGGAGAGGTTCTGCTTCCTGGTCAAGCGCGCTGGCTTTCCTTCTGTGTTCCGTAATGGCCACATTCATGATTCACCGATGGTTTTTTTTCGAAAATGGTTCCTACTTATATTTCCCATTTATTGTGTGAGATTTCCAGTGATTTTCTTTGCGCCAACACTCTTTTCACTGAAACCAAGGTCTGGTCGACCTGGGACGCGGTGCCATCCACAAAGTAGGGTTGCAAATCAATCACTTCTGCTTTAATCTTTGGTGACATTAATAACCATTAATCAGCAATTGCCAATTCTATTCTGTTGCGCTAAAGCCAGTAGTTGCCCTGTGCTGGTTTGGGTTGCTGGACCAAGACTTTGCAACGAAATTTGAATCTCATGTATGTTTGTATGTTTGCATGTTTGTATGTATGTATGCATGTAGATATGTAATTCAATGTGAGGCATGGTAGGTATATGCGCCACGCCCAACATTTGTCCAACCAACCCAACACCGAAACACATCATAACATTCATCAACTCAGAGAAGTTTCCAAAACGCTTGCTGTAGGCAGCAATTTGTGCTGTAGGACTTTGTAATGTTGGTTTCTGATTAGTATCTACCTGTTGGTTTCATCTATTTTCATTACTTTAGGGGGGGTTACACTAATCAGAAACCAACATTACGGTGTATGGTTTTATCTTTTGGGTTAACGATTGCAGACGCAAAAACAACGGGAAGGTGCAGGAATTTGAAGGGCAAGAATGACTAGCGATTCGTCTCCTCGTAAGTTTTCGGGCAAATGTTGGAAAGGGCCCGCGGATATAGTACACTGAGAGACAACATAAGAGAACATCATCTGATACAACATGATGGGACGTGATACCATATAGTAACGCATGATTTATGCATGTATCAAAATGTGTATCTTTGTATCGTGAAAATGAATCTGTCTAATCTCGTCGAAACCAATATAAAAAATGATACTGTGTGATAAAAGATCTGATGTCATGCCTTGTATGCATCTTATCCATGTCTTTCGGCATTTGTCGATGTATGTACGTACGTATGAATGCCGGCCTTCTGAAGGCGTAGATGCATGCAGAAACAATCGTGCCACGCTGCCACGGGACCACATGGTACCCTGTTTATGGTACTTTAAATATCAGGAAATATCTCTACAATCTATGAACTTAAAAGAAAAACTACAATCTATAACAATCTATACCTCTTTACATCTCTTTTGTTATAGATTGTCGAAAAATGGCAGTTGAAAAATCTTAGAGTACCTAAACTCCAGTGCCCACTTTCATCGGATTCCGCTTCTCCCGCCTTTGGATCGCGCACCAAAAACAGAAAGTCGCCGAAAGGATCCTTGAAACTGGCAGGTCGACCAGCACATTCAGGCAGCTCATAGACCTTGCTCAGCATCTCTGGGCTGACCTGGGGTGCATGGAGTTGACAACTGATATCTGTCGCTTCGAAGTCGGCTGAATTCACATGGCAAGGGAATATCGGTACCAACACGACTGCAGGAAAGAAGAATGCACATTATAATCATGTAAGTATGTATAAATATAAGCGTATACATGTATGGTTTCAAATGTTTGTGTATATACGGGGATGTACTATTGTACCTGGAACATACAGGGATGTACTATTGTACCTGGAACATACATATATGGGCAGCTTTGCATATATATGCTTGTACTTGGACACATAGACATAGACATACTGTGCGCACCGTGCATAAACATATATATATATATGATTTTTAATTTATATTTACTTATTCATTAATTCATTTATCTATTCATTTATTTGTTTATTTATCTATTTATCTATCTATCTATCTATGTATCTATTTATTTGTCTATTTATTCAATTGATAGATAAACAAACATACTTCTTTCATCTTCTATATATGTGCATCCATAGAAAAGGTTACGGCACCAGCAATGGGGCAATGTGGATCATGAATCATGACTAACATGATATTCTCAGCAACATTGGAGGTGGGGACATCCAACCTTGAAGCTGACTCAATAATGTCCCTGACCACAGTTTGGCGCAATGGTTCACAACAAATGTGGCGGCTTGACTGGTGAAGTCAGAAAACGGAGTTAATACATGACTGATAAAAAGCAACAATACCGACACTGGTGAGTAGTATATAATTGTTGACTCCAAATGAAGTCAAACCCCTGGACCCCTGTTTATTGATATGAGGAGACTCGAAAAAAGTGCTGCATTTCCCGAATGTTCGCTTGGATTTCAAAGTGATGCCCACAACCCCGGCCTTTTTGACACTGCTCAATGACATGCTGACAAGATTCCCGTCATGGGGCCTGGTAGAATGTGGCTTGGCCAACAAAAGAGGTGACACGGTTAGCTGTAATGAGTTGCCATTCAAAAGGGGTTCTTGGATTGGCAATTTTGCTCAGATGGTTCCTCTTGATGATGGCATTCTCGTCGACAGGTTCGACAAGAGTTTAAAATGAAGCATGGAAACAGCAAAGAAAATGCTGTAAAGCAAACAAAGCTCACCACTCCAGTGGTCTGAGCGACTAATGTCCGCAGAAAGAAACCGATTAAGGTGAATAAGAATATGATGCCTCCCACTGCGACGGTCTTGCACCAGTCTAGAAACCAGTTGGGTCCTTCTGGGGCACTTCGGTCACTCAGGAAGAACATGCCATTCAAGGCAAACCAAAACCAAAGAATGAAGAAGGCCAAGTTGCAGATCGACCAACGAAGCAGAGCGTGACCCTCAACGCCGGCTTTCTGCGCACTGAAGCAAAGATCCAAAACCCAGGCAACCGGACTCGAAAGTATCAAGGCGGCACAAGAGCAAGGAAGGTAAGGCGAGGGTAACAAACTAAGGAGTTCCTCGCGAAGATCATTTCGAACAAAGGTATTGAAAGTTTCTCTGCTACCATACCATGCTTCGATAGCACTGAGAATGAAGTCCCTGTCAAAGTCAGAGCCGCAAATCAGATTATCAACGTTGAAAGTCTTCAAATCAAACATCAGCCGCCTCTTTTCGCGGTAGTTGAATCGCATTGCATGCACAAGAAAAACGACTGGTAGCACGAAAAATGTGCCATACAAAGCGACGTTGTATCTGGATCGAAACTCAGGATCGATGAATCCAAGAACAATGTTGAATGAAAATGTAGTATGGAACATGATCAAGGCACAAATCGCTGACGATCGCTCGATAAATAGTGGTGAGAGAGTGAGTTTTCCTTCAGGCTTTACTCTGCGAAATCCCACAATCTCGAAAACACACCACAGAGACGACAAATATCGTGATGTGTACAAGACTCGTAGTTCCTTTGCCACAGCAAGGCATCCGCCAATGCCATAAATGCCGCGCTCAAACATGTCAGATTGTCCTTGGTGAATGCATGCCACATCAAAGAAACATGTTTGAGTTTTGAACGGCAAATAAGGAGAAAAGTAAATACCGATCAGCAAGCCAAGCTCTGAAGCAACAGTTGTCCACGGATTCAATGGAATTGACCATGGTTGGCCACCTGGGAAAATGAGTGTCTTCCAAGGGTCGCTGATAATTTCAAAACCTCGCAAACACAGCATGACGGCAAGTGCAATTGTCCAACCAAACATTCCGTGAAGCCAACCGGTTTGTAACATCAAAGCGAGGACTTTCCACCTCCCTTTGGTTCGCCAAGTGTGCGACAAGAATGCATCAAAGCTCGATACCTTTTTCGACAGGTTCCACACTTTGGCAGTCTGATTCTTCCTTCGAATTTCCTGTGGAGATGTCCACAACTCGCGGTGTCGAAGGGCACGATGCAATGCAATGCCCCGAGTGAACTCCTCGTCAATCTCCATATGTCGCATGTTGATCATTTTGTTGAAGTGTGGGCTTGTCGGAGCGCGGGCCACCATGGGGCCAGTGCTATCCGTACGTTCCTCTTCCACTGGCGCTAGCAGTTCCGAGAAGGAAGGCTCCACCTCCCCGACATCTTCGACATCTTCCATCACCAACCGTTCTGGGTGGATGACGTCAGCTGCAGGGGCATCTGCAGTACCAGAACCCTGGCAGCATCGTTCTGCCCCGCACAGCATGTCAAACGACGGAAACATCACGGACGATCCACCTGGAGCTTCAAAAGGATGGTGCTTTAGGCACATGTATACATATGTAAACAAGTTGTTGTGAATGTACTGTATGCACCAACACAATTGTACATGCATATCACACTTATATTTACGTTGCTTGATTTAGTTTTATGTTCAAAGTGTGTGTGAATACTCCTTGAATACACATTAGTCTATGTATCACATGTATTTGCACCACTTTTCCTCCACTTGCTGGTTCAATGCCTCGGCAGTGTTTCTGCCAAGGTTTGAGCCAGCTGCAGAATTGTTAGAGCTGATGCTTGCAGTCGGAGGCTTGAACACGTCGTGATACTCAGTCCATAAAGACAGAAAGGACGACGTTTAGGCTAGACTATGGTCCCCTGGTTAGGATGGCCAGGGCCAACAACTCTCACATCCCCGCGACGCCCTGTGAAGACTACAAAATCTTCACAAATCCTACCGCCTCGATCCAAAAAGGGAGCCCGCAAAATCACTGCACCAAAAAATCAAGTTCTGCAACAAAGTCCCACCAACTCTGTACAAATGTCCTCAAGCTTGGATTTTCTTTCCAATTGTTCAGCCTGGTCGAACGACTGGATCTGTGGGTACCTAAAAAAGAATGGAAAAGGGATCCCCCAGAGGAGTGGAGTGACATTGCCTGAAAGAAACTTCATAGCTCCGGCTCGGCATCCCATCCTTTGGCCGGTGTAGCTGGGCCCCTGACCCACACCTGTCGTGAGGGACCCAACTTCATCAGGAAGATGGACCTGGAACTCGCCCAGATCCAAGCTCTTGCGCCCAGTGGATTCAAAATGTTTCGATAGTTAGTTATAGTAATAGTAATATTCATAGTCATAGTCATAGTCATAGTCATCAAAAAATTCTGCTTTGATAGTAAGCATTGGTGTTATAATGTCGTCACAGTCAGTTTTTTTATTCATAGTCATAGTAACACCGATGGTATTACGAATGTTATAGCGCCCAGCGGATCAGTATTCGAATGTCACTGCAATGCTTCCGAATCATACAATACCGATTGATCATCACAATCATCATAATCATTTATCACGATTAACCACTGTAAACCATCTGTTAAGAACTCCGCGTCATCGGCCATAAGACCCATGGGAATGGATTGAATTTCCCAATATGCCGGATGCTGATCAAGTCCAGCGGCCCATGCTTCTTTCGTTGCTCGCTGAGCACTTGCAACAGCGACTTGCCACGAATCAAAGACCAAATGACCTCAGCCAACTGCAAACGGATGAAAGAAACTGCAGCAGTCTGGTCAAGTACCAGCTGTAACTGGTCAACTTGGGTTGGTTCTCCAGCCGCAGCTGGTCAATTCCTTGCTAAAAGTTCAACTTTTAGTGCCTCTATGGTAAATCAATATCCAAACAAAAGCTGTTCGTGGCTACATGGTAAACTCAATTCCCAAAAAGACTAAGAATCTTTGGTGGATGATTCCCAAAAATAGCAATTCAAATCTCAAAAAAATGGTGGCCTTCGCCACCAAGCTGTGCTACCGCCCGCTACAGCTGTGCTCGGCCAAGGCACTGAGATCGCGCCCAGCACAGGCACTGCTTTGGGCCCCGGTAGAGGCGAGGCCGCACTGGCGCGAGCTGGGGAACCATCCATGGGATCGGAAACGTGGGATTTTGGGGCATTCTACTGGTTTCGTAGGGATTATGATAGGGGATAGTAAGGTTAATGATAATGATGGATCATAATAGGGATTATCTAAGGGGTTTAATGGATTGTAATAGGGATTATGACTCCATTCATGATGGTTAATAGGGGATAATGACCAACAATAGTGGTTAATAACCATATGTACCTGTTTACTGTCCTATTGTTTCTTGCACCATGCCAGATTTAGTGAAATCGAACAATCATTTGTCATTGTACGATTTCTTGGCCATGATGTGATATCATTGCGAAGGATGTTTTCTGGAACTACATGCATCCTTTTTGAAAATATGCAAACATTCTCTGTAAAGAGTGGCGGATGAAAAGTGCAGCATTCCTACAAATGATTGCGCCGCGCTGTTGGTGATAAGTCCCGAGTGCAATAGGACTGTCACAGTTGGCTATCTTCAGCAAGTCTAGTACTCCATTTTGCAACATGATTGATTCAGAGATATCATGTTTTTGTGTATCTGTCGCAAGTTTTGCCCCAAAGCGTGATGTCATTGTGATCTAAGAAGATATACAAATGGGATCAAATGGATGTGGGTCAAAGCTTAATAACCAACACAAAGTCTAGTTACGATGGTGCCCACTTGATTTAGCTAGCAATACCATCAATGATATCAGCTTAATAACCAACCAATCAATCCATTGCTCCCACAAGCTGAACCCACAAAAACCATGGTACTTGATCCTAATTAATTTGATATGAGCTTACTAGCTTTTTATAATGGACCAATCAATTTGATAAAGCTAGCGGGCACTGCCAACTGATAGCCTCAAAGTAAGTAAGTGAGTGAGTAAGTAAGTAAGTAAGTAAGTAAGTAAGTAAGTTAGTTAGTTAGTTAGTTAGTAATCAATTGGATCCCATAAAATCCATGGCATTTTCTGGAGATGCTGTTGGCTGATGGCGACCTCTGGCGCCGCAGCTTGCCCCAGGCGGCCTGGCAGATGCGGCACAACGTCCCATCTTCACAGACCTTCCGGCGGCAGCTTCACAACGGCGGCGGGTGGACTACTTGGTGACGTGGAAATGGTGGGTTCATTGGCATTTGGCTATGGGTCAATATTAACCAACCAATGCTTAATGGTTCATCATAGGGGATGATAACCAACAATAGTAGTGGATATACCAACTATATGGCTATGGGTCAAGCAGTCAACCAACCAATTTCGGGGGGGATAACAACCAGTAATAATAGGGAAAACAATGGTTAATGATGGGGAACCAGGGGTACAGGGTTTTGACCCACAGCCATTTCTATGTTACCTAGTTAGTTAGTTAGTTAGTAATCAATTGGATCCCATAAAATCCATGGCATTTTCTGGAGATGCTGATGGCTGATGGCGACCTCTGGCGCCGCAGCTTGCCCCAGGCGGCCTGGCAGATGCGGCACAACGTCCCATCTTCACAGACCTTCCGGCGGCAGCTTCACAACGGCGGCGGGTGGACTACTTGGTGACGTGGAAATGGTGGGTTCATTGGCATTTGGCTATGGGTCAATATTAACCAACCAATGCTTAATGGTTCATCATAGGGGATGATAACCAACAATAGTAGTGGATATACCAACTATATGGCTATGGGTCAAGCAGTCAACCAACCAATTTCGGGGGGGATAACAACCAGTAATAATAGGGAAAACAATGGTTAATGATGGGGAACCAGGGGTACAGGGTTTTGACCCACAGCCATTTCTATGTTACCCACCATTCAATGGTTGTCATTCATGTTTTTCACATCTAAACAACATCTAAAAAACCTGGTTGATAAAATTTCGATGTTACTAACTATATAATTGGTTAATGGCTGTTGATAATTGCTCATGGTTCGTACGAAATCATGGTCAAACCGAACTACTTGGATTGGTCCAACGATGCTGGCGACTTGTATCGATCACTTCAACATGGGCCGGCAAAAGATCTGCATCTTGGCAGGGCGGCTGTGGGGTCCCTGCACATGGGGGACCCCCCTGTTGCACCAGCGGTTCGCTGTTTCTTTGCATCACAAGAAGCAACGCAAGTCTGCTGAGTGAAGAGGGGACAACAGGCAAGAGCATCCACAATATAAGGCACGTATGTAGAGAGAGAGAGAGAGCACACATTAGCATTTGGTTGTGACACCTGGTGTTTGAAGAGTTTCAAGATCCGATGCGATAGAAACGACCAGTGGGGAACTTGAAGTAAAGCACTTAATCAGAATGACATGATTTGATACAGAAATGAGGGCGGCGATCGTAGCATCGTATCCGGGTGATAAGCCGGGGAACATCGGCGTCTGACTTGGGAGGCATTCTTGGAAGCTGACTTGACATGGCGAGTCAAGGAGTGGAGACGAAAATGGGGACACAAATATTCAGAAGCGAATCTTTATATGGTTGTGGGTCAATATTAATCGACAATCACGGGGGGATAATCAACAAAACTATAGGGAAAACAATGTCTAGTGATGGGGGAACCAGGGGTACAGGGTTTTGACCCATAGCCATATAACCAACATGGCGGTTTCTCAAAATAGGGGTACCTTCAAATCATCCGTTTTTAACCGTGCTTAGTAATGAACCAACCATTGTTGGGGGTTCCCTATTTTGAGAAACCACCGCAGGCGTAGTCACGGGGATTTTAGAGCTGTTGAAGATAGTTGATCACCCTTTTTGACAGGCAATGGAACTCCCTTGCCGAATCCAGAGCCCCATTGTGAGAGGTAGATTTTGTTTGCAGGTTTCAAAAAGACACATTATTTCCCAAAAATTCAATCATCTTGTTGGCTTGATGATGGTCAATACCTTCCATTGCTTTATCTATTTCAGTCATTTTGTTGGCTTAATGATGGTTAATACCCTCTGATTCTCTCGTTTTCTCTACTTCAGATCCTCGTGTTTGCTATCTCCCCAGCTGCCACAGTGCATCAGTAAAAATTGCAGCTGTTGATTGTTGTCCAGCCCTAAGATTTCAGCTGCGAACCCGCACTGTTTCCCCCCAAGGAAAGTATTGTCATTGTCCAGCTACCCCAAGAGAACCACTTCATAGCCATGTTTTTTCCCAGCAGCTCTTACCCTCGCGTGATCTAACTTGGCACTTCTTGAAGGGTTTCCCAGCATTTCTCGATAAACTATGGTGATTTTCCATTTCTACGTTAGATCACTGGGGTGTGACCACTCCCATTCTCGTCTTCGCCACGTTCGTTCACGGTGGCCCCACCTTTTCCCCAGGGCCGGAGGTGGAACTGGCGCCCCTTGTCGCTCCAGCGGCCAGCGCACCTGCAAAGCCCAGTGTCGGGTTGGAACCAGTCGAAATCACAGATAACAACATGGGCTTATAGTGGTTTAATAGGGGTTTATAGTGGTTTAATAGGGGTTTATAGTGGTTTACAAATCTCAAAATAGGGGTTTATAGTGGTTCATGATGGGGGGTGATAGCCAACAAAACTATAGGGAGAACAATGGCTAATGATGGGGGAACCAAGGGTACAGGGTTTTGACCCATAGCCATATAACCAACATGGTGGTTTCTCAAAATAGAGGTACCCCCAAATCATCCTTTGATAGTGATTTCGAATAAAAAAGCCAACCATTTTTGGGGTTCCCTATTTTTGAAACCAGCATATGGTAGTTGTGATTTTACCGCTGGCCACGTGAATCTACCACTACAAAGGATGACCCAGCACCACTTCCGGGTATTGCCACAGTTCCTGAGCCTGATGAGGAATTGAAAGCCAGGCGACATGGCTTGACGGCATCATGGCTTTCTGAAGCCAAGCAGGTCCCGGTTGACAGCTCCACGTGTCACGTGTAGAGGATATACCATCCTAGCTTAGTTCACTCCTGCTGCATCCTAAAGAATGGAATAGTCTTCGTTGGTATGCTCACAACTTCAGGGTGGATTTGTTTGCGCCTGTATGGAAAGTTGCAAGTTGAAACCTCTGCGACTTTGGTTCTATCTCTGCAACGACCAGTCGAGCTCAACTGCTTCGAAAAACGAGGTGTTTTCGGTTGGTACTGAGCATCACTCACTAAACCACACACCACTCTGACCCTCCGATGACACTTGAGGATTCTGGTTCGCTCAAAAAGTTATTTCTCCTTGATCAACGACTGGACAAATCGTGATGGAAAACGCAGAAAATTAGGGCATGGCTTCATAACAAGCTGGAAATCCATATCAACAAACCGCAACAAATTCACACTGCACAGCTGCTGATATACCTCAAAAACCCTTGGAATATCAATATTGGGTGATCTCCCCTCAAGATCGAATAGATGATGCCAACAAAAGAAAGATCTTTCATTTCCACAGGCAGGGAGAGGAAAACTGATGATTATATAATTGAATGCTATCCACTGCAATGATCATAGGTATCCCTTCCCTCCGAACGCCCCTTCCACGCTGGGAGAGGGCAGCTGCCCTGAGTTTTCCATGTCTGCTTTGTGTGCACGTTATGACCCTCTCAAAAGGGTAGAACGGCTTGGCACGGATGGAGCTGATGTGTTCTCAGAGATACAACTTGAAAACCAGGGCAAATTATGGACCATTCAGGGTCCATTTCCCACCAGTTCGCCGCCTGGCGAAGTCTCTGTCACTTCGATTGGGGATTGCCCATGCCAAAAAATTGGCGGATGGTGTGGCTTCGCCATCACCAAAGAAATTGAGTGACACAATTTGCTGGAAGCAGTGGCAATGCAAACCGAAAGTGCTGTAAGAGGTCGGTATGTCTTGCACTTGATACAGGCACATCTTTGCATGGCAGCAAGAGGATGACTCTTACAGGCATGGAAATAGGAAAAGAGGTTGGCATGTCTGTTCATTGATTGGTGCCAGGTTCTTGATGATAGCATTGTCGTCGACAGGTTTGGAAACAGTTGAAAATGAAGCATGGGAGCAGCAAAGAAAATGCTGTGAAGCAAACAAGGCTCGCCACTCCATTGGTCTGAGCGACCTGCACCCAAAGAGCAAAACCCGTCAATGTGAACAAGAATATGACGCCTGCCACTGCCAGCGTCTTGCACCAGTCAAGAAACCAGTTGGGTCCTGCTCTAGCACTTCGGTCACTCAGGCAGAACATGCCATTAAAGGCAAACCAGAACCAAAGAATGAAAAAGGCCAAGCCGGAGATTGACTGGCGAAGAAGAACCTCACCCTCGACGCCGGCTTTCCATAGACTGACGCAAAGATCCAAAACCCAAGCAACCTGACTCGAAAGTATCAAGGCCGCATAGGAACAAGGAAGGTGAGGCGAGGGTAACAAACCAAGGAGTTCGTCGCGAAGATCATTTCGAACAAAGACATTGAAAGCTTCTCTGCTACCATACCACGCTTCGATGGCACTGAGAATAAAGTCCCTGTCAAAGTCAGAGCCGCAAATCAGATTATCAACGTTGAAAGTCTTCAAATCAAACATCAGCCGCCTCTTTTCGCGGTAGTTGAATCGCATTGCATGCACAACAAGAATCATGGGAAGCAAGAAAAGTATGACATATACTACAGCACTGTACCTTTGTCGAAACTCAGGATCGATGAACGCACCCAACATGTTGACTGAGAATGCAGTGAGGAACATGATCAAGGCGCAAATCGCTGACGATCGCTCAATAAAGAGTGGTGAGAGAGTGAGTTTTCCTTCAGGCTTTACTCTGCGAAATCCCACAATCTCGAAAACACACCACAGAGACGACAAATATTGTGATGTGTACAAGACTCGCAGTTCTTTTGCCACAGCAAGGCATCCGCCAATGGCATAAATGCCACGCTCAAACATCTCAGATTCTCCTTGGTGAATACATGCCACGTCAAAGAAACATGTTTGCGTTTTGAACGGTAAATAAGGAGAAAAGTAAATACCGATCAGTAAGGCAAGCTCTGAAACAACAATTGTCCACGGACCAAACGGCATGGATACCGCTTGTCCATCCACGAAGAGGATGTTCTTCCATGGGTCGCTTATAATCTCAAAACTGCGCAAACACAGCACGACACAAACTCCAATCGACCAACCCAACATTCCGTGAAGCCAACCGGTTTGTAACATCAAAGCGAGGACTTTCCACCTCCCTTTGGTTCGCCAAGTGTGCGACAAGAATGTGTCATAGCTCGACACCTTTTTGGACAGGTTCCACACTTTGGCAGTCTGATTCTTTCTACGGATTTCCTGTGGAGATGTCCACAACTCAAGGTGCCGAAGCGCACGATGCAATGCAATGCCCTGTGTGAACTCCTCGTCCGTCTCCATGTGTCGCATGTTGGTCATTTTGTTGAAGCGTATGCTGGTCCGAGGGGGCACAATGGCCGTAGTGCTTTTGCTACATTCCTCTTCCACTGGGGCCAGCTGGTCAGAGAAGGAATTCTCCACCGGTCCCTGCCCCGCATCTTCCATCACCAACCGATCTGGGTGGATGACGTCAGCCGCTGGTGCATCTGCAGAGCCCTGGCAGCATCGTTCTGCTGCCCCGCACAGCACGTCAAGCGACGGAAACATCACGCAGGATCCATCGGAACCTTCCAAAGGTCCTTGTATGTATACCTGTAAGTATATACATTTCTGTGTGCACATATCTGTTCTACATACTTTTGTGTGGCCATCATTATCTGTTCATGTCCTCATCAACAGACCGGGCCCCGAGAATTTCAATCATAACAACTGAGCTGGTTCAACCTGCAGGCGCTACTGCTGGTACTCGGCTTCGAGCCTCGAAGCCTGCGAAACAACGGCAGTGTCGACACGTTGGGACCATCAAACTCAGGGGGGTGACCGTCATTGATACAGGGGGATTTGTATGGGTTTACAATCACACTTCTAAGGTTTATGGATCAATGGATCCCACCTAACTAAGGGGTATAGTTTCCAATATCGAGATTTGCCATCGGTAAATGACGGACCCACAGATCCATCAGCCCCTATTATATTGATGGTAAATCACCGGCTTTCGAGTAGCTAAATTCGGGCTGGTTGATTCATACGGATCTACAAACTACTAAGCTGGAGTCTGATAGTTTTGACCAGAATTTGCGATCATTCTTTCACTGTTGAAAGCCAATCTTATCTACCCAACCTTAGTCTATTCCCAAAATGATTCAGGAAGGTAGGATAGTAATCATTAAGGGTTAAGGTTTTATCAAGCAAAATAATGTTTTTTGACTAGGTATTTTCGTGTCTCGCCCTGATGTCCATGGTGCAGCAACACCCTACCCAGCAATGCAGCACTTTTTCGAGGATCTTCTCGCGTCTTGGGCAGCGGGAGATGGACTCCACAACCACCAGAGTTTCACTTTCAGTGAGACTTGGCAGGCCCAGAATCGCCAAGACTGACGACTTCAATGACATGTTTTCCGCATTCGCCGCGGGCCGGGCTGAACTATCCCCACCTTTTGGTGTGGGCGATCAGCCGTGATCGCAACCATGTCAGAGTTTACAAGCAGTGACCATGGTACGTTTTGGATAAACTGGAAGCAGTTGCGGCCACGAATCAAAGTCTTTCTCATCTCGGGAAAACAACATCACGGGAACCAACCAAACAAAACGTCTGAGGTGTCCATGAAGAAACTCACAAAACCTTTCCCTCAGCATTTGTTGATGATAGATGTCCTGTCGTTGATCAGCTGATTGATCATTCACAACGGCATCTGTTCATGATAGATGACCAACGTATTGATGATCATCATTGATCCTTCACCACTTTCCAGTTGATTCCCTTTCGGTCCAATGGCCCCCTGTATGCTGGGGCGCGGCCGTTGGAAGCTTTTGGGCGCCACTAAGCGCCGAAGGTCATGCCAGACATTCGTCGGTAGATGCGGCGGTAGTCCAAGGGGAACAACGCCTTCATGAATTCCATCTCACTAATTCCTGCGGCAAAACTGACGGAATATTGAGTCAGTACACACTATCAGTCACTATGCACTATCAAACGGTCAGTAAGTCCAAGGGGAACAGTTCCAATTTGCATACCGACTCTTTGATGCTTTGATTCTTCTGGGCGGTTTGGTTTGGTTCTGGCGCAGTGGGGCTGTTTTGTTGGCCTTTTAGCCGACATGGCCTCTATGGGTTGACGGGAGGTCAGCCCTGAAAGATAGAGCGCCACAGTTCTCCGGGTGCCTAGTGGGGACCACGTGGTCCAAGGAAAATCATTGAGAAAATTGGATCGCAAAATGCACACGTCCCAACCACACCAATTTCCGCGGTAAACCGATCCATCTTCCGCAGGAGGTCCCTATGGTTGTCGTGAGATCGCGTGCCTTGAGGTGCAAAGCCCAAAAAATCCCCGAGGGTCCCAAGTCTTCGACACGACAAACGATCTGATGGATCACGGTGGGATGACAAACATTGAGCTGATTGATGATGATGATGATGATGATGATGATGATGATGATGATGATGATGATGATGATGATGATGATGATGACGATGACGATGACGATGACGATGACGATGACGGTGACGGTGACGGTGACGGTGACGGTGACGGTGACGGTGACGGTGACGG
>VSDK01013717.1:3484-18725 GCA_009767595.1 Symbiodinium kawagutii
TGTCGTTTTGGTTGTCGCTGTCGTTGTCGTTGTCGTTGTCGCTGTCGTTGTCGTTGTCGTTGTCGCTGTCGTCATTGCTGTTGCGTCTCAGTCTTCCTTTGGTCTCCCCCTGGATCCCCGTAACTTTGTTGCCTCCACTCATATCCTTGGTCTAAAGTTTCTCAACATGTTGATGTTTCGAATTGTTTCGATGCATTCCAACCACTGGCCACTCCTACGGTCCATGCTGCTTGACCTTGTCCTTCTGTCGATTTAGGCTTGTTTGGGTCCCTCAGTGCATGCTCCTTCTCTCTTGCCAAAGTCCATGCTCCAAGTGTTTCTCTCTTCCCTCAATAGGTGCTGCATTCCCAGTTCTCTGCCCCAAACGCTCACTATCTTCTAAATATTCTTCCATATTATTCCCATCCTTTGATTATGTTTCTTCCTCTGCACACTCGCTCATGCTGTTTGCAAAGGATTCCCTTAACACTGCCGTTATTCTGCTTGTTCTGGTCCTTCCTTCTTCTGGATCTTTTGTTTGCTTCTCTTTCTTATTCTGGCTTCGTGTTGATGCTCTCATTATTCTTGCTTTTCTTTCCCTGTTTTCCACATCCTTTCTTCCTTATTCCCGCTGCTTTTCTTCCTCAAATATTTCCCTTACGTTGCGCCGTCGCACATTTCGCCCCTGCTGCACCTGCTGCTACCTTGCCGACCTCCCCCACCACAAAAAATCCTGGTTTTTGTTAACGCATTCTTCGCTATGATTCAAACGATCTTCCAATGTCTTCCATATGATCCATGCATCTTTCGCTGGGCTTCTCAGGGCATTTGCAGACCGACCTGGCACAGGCGTGGAGAATGTCGGCAATGTCTAAGGATTCAGCATGGACTTTGATGACTGTTTTATTTTCTCTAATTTTATGTTTTTTGTTTTGCATTCTGTGCGAAAGGTCCAGGTGTGATCTACAGGAGCTACCCCTCGCCAGCAAGAGTCTCGCGGCCGGACTCCCAAAACTCCTGAATCTCAGAGAGGCTCTTTCAACTTTTTTTGATGCTCTTATTCTATGTATGTACATATATATGTATATATTTATTTATATCTAGATCTTATTCTATCTCCTTACTCTTCCATTGTCCTTCTTTCAACTTACTCTTTTTCTTTTAACTTGCTCTTTTGCCTTCCACTCTTTTTCTATCCAACTGGAACTGCTTTGCAGTGCTGGCATGGCATTTTGCAATCTAAACACACAGGAGGTAGCTTTGTAGGGTCCCGCTCGCCAGGTCAGAAGCAAATTTAACCAATCCAGATGAGAATTCGAGGCTTTTGCAGCTGCAAACTTCATGACGTCTTGTGTTGCCTAAGTTGCCTAGCTTATGACCGGTCTTACTGTTGATGTTGACTCTGAACGGAATGCCACCTACAAATCCTGCGAGAATCCTTTCTATCTGTGCAGGTTTGCAACATTTGCCCCGGGCCACTCAGAAGCAAACTGCCATATTGCCACATTGTGTTTCACGGCAAATCACGAGAAGTAAAACTTCAATGTAAGACTAACACATATACATACAATATACATGTATATATATATATATATATAATATTATATAACACATAATTTATACATTTAAAGCATCGAAAAAGTCCCAGGAGCGCCGAGTTCTCCGAGCACGTCCACGGTGAGCTGGTCAAAGGTCGGAGCTGCTGCAAGTGAATTGATGCAGACGTCGACCTCGCAGTTCAGGTCGTTCGTGTTGATGGGACCGGAGCCGTGCCGGAGCTGTCTCCCAGTGGAAGCGGAGTTGGCAGAGCCGTGTGGCTGTCTCCGTCCTCCAGGTGCTTCGGAGAAATGAACAAAATGAATCAAAACGATACAAAATATGAAATGAAATAACAAAATATGTATCAACATATGAAATATATGAAATGAAGATGTCCAATGAAGTGATGAAGTCTTTCAAGAGTAGAGAAAGGGCTTCAAGAGCAACCTACTTGCAAGGTCTGGCGACTCAGAGGCCAAGCCTGCAAAGGGGAAGCAGAAAAGCACATGTTTCAAACCTATTCAAAATATTCTAAACAATGCACATACATGTATTATATGTATAATCGTGTATATTACGGATATAGATTCATTGTAACAGAATGACAATCAGCAAAGGAGTCGGAGCTCCCTCCCGTGCCGCCAGGTCAAAGGTCAACCAGGTCGACCTGTTACAATTTTCCCAGCTCCTCGCCTGGCAAAGGCACGCCACAAAAGTGGAGATGCGAAATGGATGCACTGATGTGCACGAATATGCACTGATGCCCTGTGATGAAATGACAGTTCAGCCAATTGCAGAATTCAGCTTTGACGAACTTGACATATACTGGAACCATTGAAATATGTTCTACATTGTTTCAAGCATATTCAACTATTTCTTAAAGGTATGTTGCTTTACGTTTCCAGAAATCGATAGGCTGCAACAAGTCCAACTGCGCAGACCACTGCCAACTGCTCAGTTGCGCTTCACCATGGCTTTGTCAAAAAACTTAAGTGAGACTATCTTGTGTACTGAACATTTGTGCCTGCAAAAGTATATACCAGTTTAAGATCAAGTACGGCTTTCTAACTTCTGCCGAGCAGCTTTAATAGGAGTCAGACAATACTTAAAAATAAGCTGGTTTGCAAACGCAACCATTTTCAGTATAACTTTCGCAAGCTCGGGCTCAAGTACTTTCGCGGTAGTTGAGCTGACGCTGCCGACCACTTGAGAGTCTTTGTTTGTGTGTTTCTTTGGTCCAGGCGGTTGACCCGGTCCCCCTGGCTTTTTCTTTTTGCAGGTGGTTGGAACGTCACCCCTGCCGTTCTGCTGGCGGTTGACTCGGTCCCCCAGTGTTTGGCTCTCTGTGGTTGGTTAGTGCTGGGTTGCGTTCAGGCCAATGGACGACGCTTGGTTCAACCGGATTTTGGGGCGGGATGAGGAAGCCCCAATAGGAGCATCATTCCTCAATGAGTATTGCCGAGCGTTGCGTATCTTGTCAGGAATTTGCCACAGAGGCTACCACCGAATTGCTTCGAGGGCCAGATTTCACAGGATTTCGGACCAGTTCCGAATGGAGGTGCTGGCAACCCAATCCGTGCAGGACTTCCTTGGATTCATCAGCACCTTTGACTCAGGCGAACGCGCTGTCGTGTTCGAAATCATCCGACAGCAACTTTATCCCGACAGTCAGGTGAGAAATTTATTCAGAGCTGCCGCTTTGGACCCCGCCAGGTTTCCCCACCAGACCCTTCAGATGGCGAGGGAAGAGCTCACAGAGCTCGAGTCAATTCTCCAGCCCGAAGGACCAAATTACGATTTGCCGGCCAACAGGTATGGTACCCTTCCACGTTGGGACCCCGAGATTTTAGCGTCCACAATTTGTGGCATGGGTATTGAGCAGCAGGTTGAAACCTTCCTTCCTTCAATGGTTTCAGGACTTGGTGGCCCTGGCATTTTCCAGTGTACAACCACGACCCTTGAGGAGCATCGACCCATGACCCGACCCAAGAGTATCGCTGTTCAAGTGTTTCTGATGGGACAGTTCAAGGCCAGGTTCTCCTTCCCCTATGACCCAGAGGTCACAGCTGGGCAGCTAGCTGTTCAAGGTGTGCAGCGGTTGCGGGAGAAGATCGAATGTAGTATCCCCCATGACTCCAGGGCTGGTGTCTATGTCACAGGTACCGGCGCCCACCTTGGCTGGAATATCCCCCTCGACCAACAGTGCCGCCCTACAGAGGTCCTGTTGGAGCTCAGGATCGATCATACAGGAATGCACATGCCTCTTTCAGCATTCGTGGAAGAAATCGCCAAGGTTGTGAAGGCCATGAAAGCTTCAGAAGTCAGGAAATCTGAAGAGACCAGAGGGCGTAGCTCACGGCGTCGCCGAAGGAACGAGCCAGATCCGGCTGAAGAGGCTGCTTTTGAGGAGATTGAAGTGGAGAACCCAGCACCAGTGACACCACCAAAAGCTCCTCCAGCCAAGCGCACTGTGGCGGATCCCCCAGTCAAAGCCCCTCCGGTGAAGCGTTCCAAACCGAAGTCACCTCATAGGGAGAGGAAAAGGCAATCAAGATGGGATACAGAGGTGGCTTCTGGGAGTTCAGCCCCCAGTTTTCGTTTGACGTTCTCCCCACCAGCCAGTTTCCCCATTGAACATGTTGCCCAGGTTAGCCGGCTGCTCAACAGTGTTCAGGCGCAAGTTTCCCCTTCTATCAGCACCTATCACTTTGTCATCATTCGTGATGATGAGGACCCCGCATTGTACACCAACAATGATGTTGGCAGGGTGTTGTTTGAGTTTGCCCTTCAGTCCAAGCTGTCCCTCCTGTCGTATGGCCGTGTTTGGACCCTCCAACTCCAGGAAGTGGATTGCTCGGACAGTACAGCAACTGTTTTCCTTCAGGTTTCCAAGCCAAAGGTCCCAGATCCCCCCAAGACACCCAATAAAATGCCTGGTGGTTCAGGAGGGCGTGATCCCAAACCCCCAAGGAGTCGGACCCCCCCTTCGAAACCTGACCGATCAGGTCCCAAGTCAGCACCAACAACTGGACGTCCAGTTTTTGGAGGACGGGCCCATGCAGGTACAGGTCCCACTGATGCATCTGCATCACTGTGTGCGGCAGGCGGTCAGCAACTGTGGTGTTCAGGTCAACCTTCAGTTCCTTCACCTGCCACAAGCGCAGAAGAGCCATGGACCGTTGCGGCCAAGCCTGCTGCTGCAAACTCTGGCGCCCCTGCCTCCGATGATGGGAAGCTGGAACGGCTGGCAACCGCATCCCAGATTTCTGTTGCCTCATCGGTCGTCGATGGACCGTCACCTTTCAACACCCAGCTGGATGAACTTTCTATGTCGCCACTGCCAGGACAAGATTTAGACCCTGACACATCCACTGATGAGGGCGACGTTGTGCAACAGTCTCAAAATGTGCCAGTCAACCGAGAAGGTTTTAGGCAATTTCTCCTCAAACACCCTTGGAAGCCACTCGGAGACCCGGAGAACATCGATCAAGTTTCCAAGACGGTTTTGTTGGTCCCAGACATCTTCGACCCACAGGGACTACATCAATGCGATCAACTTCTGAACGCGCTGAGGGCTAGCAATGTCTTGGAATTTTTGAAGGCAGTCCAAACACTGGACACAGCCCAACTCGGGAACTCAGGTGGCACCATTGCCGTCAATGCACGCATCAAGGGCCGGGTGCAGAGCCAGACCAATCGAGCCCAGCGAGTGTACATGTGGCCGCTATGTTGTCCCCATTGCTTCCAAGAATTATCCAACGGTCAGGTCCCTTGTTGTAATGTTTTGCCTCAGGACTATCACCTTCCAGATCCACCCGTACCCACAGGTACCCCTGAGAGTATTCTGGTCCACACTTTCCAATCTCATCACAATCCCATGCACTTTGCAGGACCGTTCACGGTTTATTTTGACTTGGTGGACATCCCCACGCACGGCCTTTGGTATTGTAAGGGAGATGATTCTTTTTTGTTCTGGTTGATTGTTGATGGCTCTTTTGCCCACCATGGCAGACCTGGTCACCCTTACACCTTGGTTCTTGCCCCATGTGTTGCTCATGTCAGTGGCCTGCCAATTTTACGCTGCCCTGAGCAAGGTATTACCACCATCGTGCGACGGCAGCTTCCACAAGACCCTCCAAGGATTCTCGAACTCTGTGCAGGCATCGGAGGGTGGCACCAAGCCATAAGTGGTTGCTTTCGGAAGGTACCCCCAATTACCTCCATTGAAATATCTGGGAAGCCTGCCCAGGCTCTTGCCCAGACATGGGGGCGTAAGATTTTGTGTCCAACTACTCTTTTCGTGGAAGGGCACCAAGATGGTGTGGTTGGCTGATCTTTGGGATTGTTCATGGTGGCCCACCTCCCTCAACATGCCATTTACCCATTGTTTCTTTAGCGCACCATGTCCACCATGGAGTTCAGGCGGCACCAAAAGGGGCCTCGATTCACCCGATGGACTCCTTCTGATCAAGATCATCATTCTTCTCAAAATCTTTGGCATCACCCAGGCTGCAGGTGAGAATGTACCCGGGTTGGCTAACCATCCCCACTGGCCCAGAGTACGTAAGGTTTGTTCCTCTCTAGCATTCGACGTTCAGTTGGCAACACATGACCTTGCAAGGCTGGGAGTTATGACCCGAAACAGGTCGTTCATGCTGTTCAACCCGCTTCAGGACATCGAGTTCTTTCCAGCTTTTGATTGCCAATGGGATCCTCGTATCCATTGTGTCGCGTGCCCAACGGACCTTCACCAGGACAGAGTTCCCCCGCAAGATGTTGACCTGCTTTCTCAGAAGAAGTACCTTCCTGCGAATCTCAAGTTTGAAGCTGATTTGGCAGGTCTCAGGACCCCCAAGGAGATCATCGGATTGCGTGTTCACTCAGGTGCAAAACTACCCACTTTGGTTGCGTCCTATACAAGACAGACCACCTTGGACCTTGATCACCTCACCCGCCGGGGGCTGTTTACATGGCTCATCCCTGACAATTCCGTGTGTGGAGGTAGGTACCTGGATTGTCTAGAAGCCGTGCGTGCTCTGGGATTCCGCTTGGACCTTGTACTGCCGTCCAATTTGCAGGAAGCAATGTCTTGTTTGGGCAACTCACTTTCACCAGTTCAGGCCCTGATGATGATTCGGGCAGTTGTGGATCACGACCTTTGTCTTTCTTTTGAGGAGGCCACCCAACTTGGTTTGTATTGGCTGCATGGACAGCTCCCCGTGTCATGCCTTACCAAGGTTTACTGGAGTGAACACATGTCAATTGGCATGTTGGCCCCTCGACCTCCCCATGTCATGCCTCTTGGCGGAGTTACTGCAATTTGTGGAGGAAAGGTTTTTCCGCTTTTGGAATGTGCCAGATTGGGTGGTTCAAATTCCCGCGCATTGCATTTGATTCCCCTTGGAGATCCCTGGACCCCCATCGAAATTGCGCGAGTTCTCCACGAGGACAGTCTGACCCTGTTGATTCGTATACAACCTGCTTTGCTTGATTTCCAACAACCCTTTGGGACTGTCAGATGTCCAATTTCCCCCCTTGCTTCGGCACACAACCTCTGTCAACTTTTTTCACCTGGAGGAATTTGTGCTGATTTTATCGATGTGCCTCTTTGGACGTGGGCCGAACAAACCCAGTTGACATTTCAAGCAACCCCCACGCGAGGACTTGCTACAAATGAGGCTGTGTTCATCCTCGAGTCAACTGTCAAAACTTGTCAGTGTGGCAATCAAACAGTACGTGATGCATTGGGTCAACTGTTTCCTGATTGTGGCCCCGGTCAGGCACTTGTCACTGATTCTGCTTTGCTCCCAGTTGATCTTGACTCTTTGGTTTCCCCAGGGCACGCTTTCATGGTTGAGTTTCGTCCACAAAGGTTTTGGATTGAACCCCATGGTCCACACCTCTTGGATCCCTCCATGTCACTCCGGGAAGTAGAAAAACTTTTGCTGTTCCGCTGGCAGCATGGTCGAGGTTCTATGCACCTGTTGGTCAATGGTCAATTCCTTGACCCCTCTCTGAGTGTTTCAGCTGCTGCCCGTCAGGGAGTTCTTCGAGCAAGGTACTTTGGTTTGACAGGAGGCGCATGGACTCTCTCTGGCATCTCTGAAGCCATTCAGGGAATCTTGGTCCAACACGGATGCCCAGCAACGGCTGCAAAGACACAGTCAGACATGCTGTATGAACGGCTTGGCCATGTTCCCAGGAAGAAAATTCTTGACGACAAGAACCCTTGGCAGGCTCTCAAGGCTCAAGCCACTGCTAAAGGCATTGAAATCATTCCCAAACCATCAGGTGCGAAATCGTCCTCCGCTGATCCTTTCCAGGAGGATGACCCATGGCGTAAATTTCAACCCACAGGAACAAAAGCCCAGACCAAAAACCCCCGTCAACGCGAGCGTAGGAAGAAATCCACATCTCCTGTTGACACTCGTTTGGACTTGTCCTTTTTTCACAGCAAGGGCCAACCGCTTCCAGCCGTTGATATCAGGGAGCTTTTTCAAGGACTTCAGGGCATTTGTGTGACCAAATTGTCAGACATTCAGGACCACATCGCAGCGGTTTGTGCCACGCGCCACACCCTTGAACCTTCTGCAGTTGTCCTCCTTGGGGACGAAACTGCGGCTTTACCTAAGTCCCTTGAGGAGCGTCTTACTGTTGTCACCGCCCCCGGGTGGCTTGGTACCCACCCCACTGCGTTCAGGGTCACGATGATTCAGACAGGAGATGACCCAGTTGAACTTCACGCAACTGATCAACTGGAAGTCACCGAATCCATGCAAACCCACAAGGTTTTCTCGTTCCACGTCTATCGTTCTGAATGTGACAAATGGGATGCCTTGACTGTTCAGGGAATTATAGGATTCCTTCGTGACCTTGGCTACAAAGCCATTTCTGCAATTTCGCAGACCTGGTCAATGGCCTGGTACAATCGGGGCAAGAAGGCCGAGCCCCAGTCTGCAGAGTACCACTTTGGATACCTGAAGGTTGAACTCGCACACATTGATTCACTGATGAGGCTCGGTGGAACAAGCGGTTTTTACCCCAGTCCACGCGCCCCCACCAAAGGCCCCGATGAGTCCTACAGGTCGCTTTTGTTGCGTGGCTACTCTCTCGCAGAAGCGAGAACCATCCAGGTCCAACACGCTGTGTCCCTTGGGCTCACAAAGACGCGCCAAGGTTACGGTGTTCGTGTGCTGGCCGAGCAGTATGACCGAATTAAAGCCCAAGTTTTTCCCAATGCGGTTGCTTCCTCTGACTCCGAGCAGGGAGGCCCAAGGAAATTTCAGCTTGTTGGTACACCACCTGACGCCAACAGGTCTCTCATCAAACAAGCTCTCAAGGCATTGGATTGGCCGGCCAAAGTGCTTCGTTCCTCAGGTCCCAGGGCTTGGAACATTTCAGCGGCCTCAAGTCCGCCCACTCGATCCTTCCCGCTTAAGGAGGCTGACGTGCTGGTGGTTGAGCAAACCCCAATGAATCAAGGGCCTGTGATCACAACTACGATGCGAAAGTTTTCTGGATCCACCTTTGCCCTTGCCCAGCCAGCAACAGGTAGTTCCACCACCCCTGCCCCTGTGGCGGCATCCACCAAGTTGGCACAGGTTGAAGAACAAGCCAACACCAAGATCCATGCCCTTGAGAATCGTTTGGATGCCTTGACTGAACAGGTTGAGAAACAGCACCAGATCACCGATGGGCGCCTTCAAGGTCTGCAAACCGGGCTTGGTCAGGTACAGCAGCAAGTAGACTCACAAGCCACCCAGGTCGACGAGAAATTGACTTGTATGTTTGAGAAGCTGTTGAAGTCTCAGTCTGAAGGGATCGCCAGGATTGAACTTTCAAACCGCAAGACCATTGACGGCTTACGAGATGAGTACGAGGCAGGTTACAAGGAATTGAAGAACTTGTTGAGTCATTCCCCTAAGGCCAGACGTGTTGATGGCTCGCCTGCCTCTGCAGGTGCGGTTCAACCCCCTGCAGCACCATAGGTGGAGGTTCAGTGGGGCGTGACGAACCCCACGCAACTCCTCGGTAAGTCGGATATCGTCACCGACTGGAAGTGTTCAATCCTTTCATTGTCAGAGACATCTCACACAGCTCGAGCTTTGCACGCTGTGAGAGGTGAATTCACTCGGGTTGGGTACAGGGTTGCCACCTCGGACCCCGTTCCTGACAAGTTTCCAGTGCGCAATCCTCTTGGCTCTTACCCTGCAGGTGCGGTTCACCCCCCTGCTGCACCATAGGTGGAGGTTCAGTGGGGCGTGACGAACCCCACGCAACTCCTCGGTAAGTCGGATATCGTCACCGACTGGAAGTGTTCAATCCTTTCATTGTCAGAGACATCTCACACAGCTCGAGCTTTGCACGCTGTGAGAGGTGAATTCACTCGGGTTGGGTACAGGGTTGCCACCTCGGACCCCGTTCCTGACAAGTTTCCAGTGCGCAATCCTCTTGGCTCTTACCGTGGTCTGAGCCGAGGCGTTGCCATGTTGTCTACATTTCCTATCTTCTCTCCACGTGACCCCCGAATACACCCCGCTATCTGGGCCTCCAGCAGGTTTCTGATCACAGTTGTGCAACATTCGCAGGTTCCCATCCATGTTGCCACAATTTATCTTTATCCCAACGCTGTCCCTGGTAGCGACAAGTACGAACGTAACTGTGCCTTGATCAGGAGTGCAGTTCAAGTTCTTGCAACTGTCAATGGGCCCGCTATGCTGTGTGGTGACTTCAACGCACCATGGCGCCAGTTTCAGGATTTGCGTGACCTCTCTTTAGAAGGGTGGCAAGATGCACATGAGGTTTCTTCCCAGCGCACAGGAATCCCTTTGGAACCCACCTGCAAAAGCGCCACACGCCATACCTTTGGTATCGTCAACCCGGCCCTCTTAAAGTTTTTCCGATATGCGGAGGTTGCTCACAGGAATGACCTTGATTCTCACGCAGTTCTAAAGCTCACTTTTGACCTGCCGGCTCTCAATGTCCCTGTTTGGAAGTGGCCAATGCCAAAGGTTTTGGATGATTTCCAGTTTTCACCTGCTTTACAGTCATGTACCCCCACAGGACTCCAGGTGCAGCAGGTTCGTCGATCACTCTTGGCAGGCGATGTCACCTCTGCCTTTGCACAATGGTCTTCCGCGGCGGAAGACATTTTGGTGGCACATGCCACAGACGCGCATGATCAATCCCCTGGTAGGAGGCACAAAGGCCGAGGAACTGTTGTCCACCCAATCAAGCGTTTGTTGGCTGCTCCACGGGTCAAGAGAGGTCGCCCTACCGACTTTTGTACCATTGACCCTGCCGCTTCTCTGAAAGCGCGGCAATTGACTAAGCAATCACGCCGGTTTCAGTCTCTTTGTCGTTTGTTAGTGCATGCGCCCCCCGGTTTCTGTTGGTGGGCACATGGTTCCACTGGCCAGCTCTGGAGAGCTATCCTCAATGCTTCTGGTTTCCCGTCAGGTTTTTCCTCTTGGGTTCATAACCATACCACTGTGTCGTGGGTTGATCCCCCCACGGCCCAATTGGTTTCTCAATTGCAGGGGGAGGTATTTGAGGCAGCCAACAGGGAAGCCACCCGAGCTGCTGCATTGAGGAAAACCAAATTTGTGGAATCATTGGAGTCTTGCTGGGCGAGCCAGGGAGGTAGGCTTGCATTCAGACTGGTGCGTGACAAACCCCAGCCCCCTGTGCAGGATCTTCTCCTGGAAATACCCTTGCAACTGGCGGCTCAACCCTGGTCACCTATTGGAAAAGCGTCTCCACTTGGAGTATCTCCTGCCTCGCTGCCCTTTCGAGCCACCCTCATTGCATGGGCCTAGGAACGCACCCGTGTCCAGACAGTGCCAACTTAGCTTTCATGCCGCCACCTCTCGCCACGGGGGGACAGTTTGCAGCTTTGGCTCCTGATACAGAACAGGATGGAACTGACACGTCAAGCGACTCCAGTCCTTGCAGCCTACCCCCCCTGCCGGCATCGCCAATGGGAACAGTATTGGCTGCGTGAAGAGGCCCCCTCTGATCAGGACATTGATGAGTTGGTCGCTAGGTTGCCTTCCCACCCTGAGATCCCCCCAGAGCCGTTGTCTCTTGACATGTGGCATTCGGCGGTCAGGTCTGCAGACTCTGGTACAATGCGTGGAACGGACTCTTGGACTATCAAGGAACTCCGTCAGGTGCCCGACGGTTTTGTTACTGTGCTTCTTGAAATCCTCTCGTATTGTGAACAAATTTCTCAGTGGCCCACACAGCTTACACAATGGTTGCTGGTTCTTCTTAGGAAGACCCCCCAATCTCCTCCCTCCTGGGACATGCTTCGCCCAATAAGCGTCGCAGGTCAGATCTACCGACTGTGGGCTAAGATGAGGTGTCGCCAATTCATGACCCACGCATCAACATTACGTTTGCCCCTTGTGTCTCCTCGGCTTAGCACGAGGGCGCTGTGGTGTTTTTTGTCTGACCTTATCGCCTCCAAATTGAGTTCCAGTGAATCCCTCTGCGGACTGGTTCTTGACATAACTAAATGTTTTAACATTCTGGATAGGCGGCTTCTTGAGCGAGCAATGGTCAGGTTGGGATTCCCAAGCCAGGTGGTGCGAGCATGGTTTTCGGCCCTTGGCAGTCTTACACGCCGGGTTCTCTTGGGAGGGTATTGCTTCGGGTCCTCTCCAAGCCATACAGGAGTACCAGACACCGACCCACTCTCTGTGGTTGCTATGTTCATTATGGCGCTCTTGTTTGGGTACCACATTGTAGCTCACAACTCCAGGCTTCTCCCATCCACCTTTGCCGACAACTGGCAGATCTTGGCGGCTTCTACCACCCAATTGAGGGAATTGGTCCCAGCCCTTGAGGCGTTCCTGTCCAAGGCCTGTCTGCCGGTGGCACCAACCAAGTGCTGGGTCTGGAGTATCACGCGCCTTGGCCGTAGGCGGCTCCGCACCTTCACCTTGTTTGGCCAATCCGTCCCTCTTCAATTCCAGGCACGGGAGCTCGGGGCTGATATTTCCTACTGCTTGAAGCGAGCTGCAAAGGTTCGTAATGGCCGAGTCATGACTGGTGTTCGCAGGTTTCATAGGCTGGCTGGCGTCCCCGCCACCCGTGCCCGCAAGACTCGGGTTCTCCTTTCAGGTATCTTTCCCCACGTTTTGCATGGAGCTGAAACTTGCACAGTGCCACGTACAGTGTTGCAGCGGCTGCGCTCCTATACTGCCTTGTCTTTGAATCTTAGGAAAAAAGGGGCATCACCCTGGCTGTCTTGCTTGCTGGGCACATATCGGTGCGTTGATCCCGAATTTGTCCTATTGATGAATCGCATTTCCCTTTATCGGCAGGTAACCCGGGAATTGCCTGACTTCAACGCATTATTTCGGGATCGTTTGGACCCTGGTGGCAGGTATAAAGGTCCCACGCAGTTGTTGGTTGGCCTCCTTGCCGATCTTGGGTGGGAACATCTGGGTCAGGGCACCTTCGTAGATGAACCAGGGCGGTCCTTCCACCTTGTCCTGACTTCCTTGGACCACATTGAAGCTCTCCTTCTGAGTTCCTGGTCCCAAAAGGTTTGTTCTCAGGTCTGTCACCGTAAGTACCTTGAAGACCTTCATTGTATCGACGTTTCCGCTACCCTGTCTTCCTCTCACCTGCTGCCCTCGGAGCGCGGACTGCTTACCATTCAACGTATTGGGGCCTTTTTCTCTGGGGAGCACGTTAAGCACTTTGCTCCAGAGGCGTGTCATTGCCCCTTGTGTGGTCAGCTCGATGGGCGTCTCCATCGTGCCGATGATTGCCCTCACACTAGGAGGTTGCGCGCAGCCTACCCGAAGTTGGAAGCGGCTTGGGCAACGATCCCCTCACACACTCGGGCCTACGGCATTTGGGAAGAGTTGTCCTCCCTTCGGCCTTGGCAGGCTGAACTTGACTCCCGGGTTCCATCGTTTCCCTCACGTACCTTAGATTCTACTCAGGTGGTGCTGTACACCGATGGGAGTTGTCTTCACCCAAAGACGCCACAGTGTCGGGTGGCTTCTTTTGCTGTCGTGCAGGCCTTGCCTGATGGTGGTCTTGGAACAATTCTTTCAGGTCCATTGCCGGGTTCGCATCAAACGCCCTACAGGGCTGAACTGTTCGCTGTGGTGACCGCTTTTGCTGCACATTCCCGCCCCCTGGTTTTTAGTGACTGTTTGGGTGTTGTGCGACGGGGTCGGGCACTCCTCCGTGCCCACCAGCACGGTCACCCCATTCATCTGCCCCGTACTAACACCGACCTTTGGACGATGTTCGTACAGCAGCTGGAACAGGTTGATGTCACCCATGCTGATATCCACTGGATCCCAGGGCATCAGAAGTGGGAATCATGCGATGGTCCGGCTCGTGTCCACGCTTGGTTTAACCAGTGGGCCGACAAGGTGGCCAAGCAGGCACTGCAGACACACCAGACGCCTCTCTTTCAGGCACACCTGCGAGCCTGGGAAGAGCGTGGTTTTGGACCTCGCTCGTTTTCACGCTGCAGTGGCGCAACTATTTGCCCAGGAGAAACCCGAAGCACCTCCTCGCGCGCCTATCCACATTGAATTCATTCAGCAGGTTGGAGCCCCTGTATACTGCACTCTTCCTGCGGTTTTCCCCCCCAGCTGTCATCCTCGGTTCACGCAGCATTTGGCTGCTTGGCTTTGTACTCGTGCGTGGACCCCTTCTGCCGTCGTCCCAGGTGTTGGTCATCTGACCGATATGAGTTGGCTTGAACTCTTTTGGGGTTTTTTGTGGGATACCCGGGGGTATCCACCTTTCTTGTTCCAGGGTGACTGGGTTACTGTCTCTGACGACCCTGTGCACCTGTTTGTGCTGCCTTGCGCACATACGCTTTTGCGTTCTTTTATCAAGTTTCTGGACAGTCTTTTGAGGGTCGGTGTGTCCTACCCATGGGGTCAAAGATTGTCTCAGGTCTCTTCTGTCAGTTTGCTTGGCAGTCAGTTTCCTTGTTCTGGTTTTGCTGGCCGGCTCCACTTGGAACTGCCTGCGATCAGGTCTCTCTGCGACGTTTTTGCTAAGTGTACAAAGGTCACGGCTCTGCACCTGCCCTTTGTATAGTTGTCTGCAGTGGTCTGGTGGCTCACCGTACTGGTCGGCCATTAGCCCAGTCTCACGCTTCGACTTGAGACGAACGTCCGAGAGGGTGCTCGTGGGCAGGTACGGATCAGCATCACTATGGCCATCTTCTTGACCTTGACCTTGGCCCTGGCAGGAGATCTATCTCCCAACTACAGACGGACCTGATTGCTTCTCGACCGCTCAAGCTTCAACTGCAGGTCCCGTTGAGGCTTACTTGCTGGCTGCGGAGCACTTCCCGCTTTCCGTTGTCTGCTGTCATCCAGTATCTTGGGTCTTCGGTTACAGAACTGTTGGCCAGCCTTGGTGACGTATGCAATGAGTTGGAGCTGCACCCCCCCGCAACTGAGGACGAGGCCAAGAGCTTGCTTCTCAGCACTTTTGCTATCAAACTTGCCAGAGATAATGACACGTCTATGGCTCCGGTAGAGGAATGGCTTACCGCGATTGCTAGGACCTTGTTGACTCCACTGCCACTTCGTGAACTCATTGTCCTTCTGCATGCATTCATTCCACAAGTTGGTGCTAGTCGGTACACCCGTGAGGCAGTCCATGCTAAGCGAAGTGCTACCAGCTTTTGCCCGAAGATCAGCATCAAACCAGTGGCCAGAGGTCACTTTGG
>VSDK01013717.1:27400-43113 GCA_009767595.1 Symbiodinium kawagutii
GTTGAGGTCCGGCAGCGACCGCTAGTCGTGCATGGTCGTGGTTGAGGTCCGGCGAGGAGGAGAAGGAGGAGGAGAGGAGGAGATGGAGGCGGTGGAGGAGGAGGAGGAGTCAGCTCTGATAAAATTTAACAACCCTCACCTGACAGGTGGGGAAAAAGAAAATTTAGCGAAGGTTTGCGCCTGTCGTTCCAGGACATGTGTTGTCCCCGCGCGAGTGTGCAAAATGTCAAAGCTAGGAGAAACCATAATAAAGTTTTTCGCAAAGATGAATACCCGACTGGGGCATGACGTTTGCAGGCCAGGAAAAACGAATTCCCGACTGGATCATGAGTGGGAAATATGGGACGTCGGAGTGCGGAGATTAAGTGATCGCAGGCTCTTGTTGCGCGAAAATTGTTTGCAGCATTGCGGCAAAATGCTGGGCCGAGCGTGGGTGAACTTCCAGGAGGCTATCCTTAAACCTCTGCTTGGGCGAAGAAGACAAGCGCAAGTGGCGCGTGTGTTTGCAAAAGCCATACGGGCTTGTTATTAGTACTATTTACCGGAAGATGATTCACGCGCCAGGAAGGCTGGCGCAGCGCCGGAAACTTGTAGGTTTGCCCGCAGTCTGTCCACGTCGCAAGCATAGCGGCGTAGGGTTTGGTGATTTCTTGTTGGTCGCAGGCGCGTTGGTTGTATCGGAGCAACGGGCGCGCTGGCTAAATTGTGCGCCTGAGAGGTTTGGCGCAGGTTTGGCAATGGTTGCGCGGAACGCGTGTCCAACCTGTGCTTTTCTTTTTTTCGCGATTCCAGTCGATTCTAGTATGTCCCGCTTTGCTCCGATTGTTGTTGTTGATTTCCAAAAAGCCCGAAAGAGAACATTTGATTGACATTTTGGCTGACCGAATGGTTTGAACTTGTTTCTGGACCAGGTTGAAAGCATGTTTACATTTACATGATTGAGATTCCATGGAAATGCCATTGCCCGCTACTTCCTTGACGGCGAACCTTTCCACCCCCATAGACTCTTAACGCCAAGTGGGTTGCCCTTTTGTTTGCTTTGGAGCTTGTGGCGGAGTAGAATGCGTTCGCAATAAACAACAGTGTATTTTATAATTGGCGAAAAACTACTCCGCCAATTTTGCATGGTAATGGCCACGGTTTTCTATAGCGCCTGCTCCGCAAACGTCTTACCCCATACTTACCCCGCGCAGTTTTCTGCGGAGAAAATATACATTGGTTGCGTAAGGAAACTACTCCGCCCAGACGCCATCAAGCGGTTTCTTTCGAAAGCTGTGAATCCAATATGCAAACCCGATGCCTTGAGCATTTTCAAGTTTGAAGGGCCCCGGCCTCACGTGGAGCCCAACAGGGCATCTGGAAAGGCTGACGTTGGCGCTGTGAGGTTTGGCGACTTCTACGTGCTTTGCGACGCAAAAAGGCTCCTTGTTACTTATCAGTGACCTGGGAAAAGTTCCGGACTAAAAGTCTAAGGGTATGTAGGGTTATTGGTTGCTTCCAAGAAGTCATGGATGTTGGGGGTCTTTGAATATAGTATTATAGCGGCCCGAGTCCCCGAGCAACCTCAAAACCGGAATTATAATGGCAAAAGCCTACAAAACCAGAACCTCAAAAAACGTCATCAATCGATTGAGGACCTCAAAACGTATTGGAGCCAGCCATCGGAAGCAAAACCTCAAAAAAACTCAGGAACTTCAAATGTGTCTGAGCCTAGCAGGTTTGGGGATGTATTCGCACGGAATTAGTAAGGGCGTAGGTTTGGCAAAGTCCAGATCATCAGACCGCCAAGCAACCAAGAGCTTTTCATGTTGCGCGCAACCTAAACATGACCAAGCCGCATTGCGCCCATGTACCCGCTTGGCCAGGCGCTTTATTTGTTGCGCGGTACCCTTTTCCATGGTCCAGGTTGGCAATTTAATTATTCGGGCCGGTTTCCTTGGGTGCCATGTGCCTGGCCCTTCTCAGTAATGGACATCAATGATGGCTTCGTTTTGATTGAACAAATGTGGGTTCATGTTGACGCAGTCGCCGCGAAATCATTACTTGGTGGGGGCGTGGGGCAGGCGAGAAGCCCCATGAAAGCAATTATTCGCCCACTTGGGTCACAGGCAGTTCCGCAACAAAAGGAGAACCGAATTCTAGAACTTGAAAAGCGTCAGTTTTCCAAGGACGTACAAAAGTGCACCGGCAGTGGACAGCGGCTTTGTGTTTCAATCGTGAGAAGGCATATAAATCTATTCCGCCCCCGACAAAATTATCATGTTTCAAACCAAGATGTTGTGCCCAAAAAATGGGTTTTATTGCGTCCAACAAATGGGTTCAAAAACGATTTTGGGCGAAGGACAGATCGGCTGCAAAATAATTGTCAGAGCAAGGATTGGGCCCTGTTTTTGGAACCAATTTTGGTGCCAATGTTGGTCCCCTTCCTTTTTCTTTACACTAATGACGTCCCCAAATCGGGGGCCGAAAAAGGGCCCAAAAATGGGAACCCATGTCACGGTTTTTTAAGCCGAAGCAAATCGTGGTTTTTTTCGGCGCTATCTTGAAAGTCTTGTCCGCTTTCTGCGCGCAAGAAATCTGAAATTTTAGCCGCTCCGATATCGTGAGTTAACAAGAATGAGAAAAGTTAGCGTGATCATCCAGTTTTTCGTACATAGAAACCCTTAGGCATTCCAGCAGTATGACGTTCGAACAACGCAGCCAGTGGACGAACTTCCTCATCCAGTCCATGCGGCGGGAGGCGCCGCCGGGATATGCGCGTCCTTCACTTCATCAGATCATGTTGTGTGACAAAGCTGCGTTCATTGGATTTGCTGCCGCAATGAGACAAGCGCGTCCAGGACCAGATTGAATTTTTCCATTGGGTGAAAGCCTTCTAGCGCTTCGCCGTGACCCCATGATCGCACTCCACCTTGCACCGTTGGCAAGGATTACCCAGGCTAGCAATTCAGGTTGTACAAAGGACTCGACATACAATGCAGAGCGACCAAGGAGCGTAGCCGTAGCCCGAAATGACAGGAAGGGCAAAGGCAAGGGAAAGAAGGGGAAGTCACCGCCCCTTCCCATGGGCTTGAAGGGGAAACGGCATCGAATTGCAAATGGAGATCCAATTTGCTTGCGTACAGTTTTGGAGGATGCGATTTGGCAGGTGATGGAATGCGGTGCCCAAATGGATGGCATGTTTGTTGCGAGCCCAAGTGTTTGATGGATCACCCCTTGCCCAAGCATCCCAAGGAAGGCCAACCGCAGAAGGCATCTCGACGGTGCCCTAGCGATTGGACCAACACGCTGCTTGACAAATGCTTCATGATTGAGTTTTTCAGTGGAACAGCTACGTTGCGTTTGGTCGCCCAACAGCATGGAATGACAGCGTCAACGGCTTTGCGCAAAATTCGAAAGCGTGGAGCCAAGGCCGCCATCTTCGTTTTTGATTTCTTGAATCCTAAGGATCGGGGAGTTGTTGTACCGTTGGGCTGAATCACCTTTGCTTGCCTGGTGTCACATGGCGCCTGTATGCGGGACTTGCTCTCGTGCTCGAGAAGTTCACAACTGTGGACCTCGCCCTTTGGGATCAGATTTTCACCCTATGGGCCTTCCAGATTTGACTCCGACCGAACAGCGGCGGGTTGATTTGGCTAACGAGATGTATGATGAGGCCTGCAAGTTCTTTGCGCATTGTCATTCTAAAGAACCCCTGTGACGTTGGAAAATGTAACCAACAGCATATTTTGGTTAACGCAGCCCTTCTTGCGTTTGCTGCAAATTTGGGACCTTTTCTACAGTGACGCAAATGTGTATATAATGGGGAGTTCAAGGCCAAAATGGACCAGGCTTACTGCGAACTTTGAACGTGTCACTGAAATGAATGCAGCGTGTGACAACAGCCGCCCGCATGCTGTGTGGGGAAAAACCTTCGACAAACAATTCCGTGAGGTTTATGCTACAAGCATGGAAGCAGACTATCCCAGACGGTTTTGCGTCTCATTGTTTCAGTGCGTCATGAGACAGTTTCAAGATCAGAACATCTTCTTGCCTCCTGAATCGCGTGTGGACTTGAATGAAGGACAATCCGGACTATGCCATGCAAACCGCCAGGATTGCCAACAAACAGCAATCACGACGAGCAAAGCTGCCTCCGTTGATCCTTGCAACACAATGAAATTGCAGTGTTTATTGCCCCTGCGAGCAGCGCAAAAACTGGTTTACAACAGCAGGTTCCCAGTTCTTCACGTTTCCTTTGGTGCAGTGCTACAAAATCACCTTTTTCCATAACAGGGGGAGTGCAGCAAGGTGATGAGTGCGTTGAAGTTGCCTTTGGAATGCCGTGGACCGCTGAAGAATTTATTTTTAAAGCGCTTGATCATGGACATCCAGCAAACTTCTGCAAACTAGTGCCAGTTCAAGCAGCTGTGGATTTTCATGTTGAACATTCTGCAATGGAAATCGATGATCGCAGAAGGGACTGGGCAAAGCGGTGGCTGAAACGATCCATGGAGTTAGCCCGTGAGGACAGGCGACAACCTCTAGACATGCATCCACTTCAAAGAAGAAAATTCTCTTCACCAGTGAGCTATTGGAGATTTTGGAATATGAAGATGTCGATGCTGTCACTTTTGTTGATTGGAGACGGGATCCACTCTAGCCGGTGAGATTGACAGTGCAGCGGTTTTTCAATCCTCGTACAAACTTTGCCTGACTACGGAGTCCCAACTTTGTGAGAGTGCCCCAAAACGAAATGCACTTGTCATGGGAATGACGAAGAGCTCGGGAGATGAGAAGCTTGACAAAGCAGCTCTGCAAGAAATTCGAGAAGAAATGATTCGAGGATGGGCCGATGGGCCTTGGAGACTTGAACAGCTGCCGGAAGGTGCAGCCATTTCCCGTCGTTTTCCCTTAGCTCAAGGAGAGAAAATCCGAATGATAGATGACTACTCAGTCTCAGGAATGAACGGCTTGTGCACCATCCATACAAAGCTGGATCTACATGTCATCGACACTTTTGTGGCCACGTCAAATCTCATTTCACGAAGATGAAGGAGGTGAGCAAGGACATGGCTTTGGTTGCGAAGACATATGACCTCAAGAGTGCCTATCGCCAGAGACCGGTCAAGGAAAACCGCTTGAAGTTCGGATAGTTTTGCATCTACAATCATGAGAGCGCTTCCGTTGAAGTGTACCGTTCGAAGACCTTGCTGTTTGGAGCTGCCCACAGTGTTGATAATTTCCTTCGCTTGGCTCGGATGTTGCGCTGCGCTGCTTGTAGGGGTGCAAAGCTCATCGCAACGAACTTCTATGATGACTTCATCTTGGCGTGACGTAGAGGATTCGTCCAAGAGTGCCATGGAGCTCATCTTTCTGCTGACCGGCGGGGACTTCCCCCCGGAGGGGCGAAAAGCAACGAAATATTCAGAAGTGTGCACTGCCTTGGGGGTCGCTTTCAATCTTAATGACTCGAAAGATGGCATCCTTGAAATCTGCAACGTTGAAAAACGTGTTCAAGAGCTGGTGGAGCAAATCAACACAGTTATCAACAACAACCCCCTACCACGTGCAGAGGCTTTGCGTTCGCGTGGAAGGCTAGGTTTTACTGACGGCTTTCTACATGGACGTCTTGGGGTTTTGGTGCTCAAACGTTTAGTGGATCATACCTATGGGTCAGCCGCAAAACTTGATCAGGGATTTATTGATTTGTTTTCATTCATTAAGGAGCGATTATTGAATTCCAAGCCTAAACGAGTCGACTCTTCTACAGCGCAAGAGTGGCGCGTCTTCGCTGATGTTTCCTTCGAACAAGGAACTCGCTGTGCTGGTCTTGGAGTTGTACTCGTGGCCTCGGATGGAAGCGTCCGATCTTGGTTTTCGTGCAAGCTGGATACGGAGACGTGCGTTCTATTTGGTGCCTACATGAAGGATACGATCAAAAACGAACTTGAGATGCTTGCCGCTTTCGTTTCTTTAGAAGTGTGGTCCTCCTACCTTGTGTCATGATACCCGGTACACTATGGTGACAATGACTGACAGTGTTCGACGTGCCCTCATTCGTGGAACAGGAATGGGATGCGTAGCGGAATGCATTGTCAAACGGCGCCTTCAGCTAGAGACAGTCTTCAACACGAATGTTTGGTTTGTGCGTGTACCTACAAAAGCAAACATAGCAGATCTTCTTTTGAGATTCGTTGCGCGCGCTTTACTCACTGCGAGGAATGATGCGTCGCAAGCTGCCAACTCCAGCCTGGCCCTTTTCTTAGCTGCAGTGAAGGTGGGCAGGAACGAGCTTAAGAGGAAGAGGGGGTGAGCGGAGATGTTCGCCCCCAGTTGTCAAAAAGGATCCAGCTGCACTGACAGAACGTTGACGATGAAACTCCATGAAATGGATCGAATAGTCTGACGCACCTCATGCAACGCATGATGAAGTTTTATTCATAAGACAAAACAGATGAAAGAGTTTTAAACTCTTGAAGCGCACACAGTGAACAGTTTGAGTTGCAACCTTTGTGAACCAACCTGCTGTGATCCAGTACAGTTGTTCAAGTCAAGTTGCAACTTGCAGTTGAGTAGTTTGAACTTTAAGTAAAGTTCTTTAAGTTTCTCACTGCCTCAGTTTCAGTTTGAGTCACGCTTGCAGTTGACACGTTGAGTTCATACGCCTGCAGTGTGGCTCACAGGGTCAAATGACCAGAGCCATCAACATGCATATGCGCATCAAGTGATGTTCTGCATGTTCATGTCAAGTGACATTTTCTTTTCGTGTTTCTTCACCACGTTTCGTGCCTTCCACTCCTTGTTTGCAATGACGTCCGGAGAAGAGCCTTCTGCTGCTGGTTTGCCACGTGAAGCTGATGCCACGGCTCACCGTGATCGAAGCCGCTCACCGGCTCCAAAAGAGAAGGAGCCCAGTGATGGCCATGAGCCAGCGCCGGCCACGCCAGCTGGTTTGACTGAGGGCCGAGTTGACCCAGTGATCACCACCGTGGCCCAACAATTGCAGCTGGCTGTGCAGAGCTTGCAAGAAACCACTCGCCTTCTTGAAGCAGCCACCAGTGGCACGGTGCGCCACGAAGACCTTGCTCGCAGTTTGGAATCCCTGGGGGCCGGAGTGAACTATTTTGCCAGCGTTACCAAGGCTTCAAACAGTTCCATCAAAGAGATGTATGCCAACTTACGCTGGGCTTTGATAGCCCCCAAGATCCCGATCCATCAGCAGTTGGACACAATGAGCCAGAGCTTGAGCATTCTGGCGAGCAACCTGACCGGCCTTTGCAAGTTGCAGAAGCAACACTTGGATTGCAGCACGACTCAACTGCCAAAATTTGCAGGACCTCAACGTCAAAGTCGTCCGATTGACGACAGGTCATGGAGAAGATATAGCAGCAGATGCAACAAGTAGCTGCTACGCCGTTGTCTCGGTTCCCACCTGCACCATTCGGCACCATGCCGCCTGTGATGCCTGTCCCGACCCCTGCGCCTACTTCAATGCCAGCTCCATTGACTGGCAAATTCCATTGCTACTTGGGACCACATGCCACCAATTTGGAGCCCAACAAGAAGAGCAATCCTCCAGGTCCAGGTTACGGTGCTGTTCCCTCCATGAAAGGCAATGGCCTCACAGCATGGGATACGCAGTACAGCAAAAGGCGCAGCATTTCGCCAACTGCGTTCAATGAAGAGAGATTGGGAGGCATCAACCAGAGTTGGGCCCCCAAAGGGTTTATGGCCGTTGATGGACCCGGCTATGGATTGCGTCGGGTTTAAGCCGAAGAGGGAGCAAGCAGTTGACTATCTCCCCGATCGAGTCGAGTGGCTCTCCGCTTCGGAAGGACTATAAGAAGCAGATGGCAGACCACCGCGGTCGAGCTCGACTGAGCGCCAATCTGAGGGGTGATGTTTCAATGGTTGACTCCTTTCCTCTGGGGTAATTTCGCGAGTCAACCCAGTTGTTTAAAGGACAAGTGTCCATCAGCGATGTCAAGAAGTGAGTCAACCTGGTTTTTCAAAGGGCAAGTGTCCTCGGTGATGTCAAGAAAAAGGGCAAATGCTCTCTACACATCACCAAGCCAAGTGGCTTTACACATGTACATGTGTTAACTTTGCACGTCACGTCAGTGTAACAGGCATCAGGTTTCAAAAGGTCAGTGATCTTTTTGGATGTTGCAGTCATTTGCAGTGATGTCAGTTGAAGAATGGACAAGTGTCCAGGAAGAGAAGCTCAAGTGGACTTTTGGACAAGTGTCCAACAACATAGGTCACGGTGCTCAAGTGGGCAATTATCACATTTGGCAAGTGCCATTTGTCATGTGCTGTAGTGCTAGTCTCACTGATACGAGTGTATCCTGGGATGCAAGTGCATCTGCTGTGAGGCTCAAAGCACTGAAGTGTTGTCAACATTCATGCATTCATTTTTCCTAATTTTAGTCCGACCTGATAGTCCGTCACCCCACACTTTCACCATTCAATGCTGTTCGCATTTTCTGCATTTTGACTCATTTTGCAATGGAGCCGGAGGATCATGGAGAGGAGCTGGACAGTGAAGAAGTTTCGAGAGAAGCCATGAGAGATCTTTTCGAACCAACTTATCATACTGATGATCTAGATGGATCGGTAGCTTCGGATGACATGAAACTTCCTTTGCCAGTTGACTTGGATGGAGGTGAATCGGTAGGATGTGAAGTTTTTGAAGATGGTTACACGGATGGTGAATCACAACCTTGGCAGTCCGTAGGCAAGGAACCAGAGCATCCTCTTAGCAGCATTGATCGTGTCAATCTCTTTAGCGTCATAGACAATGCCTGCCTGTCAGTTGCACCCGCCGTCGGAGTGAGCTACCCTTGGGAAACAGGGCCAATGAAAGCTGTTTTCTCGGAGGATCATAGCGAACTTGAACTGCCGACCCCAGTGTTGGGACAGACTAGACCTTTCAGCACCTCGGATCTTGAGGAAAGCTGCAAGAGGGCTAGAGTAATGAAGGAGGTTAGAGGAAGTTACCAAGACATAATCAACTTCAGTAGGACTGACTCTGATCTTGAATTGGACGAGGCAAGAATGTCGAGAGCTCTACAAAAGTGGTACATGATTTTCAGGTCTGGAAGAGGCGCAGCACCCATGGGCTGTGACATCGAGGCCATGATATCCAATGGACGGCTCCTTGACCTGCAGCGCCTTTTTGGCAACCGTAGTGCTAGTACAATCTTGAAAAGAGGCAGTTCTATATTAAACTTTGTGAGCTGGTACAAGAGTGAGCACTTCTCGTTGACACCTTTCCCGATGGAACAATCAGTTGTGTTAGACTATATTTCTCACTTGGAATCCAAGAATTGTCCAGCATCAGCCCTCAGTGGGTTCTTGGAAGCTTTGAATTTCTGCCATCACGTGTTAGGTCTTGACGTGATCAGAGGAAACATTGGACCCACGTTGAACTTGCCCAAACAATGCCAAAGGAGGGTCGAGCTTAGAGAGTTGGACAAAGCTGAGAGGAAACAGGCAAGGATACTGTCTGTTCAAGAGGTCAATGCACTTGAATCAACCCTCGAAGACGAGCGGGAATCCATACATGATAGAGTAGCATCTGCAAGTTTCCTTTTCTGTCTACATAGCAGAAGTCGTTGGAGTGATGCGAGAAAGGTTTACCAGTACAATTAGGACATTCTCGAAGATCATGGAAAGCTTTCTGGTTACATAGAGTTCAAAACAAGATCTCACAAGACTGCTAGGGATGTTGCTAGACGAGGACTTGCGATGCCCCTTGTTGCCCCAATCTGGGGAACAGGCAAAACACCGTGGGGATTGAACATGATCAAAGTGTATCAAGCAGCAAAACTACAACTTAGTGATTTGCATCATCAGCCTCTCCTTCCAGCTCCATCTCGAGAAGGAAAGTGGACACATCGGAGTGTCACCACAGTTGAAGCAGGTCATTGGCTGATGTCTTTGTTGTACAAAAAGAGGGGAGGTTGAACCCACAACTTTACATACGCTCAAAGGAACTGCTTTGAGCTGGTGCGGCAAGTTTGGTTTGCAACCCGAGACTCGTTTGCTTCTAGGACATCACGCCGGTAGCCACAAATCAGCAGACACATATGCCCGTGATGTTTTAGCTCAACCCCTCAGAGAGTACGAAGGGGTCTTGCAACAGATCCGCATAGGAGCATTCAAACCTGACAGCGCTAGGTCAGGCCTTCTCAATCCTCCTGAAGTTGTGGACCCTAGGAGTGTTCAAGTCGACACACCCCTGAGTTCAATGCGACCTCCGCCTGATTTCCTGGAGAGGAATGAGCAACATGACAGTACGAGTGACCCGTCAAGTTCATCATCAGAGTCGTCAGAAACAGCTCGTGTCCACCAGGAAGAGGAAGAGGTTGCTGCGTCTTTGGATCCAGTCATACATCCATCACAATGGGAACCAGATTTCCATATGTACCAACACCATCGAAGTGGCATTGTTCATCTGATGGCTTTCGGTACGACCTCGGGTCGTTTCAGTTGCGGGCTGAAGAGCTCAGCAGAGTACCGAGAAGTTGAAGAAGTCACCTTTTTGTCACTTCGTAAATGTAAACGTTGTGAA
The DNA here is from genome assembly GCA_009767595.1 of Symbiodinium kawagutii. NCBI lineage: Eukaryota > Dinophyceae > Suessiales > Symbiodiniaceae > Symbiodinium > Symbiodinium kawagutii. The sequence continues at coordinate 37,959 of VSDK01013717.1, forward strand.
ACGGCTAGACCTGTCAAAGACGTAGGATCTTTGGCTTCTGCTTTGGAGAAGAGGCGGCGACAGGATGCGGAATAAAACGGTGCGTACTGCTTCAGTTGTTTCAACTTTCCCGTCATTAGCGCTCTTTTGTTTCTTTCTTTCCTTATTATTTCTCATTTTCCGAAGTTTGTACTTAAGCATCATGGGAACCTTGCTAGAGTCGGTAGAAGCCTTCAAGGCAAGAGCCTTGAGGGTAACCTGTCCAGTCAAGAGATAGATGCCATAGTGAGGCATGGAACTGACACGTTGGCGAGATTGGCCTTTGCAGCCTGTCCGCCTGGACAATCACCAAGTGATGACCAGGTCAGAGCCTTGTTCCTAGGCACCTTTGCACCCAGTCCAGGTGCAATGAGCTCCTTGAAGCGTTTGATTTTTGAAGCGCAAACCCTAGTGGTAGCTGACGTCAAGCAGAAAGTATTAAGGAAAGAAGAAACACAGGTGGTGAGCCTTGCGCCCGCCGAGAGGGAATCTAGACTCACAGACCAAAGAACCCGGCTGACAGGTTTGAGATTGAGAGGTGAGGAAGAAGTAGCTCACCAGTGCTATGATCTGGTCCTCAGCATGATGGAGAAAGACTCCTTGATTTACTTAGGACCAGAGAAATTCATCACTCGCAGGGCTGAACTGCAACACAAGAGGCCTTCCAAGGAGTTGTCCCTCGACGCCTCAACGTTGATAGTCAAAGACAAACACCCTGCATTCGAACACAGAACTTGAAGTTGTCAACGCTCTGTGGCGCCGCAGCCTTGCCTTTGACTTGGTCAAGCTTGTCGCCTACGACAAGTTCAATGCATATTGCTGTGAACTTATAGATCACATCACGCTTCCCCCTCCTCCGGGGTACAGCCAAGTGTCCGTGCAACAAGTGTTGCGTGCTGATCGTGCAGCTTTCCTCTACATAGCAGAAAAGCTTACCGCACTCAAGAGGACAGCGCTCAACGAATCTCCGCTTGAACAGATGCTGGGGACCGTTTTGAGCCACAGTGCTGTGAGTTTCCACCTTCTCCCATTGCCTCAAGGCCAGCCAAGCAGGCGCAAGATTGAACCATCGAAGAAAAGAGAACGAGCAGTCTCGAGGGACCGATCGGGCAGCCCTCCCTTGCCAATTTGGCCTCGCAAGGGAAAATCACAGAAAGGCAAAGGGAAAGGAAAGAAGTCCAAGGGTCCACGCATTCCAGAAGGGCTGATCGGAAAAGCCTTGGAGACGGCAGATGGACGCCGCCTTTGCTGGGCTTACAATCTCAAAGGTTGTGATGATGCAGAACCTGGCCAAGCCTGTAAGCGAGGTCTTCATCTTTGTGCCGAGCCGGGATGTTTCAAGCCACACAGTCTGTCACAACACAAGTGACAAACCTCAATGATTCCTCAAAGCTCTGCACTCAGTGTGTCCAAGCCAAAGTGCAGGGTAAGCCTTTGAATCAATTCTTCGGCATAGAAATTTTCTCAGGTACAGGGCGCCTCACAGCGTGCCTCAAAGCAATTGGGCTAAATGACAGTGTAGGAGTCGACCACAAGTTGCATCCTCGCTTGACATGTCCAACTTTGCCTTTTGACTTTCTTGGCTCCTCCAATCAAGAGCTAATTCAATCTCTCATTGCATCACCTTTTTGTGTTTACGTGCATTTTGCACCTCCCTGCGGAACAGCCAGTCGAGCACGACTGATCAAACGTCGTAGCCGTTACAACCCTCCAGTGGCGCGCACTGACCGTCATCCCAATGGACTTCCAACTTTGACCGGAGATCTTCGCGCCAGAGTTCTTCTTGCAAACTCTTTGTATGAAGTGACTTGCAAACTCATTCACTTTTGTCATACTTGCCAAGTTCCATGGTCGTGTGAAAATCCAGGTCGCAGTTTTATGTGGGATACCACTCATTTTGCCAAGCTGTTGAAAGAACTGGAGGATTTTCAAACCACCTTCCATCATTGCAGGTATGGAAGCGGTCGTCGCAAACTCACACGTTTGGTACACACAGTGCCCACGTTCCAAGCCTTAGCTGCTCATTGCCAAAATGACCATGAGCATGAACCCTGGGGGCAATTGCCCGATGGTCGCTGGGCCACGGGTGATGAAACAGCTTACCCTTGGGATCTTTGTCGCACCATGGCCTTTCAGCTAGCTATGCGCCTTCAACAGTGTGGCGCGCAAACAGTCACTCCGAGCTTTGCGCGACAAGAAGCCACCGTCCAAGCTCTGAGGGCCAGCGCTGACATTCAACCTCGCAGAGGAATTCCTCCCATGGTGCCTGAATTCATTCGAGTCATTGAACATCCAGCTTCGTCTCCTTTGCCACCGTATAGCCGTCAGCTGAGCATTCCTTTTCGGGTGTACATCGCGAGTGCTGGGACCAAAGAAGGGTTTGAACAAAGCAACTCAACAGACGATCTCATCACAGTTGGCATCCATAGGAGCCCCAGTGAATTCGTCCAAGAAGCTTTGATGATAGGACACCCCACACAGGTCCAAGCTATCTTTCCTTCTTGTATCCGGAAAGTGGTTGATGAGACTCTGTCACAATCACATGAATCTTTGGCTAAAGAAAGGACAGCTGAACTCAGGAGATGGGCCACTTTAGTAGCTGACCTTAAAGAACGAGAGAACCAGTTCAGGTCAGAGATGAGCTCAAGAAGAAATGAAGTGCTCAAAGACAAAAAGTTGGCTTTATTCGAGACACTCATCACTGAAGCGGGTCACCAGGATGTGAATCTCATTGACGACTTTGACAAAAGGTTTCGACTTGACTGGAGAGCTTCCCAAGTCAGGAGTATTTGACAGGCACCTTCGCCCAGCCAAAGTTTCTTGTGCCAACCTTAGAACCTTTGCCAAAGTCAGCAGAGATAGCATACTCAAGACCGTCAGCAGTTCGGGGGAAGAAGAGCTTCAAAAAGGACTTTGGGAGGCCACGTTGAAAGAAGTAGACAAAGGTTTCCTTGAGGGTCCTGTCGAACTGGAGTCGATGCCTTCAGATTCCCTCCTCACCAAACGCTTTCCAGTGAGGCAGAAGAACAAAATTCGTCCCATAGATGATTACAAAGCCAACATGGTCAATCAGTCAGTTACTCAGACAGAAGGAGTTTCCATACACACCATCGACCATATTGCGTCCATGGTAGCTTACTGGCTGAAAGCTAGTTCTGGCCAAGCAGGCAGATCGAAGCTGGTTGCCAAGTGTTGGGATCTGTCTGATGCCTACAAGCAAATTCTTCTGTCAGACGAGGCGTACCAGAGAGATGCGTTTTTGGCTGTGTTCTGCCCGAGTTCAGGCAGGGCAGAGGTGTTTCGACAAAAGGTCCTGCCATTTGGCTCGATAGCCTCGGTCACGGCTTTCCTTAGAGTGTCTCTGGCCCTGTGGGCAGTAGGGAACGTCAAACTTAAATTTGCTTGGTCAGCATACTTCGATGATTTCCTCAGTGTATGCGAAGAGGCTTCAGCTAAGCACTCAGATCTGTGTATTTCAGCCATGTTCTCGTTCCTCGGTTGGAGACTGTCTGAAGACAAGCTCCTTCCTTTTGATTCGGTATGCAAAGTGCTTGGAGTCCGATTGGACCTTGAAAGTGCCAAGCTTGGAGTGGCTCTGGTCGGTAACACCCCAGAAAGAATCAAGGAACTTGTCGAGGAACTTGACAAAATTCTCAAGGAGAACAAGTTGACGAGAAAGGATGGAGAGAGGCTGAGAGGCCGCCTGCAGTTCGCCAACCGTCAGCTCTTTGGAAGGGCATTGAGGAAGCATCTGAAAGAGTTGAGCAACCATGTGAGCTCAGGACGCAAAGTCCTGTCAAAACCCACACAAGAGGCTTTGAGCCAGCTAAGCAGGGCACTGACTCAAAACAAGCCAAGAGAAGTCACCCGTGGTTTGTCCGACCACGTTCACATATATGTGGACGCTTCCTTTGAACCGAATGGTTATGCTGGCATAGGAGGCCTGTGCGTCAGCAGTGACGGATCAGTGCTCAGTTTCTTCAGTGAAGCCGTACCCCAAGACCTCCTGTGCCTAGTAGAGAACGGAGACAAAGAAACTATCACCCTCGAGTTAGAGATGGTGGCTATTTTAGTGGCTGCCACTTTGTGGAAGGATGACCTCCGTTCAAAACGAGCCCTGGTCTTCACAGACAATGAGCCGGTAAGGAAGAGTCTCATTCGTGGCTTCTCGCAGAATCATTTTGTCAGTTGCCTCATGGATGCCTTTTATTCCATCGAGGAAGAAGTCAGTCCACTGTCAAGTATGGCTTGAGCGTGTGCCTAGCCAATCTAATCCTGCGGATGAGCCCTCAAGAGCTGAGTGCTCAAGTCTCATGGGATGTACCTGTAGACTGAGGGTTGACGTCGTGGAAGTTTGGGTCAAGTCGGCCCAGTTTGCAGGGGGTGACAGCGTGGCCAAAGATTGACCCCAATTCTCAAAAGAAAAAGAAGCGCTGCTTGCATTGTGTGAACTGTGTGCCGTTTTGTCAAAAGGAATAAGACGCACCTCATGCAACGCATGATGAAGTTTTATTCATAAGACAAAACAGATGAAAAGAGTTTTAAACTCTTGAAGCGCACACAGTGAACAGTTTGAGTTGCAACCTTTGTGAACCAACCTGCTGTGATCCAGTACAGTTGTTCAAGTCAAGTTGCAACTTGCAGTTGAGTAGTTTGAACTTTAAGGAAAGTTCTTTTAGTTTCTCACTGCTTCAGTTTCAGTTTGAGTCACACTTGCAGTTGACATGTTGAGTTCATACGCCTGCAGTGTGGCTCACAGGGTCAAGTGACCAGAGCCATCAACATGCATATGCACATCAAGTGATGTTCTGCATGTTCATGTCAAGTGACATTTTCTTTTCGTCCCTACCTCTCCCACCCTTGATCAAGTGATCAGGGATTCTGGACAAGTGTCCGTTCATAAGTGTCGTCATTGATCGAAATTATGGACAAGTGTCCAAGCGACAAGTGTCGCCAAGTCCGTTATCACGCTGGGCATTCACCCAACTTCACTCTCGTGATTCGACAAGTGTCGTAACAATATTTTGTTTGCATCTTGCAGTGCCATACATACTATCCTGTTCGTTGAGAGGTTTTCAGTCTTTGACCTTTATGGGACAGTTTTGAGGCCATCCCAACTTCGTCAAGTGACGAATCA
>VSDK01013717.1:43350-55850 GCA_009767595.1 Symbiodinium kawagutii
GAGCGTCGTCAAGCACAGTCATGGGCGTGTGCAGCTTGTGGATCAAGTGGCGGAGAGGGTGGGGCTTCAGTTTGTTGTCCCCTTAGTGGTCATGAAAATTTGACCCACCCTAGCAGCCACCCAAATTTTTCATGCCTGCCTACCCAGCCGTTGTGAGCGGAGCACGTTCGCCCCCAGTTGTCAAAAAGGATCCAGCTGCACTGACAGAACGTTGAGTATCTTATTCAACAGATTACTTTTTTTATTAGATTATCTTATTCAATTATCTGCAACACGGAAATCCCGCACTCCGTTACACTTCCCTTGATAATGGTCCGCACTCCCACTTCAGACCACAGAATTTCAGATTGGCCTTACCTTCCATTTTCTTGGCTCTGCAGGCGATCTTATTTTTTAAACACCTTAAATTACCGCAGAAACTGCAATTCGTTAGGTTTGCAACCTTCCCCACCATTTCTGAGCGCTCGGTAGCTAATGATTGTGCCTACCACGATGGTATTGCAGAATTTCACGAGATCGGCCGATTGTTCTCAATGAGCACGCGCGCAGACTCAACCTATGCCAAGAAGTGCAAACTCTACAAAAACCTATGTTCGAAATTCCCCTGGTCCAGAAAGATGACGTTAGGCCACATATTGGGGACATTTTGGACAATGAAGCTGGTGTTGGGCACCCCTGTGGGCGCACCTGACCTGGGCCCTGCTATGGGCCCTCTCGGCCCATTTTTCACCAGTCAACATTTGCAATAACTTCCTATTCCCCATCGATCTGGTCTCACAAAGTGCTAAAACCACATCACCTCAGTGTTGCACACATCACATCGGCATTGCAGTTGCCCTAGAATTTGCGCTGTCCTGCCAGGAACTGTTGGGAAGTGGCAGCATTAATTTTACTTAACATTCGAGTTTATTTAGTTGTTTTCACCTCTTGGGCTTGCCCAAAGTTATGTTCTCCCCACATCTGTTCCGGTGTGCTTGTGTGTCTTCCTTTGTGTTTGTTTCCTCTTCTTCTGTGAATGGCACTTGGAGCAAAACCTTGGCGCTACAACGTGAGTGTTGAATTTTCGTCAGTGATGTCCTTGCTGTTACATGTATTTCATGACAGTCGATTTGGATTCAGTGATTCTTGCAGTTGAGTTGAGTTGTCATTTCGATTCACACTTGGATTTCCACTTGCTTCGATTGATTTCAGACTTCGATACATTTCCTTGCAGTTTGGCTGAGGGATGGGTAGTTTTTTTTTGTTGGGTAGGGACTGTAGACCGTTGGCGCAATGGAGGACGATGTTGATGCAACACCTACCCTCGGTGCAATTGAGCCGGACTCTGGATGGTCTAGATTAGAAGAGATCGATAAGAATCTGGCTGTGAGTTTCAGAAAGCATTTCAAGACACCCGGTCATTTGAGTGCTGCTGTGTATTCGGAAGATGTTGCCTTAGAACTGGTTGACCTTGCTTTTGGAGGGCACTTCGGATTAGCGAAACGTAACGCTGTGGCTAAAGCTCTATATGACTGGGCAGAGACTATGAATCCCTCAGCCTTGAAGGAAGCGAAATTGAGGCGTTTGGACCGTGAGCACGGTGCTGATGCATTGAGGAGTGTCCCGGTGGATGCTGGTGATGTATATGCGAACCTAGTGAACAACAGTCCATGTCTCGGATTGGCGGCGCTGCAGAAGTATATGAAGAAGAAAGCGAGTAGTTCCAGTAAGCAGGAGAAAGAGGATGCGAAACGTAAAGGTTGGGCCTTGAAGCTTGCTGCTTTCATTCAGGAATCTGAGTTGCCAGTTTGTGGTGCAATCGAGAGATCGAACGATGCCAATAACATGTGGGTTCGTGCTTTTGGTTCACGTCGGGCTAACACACTGAAGAATCGTGTTTACATATGGGAGCGATTCAGAGCGTGGCTGATTGCAACGCATGGACGGTGCTGGCCTCAGGGTGTGAACGATTTGCTGGAGTACTTAGATGAGAAACATGAGATTCAGCCTCTGGGGAAAACAATTCCTTCTTCACTTCTGGCTTCTTTGGTTCTGTTGGAGAATGTTGGTCAAGTGGCATTTGAAAATCGCATTTCAGAAGATACTTTACTCCTTGAAGCAGTGAAGTCTTGGACAACTGAATTGGAGACGGATGCTCCACCACGGCGACAAGCTCAGATGTACTCAGTGGCAATTCTTGTTTCAGCTGAACTGATGTTGGATGATGAGAACTTTCCTTTGGGTATCAGGTTCTACTGCTTTGTCCTTCTACTTTTGACTTGGGGAACTATGCGATGTGATGATATTCAGAACATTGACCCACGGAGTTGCGTCCTGTCTCAGCTAGGGCTTCGATTTGTGATCAGACGTACAAAGACTACGGGTCCGGGGAAGTCCGTGGGAGCCTTGAACGGTTTCGTTGCAAGGATGGTGAGTTTGACAGGAGCAGACTGGATCAGAGCTGGCATGGATCTCATCAGTAGTTCACCCATCAACTTCAAGAGAGATTTCTTTGCTGTTGAATTTGATGAGCAGTGGGAATTCAAATCGAATCGGTTTGTAGAACCTGAGAGTGTCGCTGTTTACTTGCGCTGCCTGCTGAAAGAAATGCCGGCACCTTTCAGACATGAAGGAAAATGGTTCTTGGAGAAGCACTTCGATTTGGTCCCTGGCTCATTGTGCACATTTTGGAGTGGACATAGCGGAAGACACACTTTGCCAAGTTTAGCTGCAGCTTGTGGTATAGTCAAAGAAGAGCGTGATTACCTCGGAAGATGGTCTTGTGCAAAACATGGATCACAGGATTACATTTTGACTTCTCGTCAAGTTGTGCACTCCATCCAAAATCGAGTTTGCAAGTTTCTCTTGACAGGCGAGCCTGCTCCGGGGTACATCGAAGAAGAACTCCTCACCGCGATTCAAGGACATGCTCTGAGTTCAGGAGAAAACGCTTTGAAGGTCAGGCACAGGCACAAGGTGCTGAAAGTTGATCCTTTGACTCAGTGCTGGAATTTGGGCGGTGACTTTCCCATGTTGATCTTGGGGCTTGATGATCCGGAGCCTGAGCTAGAGACACCAGCAGAAGCGAAGGCAGTGAAAATAGCTTCGGAGGAGGATGATCTCCCGGAAGCACCTTACTTCATCACGTTTTCACGAAATGGAAGCTTCCGTAGGTTGCATGTTAGCAAGATGTGTGCTGTGAGGCAGGAGAGGTGTTTGAGTACGATGGCAGTGTACAAGCTTACGCATGATGTTGCAGATGCGATTTGGAAACGATGTGCGCCAAAACTCGAGGGAAAATTCGAAGAAGGACAATCGTCTGAATCACAGGCGAGTTCGGAGAGTGGCCCAGAAGGAGAGAAGCCCGAAGAGGATTTTGACCTCTGTGGCTAAGTGTAAAGATGCCGTTAGCGCCAGATGGATGTTCAGTGGAGCTGGAAAACATGCACTTGCGCTCAACCTTCTTGGGACCTCCTTCCTTCGCTTCTTGAAGTTGTCCTTCTCCTTGATCTTCCTTCTTCTCTGCCTCATCCCCCTCGAGTGAGACTCCGTTGAGTGATTTTGAGCAGATGAGCCACTTGTCAATTTCAATTAGTCTCTGAATTTCCAGAAAATGGAGGGTCCTACATTTGCCCCTGTGCGTAGGGTGTGCTTGCTGCAAGCACACCTTGCGCAGAGAAGGAAAAGAAAATTCGGCAAATCAACCAAAATTTCTCAACATGTTGCTGGGAAAAGGCGCTGCTCATGGAGCTGGGCCGTCAAATCTTGAAGCTACTGCGGATCATTTGTTCATTTGCAGTGCGGCTCCAGTAACTGTTGAGAACAGCAACAGAAAGGCTAGAACAGAGCCTCAATGCAGCGAGAACAGTGCTGCGGATGTTAGCTAGAGTTGTTGAAGAATTTTCTTACTTTCACTTATCTCACTTTCATTTCTTGTGCTGAACTGTTTTAGACTTCACTCGTGAACTCGTAGGTTCTGTCGCGGCCATGGATCCACCTCGTGGAGTTGATGACGAGGGTATGCGCACATACATACAGGAGCAGATGGAATCTGACTTGGCTCATATCTTCAATGAGAATGGGGTTCCTTTGGCCTTACAGTATAACTTGGGTCAGAATTTCAAGTCAGTTCGCAGGTTCAGTGCAATTGCTGACACTCGAGCGGAGGTGAGACAGGCTTTGAGAGACGGCTATCGAGTCAACGAGGACAATTTGGAGAGACGGGCAGCAGTTGCGGCAGTGGTGGTGTCTTGGGAGGCTGCAAAGGAATTTGCTCAGAAAGATGTGCAAATTAAGGGCTGAAGCTCGTTTGCTGGGAGTCAATAGACCAGTTACACAGACAGACAGGGCTGCAATGAAAGCGGCATACACCACTGCACATGGAAAGATTGAAGAATCATGTGAGCCTTCGGATGACTACTTGAGTGCCAAGATGGAGGAACAGGAATCTCACGAGCCGACTGCTTCACCGTTGAGTGAAGTGACCAGCCGCAAAACATCCAAGACGACTGGAGTGCAGACATCTGTTGATTCGAGTGGGGCGCTCAGAGTGGTCAAGCAGAAACAGCATGGACAACTACCCCAGGGAACGGAAGAGCTGCGAACAATTTTGAGAGTTGAGGGCAACATGTGGTGCTTTCTTTCAGCTAAGTACCGCAACAAGCCTATGATGCAGAATATGACACCTGGGGTTTGGTTGGACTACGCCAATTACTTGTTGGGAGAAAAGTGCTACCTGATGAAGGTTCCAACAAGCAGTGGATCCGCAGATGATCGAGCAGCTCTACGGCCACCCTGGGCAATCATGATAACATATGAGCATGAGCTGAGAAAGGAGGCTGTGAAGCGAGCTTTTCAGGAAGCACGCCCACTTTCGGAGACTCTTCCCGAGGTATGCAAGGATGCGCAATTGAAGGAGCAGTACTTCACGAGCCCAATTGCTCTTCAAGGTCGAGGAGCACCATCATGGAACAACCCGGGACAATCCTGGAAGAAGCGGCCATATGAGAACAGTGAGGGAAAAGGCGGCTGGCAACCAAGCAAAGGGTTCGGAAAGGGAAAATCCAAGGGCAAAGGATATGGAAAGAATCGCAAAGGAGAACCTCGTCGCATGCCTCGAATCAGTCATGGAACCTCTGAACACAGCTTGGTATCTCATACTCCGGATGGTCGAGAGATATGTTTCGCATATAATGGGCAGGGCTGTGACGGATCATGTGGACGTGTTCATATCTGCAGAGTTCGGGGATGCACAAAGCAACATCCGATGTGGCAGCACTTTGCGGAGCAGCAGAAAGAGGCCTCCAAAGGGGGCACCAACTGACTTCCGGAGCGACCAAAGCTTCGAGCGCTCTACCTATTTGCAGGTAAGCAGCGCTCAGGAGACATCAGGGACCATCTCACTGCGATGCAGGCTCGCATTGGCTTTGACCTCAGCCTGGATGAATTTGATTTGCAACGGGACCCGTCGCATGACTTGTCAAAGACACAGCTATGGGACGACATTTTTCGGAAGGTGGAATCTGGATACTATGATTTGATAATGCTCAGTCCTCCTTGTGGAACATTTTCACGTGCGCGGCACAACAGGCGTACTTCAGGACCTCATCCCATTCGCTCCAGGGACTGGCCGTGGGGATTCCCGTGGTTAAGTGCAGCAGACATGTCCAAAGCTGAGCTAGCAAACATGTTCGTCAAGAATTCCTTGAAACTTGCTTTGATTCAGACGAAGTTGCATAAATTTTGGTTCTTCGAACATCCTGAGGACCTGGGTTTAACCAAATCAGGTGAACTCCCGGCAAGCGTGTGGCAGCTTGATATGATGTTAGATTTGATTTCACAGTCACGAGCTGCATGTTGGGCTATTCATCAATGTGCGTTTGGAGCGAAAACATCCAAACCGACTCGACTTGCGTCGAACCTGCCGGGCACTGAAGCACTGGGATGCAACATGCCTTCATTCGATGATTCTGGTACATATACAGGTCCTTTGGGGATATGTGAACATGGGTGGCACCCTCCTTTGATTGGGGCAAGTGACGGACAGTTTCTCACCACAGCTGCTGCAGAGTACCCCAGTGAGATGTGCAATTACTTAGCTGCATTCTTTGTTTCTGCCTTGCATCCTCGGTCTGAACCATCGCTGCCGCAAGGGGTACAGGTGGTCCAGCCCTCAGAGCTCCTTGATAAACCTTTGCAACCTTTTCCTGCACATGTTGACACTGCTGTACAAAACCCGGAGGGAACAACAACTCATGCTAACGCTATGCAATGTGTGGAAGTTTCTGATGCAGAGGCGGAAGATGATAATAGTGAATTTGATCCAACCACCAGCGGTTGCCTGGGACCACCAATCAAGTGCGTTTTCGAAAACACTTTCAAAGAACTGACTGACGGCTTGGGACTCTGCTCACCTGGACGATGGAGACCAAAGGCAAGGGGATTGGTGTCTTCATGCGATCAACTGGAACATGCAAGAGATGTTAGACAGATTATCCTGGACTTCATTCATAGAGAGATTCCAGACTTGCGGAGAGCTTCTTTTCAATTGGCGTTGGGACATTTCCAGAAGTCACCATTTTCAGAAGCAGGTTTGGAAAAGGTGAGACGTGATATAGCGATGTTGCTACCGGATTCTGAGGGTGCGTTGGTTTTACCGGAGAGACAGCCTTTCTACTTGCACCTTTTGGCACAGTCACTGAAAGCTTTGGGAGACCCGGACTGGGAGATACTGACTCAGGGTAAGGAGTGTTTTGCCGAAGGGGTTCCAGTGGGATACAAGGTGCCATTGCCAAGGACCCCCCAAGTCTTCAAGAAACGTGAGAAGTTCAGGACGCTGGGCCAGACACCTTTCAAAGCAGAAATGGATAACTATTCTACAGCTGAATTGTCGTCGGATGCCTTGTTGGAGCATTTCAGGTCGGATGAGGCTATAGGGAGAATGATCGCAACCACTGAAGCAGAACTGAAGAGCCAAGGGCAACAGATGCTGGTGGCAGCAATGGGTGCAGTGCAGAAACCCGATGGAAGAATACGCCCCTTGCATGATGGTACACATGGAGTCAATTTGAACAACAACATTACAATTCTAGACAGATTGGAGGTACCGGGACCTGATGAGATCATGCAACTTTCGAACTGCGCGGCTGAATGTCTTGATTCGGTTTTCGTGATTTGTGCTGACATTTCGAATGCTCATAGGCTGGTCAAGATACGTTCGTGTGACTGGGGTCTCTTAGGTTGCAGGGCAAAGATTGGTGACCGCACTATCTGGATCAATACTGTCGGAACATTTGGAGTATCCAGTGCTTCCTATTGGTGGTCTCGCCTTTTCGGATGCGCAGGCCGTTGGGTGATGCGTGTGCTAGGACAGGCTCCGTGGTTCCAACTTTCGTATGTGGACGACCTTCAGATGCTGTTGACAGGATCGCAGAAGTTTGTGAACCTCTGGATGGTGGTGGCAGCATACGAGATACTTGGGACTCCCTTCTCCTTTAAGAAATTCCGTGGGGGACTAGCAGTGGACTTCATAGGGTACCACATTGCATATGATCAACAGGCTGCCGGTATTTCACAGCGAAGAGGCGATTGGATTCTGAAGTGGATAGATGACCTTGAAGCAGACGCTTGGATGGTATCAGGTCGTGCGTTTACAGAATTCTTGGGACGCATGACTTTCGTGGCTCGCATCTTGACATGGCTGAAACCCTTCTTGTCACCACTGTATGCGTGGTCAGCTGTGATCGGCAGAGGTGCTGTGCTCAGAGTGCCGGACTTGGTATTTATCACTTTGGACTTCCTGAGGTCACAACTCAAAGTGCGGTCGTATATGGTCAAGGCTTTGCAGCCTTGTCAACTGCCGGGGGAATGCTTCAGGACGGATGCAAAATGTGCCAATGGATATGTGGTGCTTGGAGGATGGTCTTTGGTACATGGTAATGACACCCGCTCGGCCCAATGGTTCTCAGTGAGAATCGATCAGGTTGAAATGCCCTGGTTGTTCAAGGAGAATGGAGACAGTCAATGGGCCTCAACAACCGCAGAGTTACTAGCTAGTTATGTTGCAGCGTTCGCCTTTGGATATCTGGATGCGGCGCAGACGGAATCTTTGGGCTTGAATATCAGGGTCATCATTACGGGAGGTACAGACAACAAAGCGAACCAGTCGGTGCAACAGAAGAACTCGACTACGAAGTGGCCGCTCTTACCTTTGCACATGCAGATGTCATCTGCACTTCTTGACCGTTCGGTGAGGATGCGGTTGAAGTGGCGACCACGGGAGGAGAACATACCTGCTGACGATTTAACCAATTCAATCTTCGATAAATTCACTGAATCACTGCGGTGCCATCCTGATCTTCGGAAGTTGCCCATGGACCTTTTCTCGAGACTGCTGGCAACACGGGAACAGTTTCTTCGGTCGAAAGAAGTTGCGGCGAAGGACAAATCTCTGGAGACTGCAACAAAGAGGCAGAAGCTGGCAGAGAAGACTACCTGGTAGTTGAAGTATCCCAGCATTCTCTCCTTCGGATGGGTAACTTTCGATTGCTTGTATCCTTCAACAGATTTATAACTACTGTGTGCTTGGGATAGCTTGCTTGTTACAATTGCTTGCTACAGTTGTGGGATACATTGATGTATTGCTTGTACAATCGTTGGCTTGTGCAATCATTGGCTTGTACAATTCGTTGGATTCGATTGCTTGCTTGAATTCGAAATTCAATATTCTTTCCTTGGGTGTTGCTGGAATGAGATGTGATATTCACTGGCAACACTGGCTGCGGTGTTCTGCTCGAATGGGACTTCATCGTGGCCATCACCTCGCACAGACTTCCAACCACCGTCCAAAAAGAGCGCTGCTGAGTGAAGTCACTTGCTTAAGCTGTTTGTGTGAGTGTTAGGGTTTTCCTTTTGGAATTTTCCTTTTGGTTTCGTCCGTACGGCTTGCCGAAAACACGTTTGCATTGGTCCCGGGTTACAATGTTGAGGCTCCACCTTTTGTCTGCTACAAGACCACACACAAGCACACCCAACCCATGTTGAGTCCGGGTGTTGGGAACTTATGTTGGGAGTGCATACCTCTTGGGCTTGCCCAAAGTTATGTTCTCCCCACATCTGTTCCGGTGTGCTTGTGTGTCTTCCTTTGTGTTTGTTTCCTCTTCTTCTGTGAATGGCACTTGGAGCAAAACCTTGGCGCTACAACGTGAGTGTTGAATTTTCGTCAGTGATGTCCTTGCTGTTACATGTATTTCATGACAGTCGATTTGGATTCAGTGATTCTTGCAGTTGAGTTGAGTTGTCATTTCGATTCACACTTGGATTTCCACTTGCTTCGATTGATTTCAGACTTCGATACATTTCCTTGCAGTTTGGCTGAGGGATGGGTAGTTTTTTTTTGTTGCCCACCCTCCACAACCCTGGTAACTTTCGATTGCTTGTATCCTTCAACAGATTTATAACTACTGTGTGCTTGGGATAGCTTGCTTGTTACAATTGCTTGCTACAGTTGTGGGATACATTGATGTATTGCTTGTACAATCGTTGGCTTGTGCAATCATTGGCTTGTACAATTCGTTGGATTCGATTGCTTGCTTGAATTCGAAATTCAATATTCTTTCCTTGGGTGTTGCTGGAATGAGATGTGATATTCACTGGCAACACTGGCTGCGGTGTTCTGCTCGAATGGGACTTCATCGTGGCCATCACCTCGCACAGACTTCCAACCACCGTCCAAAAAGAGCGCTGCTGAGTGAAGTCACTTGCTTAAGCTGTCTGTGTGAGTGTTAGGGTTTTCCTTTTGGAATTTTCCTTTTGGTTTCGTCCGTACGGCTTGCCGAAAACACGTTTGCATTGGTCCCGGGTTACAATGTTGAGGCTCCACCTTTTGTCTGCTACAAGACCACACACAAGCACACCCAACCCATGTTGAGTCCGGGTGTTGGGAACTTATGTTGGGAGTGCATCTGTTTTTGTTTTTTGTTGGACAGATATCCAAGGTGGCTTCTTGCATTGCACCGTTCTGTTCATTTGTCAAAAGTGCCTTTGCTATACGAATTGCCTATAGTATATGTATAGTATATGTATAGTAGATGTATAGTATATGTAAAGTAAATGTATAGTATATGTATAGTATATGTATAGTAGATGTATAGTATATGTAAAGTAAATGTATAGTATATGTATAGTATATGTTATATGTTCATCACTTTGCAATATATTGCAACTATTTGGGCTCTATGTGTTTCGGCTCAGCACGTCAAAGGGCGACAAGGTGCCAAGGTGACAGTCTTGACCTCAGAGGACTTCCTCCTGGACTGCCTTTCGAAGAAATTGTTGAACGAAAGGAACACATGTGTTGGTGCAGATGGCAGTTTGTTGCACGAACTGAGTTTGGCCGTTTGGAGAAGGGGCCCATACAAATTGTAAATAAGATGTGGACCTTGCTGAGCAGTGCACTTTTTGATGTTTTGACATGTTACTTGTCCTGCTTAGATTTGACCGTGTCGACAGGTGCGAAATGGCGTGGCCAAGAGTTGCCCGAAGACTGGCAGCTCTTGCTTTAGTGACAGCTGCGAGCCTAGAAACGTTCTTCTCATCCAGCAGTTGCCATCTTTCGCATTTCGCCTTTGCCAACTTGTCTAAGGCTGCCCACAATGACTTGAACAGCTGGTTGGTGAGGCACCTTTAGATTCCACGTCGTGGATCTCTTCTGAACTTCTGCTTCCTTGTGACCTGCTTGCGATCGTATCGTCTTAAAGCACAGTTGGAAAGGTGCTCAAAGGATTGCAATGGACGCAATCAGTGCGAAGAGGCCATTTTGAAAGTGCCAAAGGAGATGAGAACATGTCTGCCGTGAAGTTTTTTGACAGAGTTTGACTGATCAGATCTGATTTTCTTACATATTTGCACATTTCTGGCTGTGGCTCCATAGCGAAAGCGAGTCATCTAGCACAATTGTTTCCAAAGATAAAATTGCAGACCATACACTTTGGACCCTGGAGCAGTATGGAACATAGTAACATGTGTAGGGCCACTAGAGTTTTGAAGAACTGCGAGCAGATGTGAAGAAAAGATCACCGTGGACTTGCCATGGAGACGGATGCCAAATCAAAACGCCTCAAAGAGGTTTGTCCTGATGTTGATCATTGGTTGGATCCCTCACGCTCAGATTCAAGTCCGAACTTGTTTTTGGACGATTTTAGTGCAAAGGCCAGAGCAGCTTTGTCAAAAGGGCAGGAAGTGTTGGAGATTCAAAAACTATCACGCAGGAATGAAGACTTGAAGCAGCAGCTTGAAGATTGCCAACATGAACTCAAAACAAGATTCCAACCGAAGCTGTTGAGAGGAGAGGAGCAAAAACGAGAAGGTGCGGATGCAAGTGATCCGAACGATGCGAAGGTCAAAAAGAGACGTCTCAGTGAGATGGAAAATGAACTGTCCAAACTCCGACAAGAGCGAGACCTACTTGCTTGTGAACTGAAAGAGGCTCGAGAGGAAAGTCATCGAGAAAAAGAGAATCACCTCAAGGCCTTTGAAGAAGGCCAAAAGCAGAAGAATGCCTCTGAAGATGACTTGAAAAGTACCATTTCTGCTCTGGAATCGGAACTTCATGACATTAAGCAGTTGCAGTTTCCTGTAGCGGGCGCAGATGCATGGAAATCAAGAGTGTCTGAGCTTGAGCAGGAGGTGTTTTATCTACGAGTGCTGCTGAAAGACTGGTATCCCGAACACGAATTAGCATCTCAGTTGAGAAGCAAACATATAGAGTTTGAAAATCAGTTGCGTGATTCACAGAAGCACCTGGAAGACTTGCTGCATGCACGTGAGAAAATTCTGACACTTGAGCAAGAAAAAACCTCCCTCCAGGCAGCTCTGGAAATTCAAGAGCTTTCTTTGAAGCAAAGTAAGGATGTCGCATCGGAGAGCACACGTACAAAGGAAGATCATGCCCAGTATCAAACCTGTACAGCTGAAATTCTCCATGCAGCTCAGCAGCTGCCGCAGGAACCAAATTCTCCTTCAACAGATCCGACTCCGAGTCCGACTCCAGCAAACTTGAGACTTGCTTGGTCTCGCCTGCATTCTCACTGGACTAAAGAGGCCCACAAGATGTTTGAGCTCCAAAAAATTCATGCCGCAGACAAGCAAAGTGAAATTAAGGCTGAAATGAGCAAAGTCCATATGGACATGGCTCTATCAAATATGCAATCAAAGGAATTGCAAGTCAAACTGCAGCAGTCAGAAGATCTTGTCCAAAAGCTCAAAGCTCAGAATTCGGTCTTGCGAGAAGCACTTGCTGGGAAACAGGTGCAACAGGTGCAGCTGCAGGAGCTGCAGGAGCTGCAAGAGAGTAAGAACGAAGCCCTGAGTCAAGCTGGCACAGTCAGTGAGGAAGCAAAGCAAGAAGCTGTTGAAGCAAAGCAAAGCTTTCAACGGGAAGCAGCAAAGCTCAAAGGTGAAATTACCAGGCTTGCGGAGGTTGAACAGAAATTGCGTAAAGTGGAGAGCGTGAACGCAGAGTT
>VSDK01013717.1:58350-73862 GCA_009767595.1 Symbiodinium kawagutii
ATGTTCATTGCTGTTCATTGCTGCATTGCTTGTTTGTAGTCCATGCTAGAAAAATTCTTCGTCACCTCAGTATTCTACATGGTGTTCTTTTTTCTCCAGAGTTTTCATTGGGCCAATAGGACTGTTTTAGAGCGACGTTTAGACTCCCCAAGATCTGTCGTGCCAAACTGGGATTGATTTCAGGCAGACTGTCCAGAAACAAGCACGTACTGCCCCGACGGGGTAGAACCTCGACCCTGCGAGTGGCATGCTCAGATTGTCGGTCGCTCCAATTTGCCAAAAGGATGCCACTTTTCCGATGTTTTTTTTTGGATCTTCTATTCCTTCTATTTCCTCCTTGACTTTCCAGATTTCCACTTTCCTCAGGTTTTCGGATTGGTCAGCATGGTCGGAACCTGTTGGATGCACTGGTCTTTGCACAAGGAGACCTAAAGGAAATATTTTGTGAGAAGCCAGGGATGTCCGGGTAGATATCTAGGAATGTTCGGTTCTCAAAGTATCAGTTAATTTATATAAGTAGCTTCTGAATATAGAGGCGAGCGAGGTCCTCATCTATTGCAAACAACTTGATCTATAGTCAAAAGTATTTGCAGGTGAAGTAGGGGAGCCCTTAATATGGAGCTCTTGCAACTTTCGTTGGAGGTTCCTAAAGAAGTCAAGATCCATCTATGCCTTGCAACTGACTTTGCCTTAAAAGCTTGTGGGCTTCTCTGCGCCGCAGTGCCGGTAGGACTCGAGACATTCTTCATCAGAATAGCTGCGGTGGAGCGGCTTGCGAGTGCCTTGTCACCAATTCTGAGAGCATTTGGAACCAGACTTTTGAAATAACATAATTTTGAAACAGATCTCGACATATCTCGACGACCGTGGATCTGTTGTCACCATCTTGTCGTTGCAGCGTTGCATGCTCTGCACATTTTGTTGCTTTCCTGAGCAACATGAAGTCCAGGGGCCCACTGCACGACTCTGCCTATTGTGATATGGCTAGCGCTTGCGAGACCGCTCCGAAGGCCAGTACAGTATCTTTGAAGTCGTCCAACTCTGTGTAGTTTTTTCAACTACATGAACTTTCCTTGTTCTTTTCCTAATTCCCTTGAACAGAAAAGTCGGAGTGAAAGGAGTGAAAGGAGTGAAAGGAGTGAAAGGAGTCTCTTGAGTCTCTGTCTCCAACACTTGAGTCTAGGACTGCAAACTTGGCGCATGGGGTGCATGGTCTGCTTGCAATGCGAACGTGACACAGCAGAGGCCCGAAGAACAAGATTTGTTTTTTTCTTATTGGAATCTCTTTGAAGAAGATTTGTTTCATAGATCACAACCGGTGCCGTAGTCGGCCTCAAGCGGCTCATCAGGGAGAGAAGACGAGGAGTTCAAGAGCTGCCAGCCCAATCCTTGATTTCTGCAGCTGGTGTCTACAGACTGACTACAGATATCTATTTATTCAAGAAACAATTTTGTGCATGGCAATTTCGGCTCAATTCGTTGAAGGCCAGAGGTGGAGCCGAATGTGACGGTGCACTTCTGGAGACCCAGGTCAAAAAATGGGGAAATGCAAGCTGCTTCAAGCTTGTGCATTGGAAAGATGTGCAAAGACGCAGAACGATCCCAAAGCAATTTCAAGATTTATATGCAGTTTGTTTGGTAGACATTCACGCCCTTTTTTGACTGCATGTGAATTTGTGCACTTCAGTGTCTTCAATCTTCTTGTGATCTTTGTGATTTTGTGGAATGCGCGGCAATCGTAAACCTATAATGTTGTGGCTGCATGCATACATATATATATATATATGTATATATATATACACACAAAAAATGTAAAATATATACATACACCAATGCATGATGATATTGTGTTTCTTTTCTGTTCACGAGAGGAAGAACAGGTGCGGAATGATAAATTGGACTGGGAACAACATTTATTCAAGTGAGCCATTCATCATGCCGTGAACAGGATTGATGTGAATTCATGATTTCATCTGAATTCCTGAGTTTCATGTTGCAGCAACGACGCAGCGGCTTTAGGGTTGACGATTGTGAGTTGAGCTACCGGCGAACATGGCGTTGCATCCCACCCCAACCCCCATGCTCTCCATATCCCTCCGCTCAAAAAGAATTTCAAGAATTGACGATACGTACATACACGCACGTACATATGTACGTACATACGTACGTACGTACGTACGTACATACATACATATGTATATATATATATACACACAGAAACTTGAATAAATATCGATATGTATTCATGTAAAAGTTTGCTGTAGTTGTGGGATTTATCATGAGGGATGTATTGTTCTCATGTCGGCTACAAGACATACTATCGCACCCTGCCCCGACCCTGCCCCGACCCCAAAACCCATGGCCACCCAACTCATAAACAGCTGTTATATACGGCTCAGATCAATATTCCCTGCCATGTTCAATAAAGGGCATTACAGCTTCTAGATATAGCGTCATGTCGAACTCAGTACACAACTGTACATCATACATAGTCATAAGGAGGTGTACATTGCAGTATACACATTTTACATACATTACACATATATTGCATACAATGCATACACTGATCTGAAATACATACATTATTCTTCCTTCTGGTTTTGAAGTTCTGTCTTAGAACCATGTGCTCCTCTCCAGGACTGTGGTCCATCAGCATCTGCCAGCATTGATTGCGAACTTTCCTTGTGGGGTTCTGCAGCAATTTCTGGGACCGTCAGGGCTTTCTCATTTTGAGATTTGTAGAATCGAGAAAATCAATGAAGAGCCGTGAAGAGCCTTGTACTTGTTGAGACTTGCGAATTTCTTGAGCGACTGCCACCGCCACATTTTGAGTCTTGATGGACTTGCAAGTTTTGCTTCAGGTGGCTGGAGTGGAGCCCGTGCACAGTGACGTAGGGGGTCCAGTTCTGCCAAAGGGCATAGCAAAGAAATTTTCAAAGAAATCATACAGGTTGCACATCTGAGATCTCTCTCTCTCTCTATATACAGTATATGTATATGTACATATATATACATATATACGCATATACATATATGTATATATGTAAATGCATATATGTATATATGTATATATATATATGTATACATATATATATATATGAATGATATATATATATATGTATCTATTTAGCGTTTGAATGGCCTGCTCTACATTTGTTGCTCTCCTCCGCACAACCTTCAAGGTGTGGTGGCGGACAAAGGGGGCGATTGAGGACAATTCTTCGACATGTCGGGAAGCCAAGGAAGAGTCGTATGATGTCCAAGGAAGGGTCGTGTCATAGGAGGAGCGTTGACCCGTTGACCTACAATCAATTCTTCCACATGTTTCTTTTTTCTCATTGCCAGCAATGCAGTGCTGTGATGGGTAAGGCCAAGAACGGCGGAAGGCGACATTTGGCCGGATCCGACTTTCACAGAACAAAAGGACTTGAAAAGAAAAGAAGCAAAGAATCAAAGCATCGGAAAAGAACAAAATTTTCAAAGATCTTTTGAATTTACAAAGAATCAAATTGAGTCAAGATATTTTGATTTGTAAAAATTGAAAAAATCGTTGACCTTGCTTCCTGTCAAGGCACTGCGCCGACACACTGGCAGAAACTTCTCCTTGCAGTACAGGTGCTCCGGAAGTCGAGCATGCAAGCAGCTTCAAGCACTGTGACCGTCGTCTGCAAAATTGAAGCTGAAACTTTGTGCTTGGGAAATCAACATTTTCTTCAATCTGAAAATATCTTGTCAAAGCTTTTTCGATAAACATACGCACTTCCGATCACTTTCACGCGGCCTTTCACGCTTACAAACACTTTCACGCATTTGGCTTTGCAACTCGTGTTCGGCATTGAGCCCATTGAGATCCCGCTGAGATCCCCTTAGATCCTCCTCGAACTTCGTTTCAGAGCCGAGCACTTCACAGCACTTCCCTTGCCTTTGCTCTGTGGGTGCAGCACGTTGAAGAAGCACTTGCCCACATCGACGCTGTTTACTAAGCTGGGTACGCTGTGTAGGCTGTTTCTGTTTGGTGACAGGGTCGACTTTGTAACGGGGAAGCAGCTGAGGAAGCAGATTTTCCTTAGTTTTTTTTTCTTTTCCCTCCCTAAGGACCATGGAAATCATTGATTTTTATTTTTTGCAGGTTATTTGCAGAGGGCTCAAGGGGAAGGGAAGGAAAGGATAGTTTTGACGTGGTGTGTGGGCGTGGATGCCCTTTGCGGTCGGAGATCAAGTTTGGCCAAGTCAAGTCAAAGTGTGTGTATTGCGATCTTGCTTCAGGGTGGGCCATTGGGGCCACATGTTGTGCAAGTCTTGCGGCATGTTGGGGACATATTAATGCCATGTTGGGCGATATTCCTTTTTGAATAAGGCCCCAAAAGCACACTCATTTGCATCCAAAAATAGTTCTGAAATGAGTGCATGGTTCTTCATCTCGCCTATGTTGGAGCCATGGAGGGGTAGGCTCATGTTGGCTGCATTTTGGCATATGTTCGGTGAATGTTGGGGCCCATTTTGGGCAGTATGTTGGGGCGATGTTGGGGCCATCTTGGCCCATCTTCACCCTACCTTTGGGGGGGGGGGCAGATCAAGGTCCAGATGCTGTGCAAAGAATCTGCAAGCAAAAGAGTTGACTGTTTTCCCTGTACTGGGAGCGTCAAGCAATAGCCATGTTGGGCCTTAGTCACGGTCGATCCTATGAGCAGGGACAGTGGATACTCTGGATTTCATTTTGTGAATAGCATCAGAGCTGCGCAACTGTTTAGAGAAGTTGACCATCAAAAGTTGTGAGTGACTGCCAGGGCAGGTATCACCAGCCATGGGCAGGATTAAAACCTGGTCTTAGGTAAACTTTGCCACACCTAATTCATGCGCTTCAGCATTTCCCTTCAAAAGCTTTTTACTTTGACGAAGTGTAATGAATCATTCAGATGATTTGAGAATTGAAACATGTCGGACTCATAAGATTCCATTTCACCGTGTATTCCAATCTGCCACAGTTCTTGTGGCCGATAGCTTTGGGCAATTTGCATTTTTGAGTTGCAATGTTGTCAGGGCCTTGCGAACTTGGTGACGCTTCAAACTGCCTCTTGAGCAGCTGGAGCGACATTTCCAAATGGTGACTGTTTTCAGTCCAATATTTCCTGGGAGTATCTTTAGCATACACTCATTGAGCCGTCCATTTGATCATAGTTGCCATGCCTCTCAAAGGTTCCCAGATGCAGAACATTCAATTGTGCAGGACTGAGTGGAGTGGATGCAATGTGGCCGATGAGAAACGTCGGACCAGTCTGCAGCCCAGAAAGTCATTGTCTCTCTGAGTTTCTCCCTCTGTGAATTCTGCTTTGATGAATTCTGGACTTTGAAGCTCTTTGAAGCTCTTCGAAGCTCTTCGAAGCTCTTTGAAACTCTTTGGAACTCTTCGAAGCTCTTTGAAACTCTTTGGAACTCTTTGAAACTCTGAAGCTTTGCTTCGCTGCTTTGCTTCCCTTCAGGGAAACTGGTGCAGCATGCATCGGCAGCTGGCCAGGTCCAGTGTCAGGGTGTCGCCGTGTCACAGCAGAGGACTGTGACAATCTGAACAGCTGAATGACAGGCTTGTAAGGGCTCCCTCTTGGAGGTTCTGGCGTTTGGTGCTCAGTCGCAGTCTTGCAGTTTTCTTAAGTTTTTTTTGTTTCTTTAGCGTGATGTCTTTTCTCCCCTGCTGCATTCTGCGAAAGGTGTGAAGCATCTACACCGCAAAGTGCGAGCGATTGCACGCTAAATGATTGGTGTGAATCTTGGATGATTTTGGATGATCAGCCAATGCTCAGCTCTGCAGCTTCCCCAAAAACGGTGCTTGGATGTGCTTGGCTTCGAATGAGTCAGGTCTGAGTGGCAGCTTTGCGATCGATCCTGTGGAGGTGGTCAGACTGTCAGGAGCGTCCAGAGGAACACTGACGCAATGTAGACATGTAGGAAACATCCAAAGGATACAAAACTGCTACGTCTGCATGACATCCAGCCCTTTGTGACCAATCTGTGTCCCTTTCATGAGCATCATTGGAATGGATTTGAATGCACGTAAAGGTTCACCGGCCGTACCGACTCAGCGTCGCGCTCACGCACGCAGCTCCCTATGTCTCCACTCCCTCCAGCACCAGCGTGTACGTAGCGCCAGTGCCTCACAATGTCCCAACGCACACAGCACCGCGACCACCACATTTACATGCCTACATTTGACCTACACGATCCTACATGCTACACACACAAACAGCCTCCCCACACCGCAGCAAACGCACTAAATGGGAACCCATTGGTTCGACGATGCTTTTAAGAAAAAATATATTTCAATTTTGCTTGCTAGCAAGATACCCAAGTCTTACGCTTGGTAATCTTCCCTGGAAGTGTTCAGGTCCTGATTCCTGATCACTAATTTTTCACTTTCAAGCCGAAGCAGCAGCTAGCCAACTCTTACATTTGTCAGATTGGGCCCTGGATATGATGAACGTCTTGACTGTAAGGTCTGTTTGTCATTTGTTGAAAAATTTGCCAAGTCCTTCTTTGAGACAGCTCTCGTCGGCACAATTTTTGAAAGGATGCCACAGCATGCCTGCATGGACAAGAGAGGTACCTCTTTGGCTCCGAATTGATTGGTGCATGGGTGTAGGCGGTGTGTATGAGCCAGTGGGAAACCATGGTCGTGCAGACAAGTCCATGTGGTGTACACGTCAACTGCGTCTGAAATTGGCTGCATCAAGCCCCTTTCTGCGGTTTGGCGAATGATAGTTCATTTTTTGGTCACACAATCGAGGTAGCTTTGATTCTTACAACATGTGAGACCTTGAAGTGGTGGTTCTTGTGTTGAATTGGAACCAATCAGTCCTGTCCAACCATTTTATTGCTACATATATACAAATGTATAGATAGAATTAATAATGTATGTATAATCTATATCTATATATATATACATACACACATATTATTTTCCTTTGCAAATTCTTTTGCCTCACAGGAGTCGAAGCATCGTTTCTCATGCTGTAGCGGGTGGATCTATGTGCACAGCGGCCTTACAGGAGTGGAGTGAACCCTGGTCCTACTGTTGTAAGGTGCGAAACATTTTAAGCCATAGTACTAATAAAACGAATAACAAATATTGAAACAAATTATAACTAAACAGCTGTATTTGCTCACTAAACAAAAGAAACACAGCCATTCAAACAGCAGACTTCAAACCATGGAAAACTTTAGCGCAGATC
The DNA here is from genome assembly GCA_009767595.1 of Symbiodinium kawagutii. NCBI lineage: Eukaryota > Dinophyceae > Suessiales > Symbiodiniaceae > Symbiodinium > Symbiodinium kawagutii. Next base: position 65,574 of record VSDK01013717.1, read on the forward strand.
GCCAGGAAACAGTTGCTTGCAATACTGCATCTTGCAGCTTTTTTCATCAGCCATGCAGACCTTCAGCTTGGTCAGCCTCCCAGAAGGATGTCTTGCTTTCAGATTGATCTGCACCCTTGTGGTTATATACTCTACAGTATACTGAATTTGTAAAGATGGGATATCATTTTCCACTCTTAGGGGGAAATGTACCCGCTTTGTCATGTTTTGGTTTACTGGGGCTGCTTCTTATGAAATCTTTAAAGCATCTGACAGCCTGTCCTTTGGTGGTGAGTCGAGTACATTCTCCAGAATGAATCATGTAACATGATCCAAGTTGGTTGACTGGTACTTTGGCCTGGTCAGAAGAGACCATGCAAAAAGCAAGTGATCAATAGATATACTCCACCAAGACTTTCCTCGTTATGATTTGAAATGGTCTTTATTTGAGATGAAGAAGTCGTCTGCCTTTCTGCATTTTGTTGTGCAGCACACTTTTCTGAGTTGTGAATATGTGGAGTGTCCAAGATGACAAATGGTGGAGACGATGTGGACAGGTCTGAGTGGGGAGACTGTTCTTGTGCACCGGGAAGTGCCACGAGAACTCGGACGTATGTCGAGGCACTGCAACTTTTCTTGTTTGCTCAGTTGCAAAGTGGTACAGCCAGGCAGATGCAGGTGGAGAAGCCTGCGATTTGGTCCTGGCAGAAACGAAACCATGTGCTGAGAAAGACCAGGCTGCGCAAAGTAGCTACAGGTTTTTGCGTCACCATGCAGTGCTTTCCAGTGCAGGAAAGCTATGTATTCCCCAAACTTCTCATATATATATACACATAATATGTACACATAATATATACACATAATATATACACATAATATATACACATAATATATACACTTTTTTTTTGAAATATATATTTATTTCAATATAGAAATATATATAGATATATTATATATATATATATATATATCTACATACATACATGATGTGACTCTATTCTATGTTGGATTGCAGGAAAAGGAAAGCTGGCAGCACTGCGGAGTTCAAGACTGTGAGATCGGGGCATGGCACTGCTCTCAGGTTGCAGGCTGTGACAGGCACTGTGTGAGCCCGCGGAGGGGTGCCAGAGGGGTGACAGAGATACGACTTGACGCGAAATCGGAGCGAGCCGAACGTCCTCGTTGATTTGCCTCAGGAGTGAGTGGAAGTCTTGCACAAAAACGTGCGAGGGTGGTATGACAGAGCCATTACCTCAGATACAGCATCAAAGGAGGAAAGACTTTTGACGTAGTGACGTGAGGTAAGGGTCTCCTGATTGCCAGCTTCCTGCATTAACTCCTTCCCTCTTCCCATTCTCTTCTCATTCATTTCTTTCATGTGCTTTCATTTCCTTTCTGCCTTTCTCCTTTCTTTTTTGTCAATCCTCGCTCTTTCAATGTTTTGGCTTTGTTTCCCAACTAGAACTTTTCTCTAGACATACCGCCACTTCTGGACTCATGCGGTACATGCCAGACCCGGGCATGCCAGTAGATGCAGCAGTGCATATTCAATTATGTTCATATCATGCAAGATGTCATTCAGAATTACTGCTTCCTCAATTTTCCTCATACCTGTTTGAACTTTGAGTTTTAAGGCGAGATCGCCGTGTAGTCAAACATGCTTCTATTGGTGGACAGCCTTGCAACTTCGAGCAGAAGCACCTCTTGGAGGCACGGATGGAACTTCAAAAAGACGACTTGGAAAAGGAGCAGAACAGAAAAGGAAAGATTAGATATGATTAAAATAGATTAAAGAGAAAGAAAGATTAAAGGATGAAAGAGAAAGAAAGATTAAAAGATTCAAGAGAAACAAAGATTAAAGTCTTAAGACTGTTAAGGGCTTCGTAAGGGCGTTGAAGCAACGATTAAGATCTTGTTGCTGTGTTTTCAGCATTTCCCCAATTGACAGTTGTCCACTCTTGCTGGATAACCACATCTGAATGCAGCTGTTTTCAGTTTCTGGTTTTTATTGCTTCGAGGTAAAACCGTGTGGAGAAGGAAGCTGTGACGTTGTGAAAGACTGCGAAGACGGCGTTTGGGGAACCTGGGGAGGCTCCACTTGGGAGTGCCGCAACGACTCAGCTTCGAGCTTCCGGCGCTGCTGTGCACAGGTTGGTCAGAGTGCACCAAGTCCTGTCATGGTGGCTTCCGTCTTGCACATCGAAGGTACGACTCTTGAGTTGATACAGTATATACTATATATACCAATACTATATATATATATATACACTATATACACTATATACAGTACTATGTAACTTACTATGTCACTATGTACTCCTATGTACTCCTTGAGCGAAGTTCCAGCTGGCTCAGGGTGACCAAAGAAGCAAACCAATGTGGCAAACCTGCTGAAGGGGTGGCAACAAAGATTGAGAGGCAAGCAATGTTTGTTCTCATTTGATGATGAATTTGACAAGTGTAAGTTGTAAAACAGTATGTAAGTTGTATGTTCTAAGTTGGACTTTGTCATCAGTGTGAGCTCATCTCCCAGCCTGCGACAGTTGCAACGGTGGTATTCCTTGCTCTGGATCGGTGGACTGTGTACTCACAGAATGGTCCGGCTCTGAATTGTGGACATTGCGTGTGTATTCTGTCTAATCTATATAGTGAATAAGTACATATATATATATATATATAAATAAATAAATATATATATATATACACATATGGTCCCATCCTGGGGCCTGGTACCCCCCCCATGGTATGGGTCCCCCCTTCCCCCTCAACCCTCAAATGCATGCTATTTGACACATTTGGAGCCTAAGCCTCGTGTTCCACGTTTTTTCAGCAGTTCGTAGCCTTAACCTCCCATTTGCACTCTATTTGCGACATTTGGGAGCTGTACGTAATGCGCATGCACCTATATCCTGCCTACATGCTGTGTATAAACTACCCTTGCACCAACCTATCTACCTACGTACTACATATGCACCTAAACTATCTATACAGTACTGCTAATATATTCAGAATTCTCTACCTACTTACTACCTGCTGACTATCTATACACTACCCATTTTACTACACATGCCTAGGTGCTTTATCCTATATCCTATCTACTTCTATACTATCTATGTACTTCCTATTACTGCATATACACTACTTATATACGCTACTTGTCTACTACCTATGTACTACCTATATAGTACCCATGTACTACCTATATAGTACCTATATGCTATTTAGTTCCTACCTATGTACTACCTTCATAGTCCCCATATCGTACCTATATACTACCTATGTACTAATTGTATGCTGTCTATATACCACCTGACATAGTACCAATACAGCATTTTCACATCTTATATACTACCTATGTACAACCTATCGAGCACTTATATACTACCTAGGTACTACTTATCACTCCCCAAACCCCCCACCCCACAGCGGGGAGTGGGAGACATACACATATAAATACAGTACTGACATATCAGTTTAGATAAGTACATGGTCCCTATATTTTTTTGAATAGGTAGCGCTGTCCGGTTGCACCAAGGACCCGATGGTCAGATTGCGAGAAGCCTTGCTCTGGGATTCGTGAAAGAAGTAGAGGCATCAAGGCAGACCCTTGCAGCTGAGTAAAATTTACAGAACTAAATAATTTATGAAATTTCAGAAATTTGTCATGTAAAATTTATGTTTTCGTCAGCTCTTTTTCGTCATTCATCATATTTTTGCATCATGATGGATGCCTTGTCACCGAACAGGTGCATCCGAAAGACGGGGGAGTCCCGTGCGGTTCACCCGAGAAGGCCCTTTGCTTCTGAGACTCTGTTTAGAGCATTTCCGCAACAGCACCTAAGGGACTTACGGTGTGTATATGTAAACATTGGAATACTATCTCTCTCGTTCTATATAAATGTATGTGTATATGTATATACACATAATATACATGAATGAATATATAGATAGATAGATAGATAGATAGATAGATAGATAGATAAATAAGTAAAACAAATACACAAATAAATAGATAGATTAAACAAAAAAGAATATTCTTTTTTTGAGACTTGTGCTCTCCACTGTAGATTGCAATGAATGCCTTTGTCTACACTTCTGTAAGGCTGGATTCTTGCAGTTTTTGTTAAAGATACTAGGTATCAAAGTAGTTGTTCGTGGAATTTATGGAAATTGCGTATATACATATATATATATTTTTACATATATCCAGATAGATTAATAGATAAATAGATAGACATATAAATACATAAATAGATAAAGACATAAATAGATGAATAGATAAATGAATAGATAAATAGATGAATAAACAAATAAACTACATAGATAGATAAAAAATAAGTAAACAAATAAACTACATAGATAAATGAATAGATAGATAAATACATAAACAAATAGATAAATAGATACATAAATGAATAAATAGTAAACAAGTACATAAGTACATCAATCAACAAGTGAACAAATAAAAACAAATTAAGACATAAAGAAATAGATAAATTAATACAAAAATAAATAGATAAATAAGTGAATAAATAAATCGATAAGTAAATAGATAAATGAATATATAAATAAATAAATGAATAAACAAATAGAAAAAATGTGTATATATATATAAAACATATAGACATCTGTTGTAAACAATGAGTACAGTATAGATATACATCAATAAGATGTTCTGTACTGATTTTCCTGCGAAGGCGACCAGCCTCTCTGAGATGGAGCACTGCCCGCCAGAACCAGGCTGACAAGTAGGAAGAAGATAGAGAGAAAGAGAGAAAAAAGAGCGAGAGAGACTAAATCTCGCATTTTAGAGTCTGAAAGAGTCTTGGAGAAGAAGCAAGGTCGACAAGGCTACGGCTAGCTTTAAGGAAGGTCGAGAAGAGAGCGGGGAGAGACAGAGAAAGAGAGAAAGAGAGAAAGAAAGAAGAAACACCTAGAAAGAGAGAAAGAAATTGAGAGAAGAAACCGCTTCACACTTCCACTAGGAACAACCTGCGACAATCCACCTCCAGAGGGGTGCAAATTTGGCCGCGAACTTACAGTCCTCTACGAAGACACTGAACAATTGCTTGTTTACACCTGAGAATCTGTTAGCTCAAAATCACTAATTTCCGGCTAAGCTGAGTCCTTTCTTTCTCCAAGGTGACTGGGTTGAATGGACTGCCTGTTCCGCGACCTGCGATGGTGGTCAAAAGTTACGAAGCCGAAAGGTCGGTGAATCGATTGGTCTCTGTGTGATGCCACAGGTTGGTGGTTTTGACTATTTTTGTTTTTCCCTCACGAACAAATGGTTTGTTGACACATATTTTTCATAGGGGTTGAAACCACCAATCAGAACAGTGTTGTATGGTTTTGTGTCTTCTTGTCTTAGTTCAACGGCTCCTCGGCTCCTCTATGCTCCCCTTTGGCTCCTCTTCTTTTCAAAGCCAGGTATTCTTGTAGTTCTTCTTCTTTTTCTTCTTCTTCTTCTCTTCCTCTTCTTTTGTTTTCTCTCTTCTTTTCAACTTCTTGCACTTGACGCATCGCCAGTTGTTGCCCGGTCTGGATGGATCTGTATCTCCTTGTGAGGCAGGAGAACTTGCAGATCATGGAAAGTCAGGGTATGCGAAGAATATGTACATGATAGTACGTGCACACATTGTTGCCTTTTCTAATCATGTTTGCATGTGACAAATGCGCATTGCACATGCAGGGCAAAACACTGGAAACGGCACCTTGCAGCACTCAGAGCTGCGGCGACAAGGCTCTGATGAAGGAAGTACATGGAAGTACTTTTTGCATCTTTTGGCTTTCAGATTTGTGTTGCTTTTTTGATTTTAGATTCGTGACACTTGCGTTTCACTTGCGTTTCTTGTTTGACTCGTGTTTGGCGTTTAGTGTCTTGGAAAACGCGAGGTCGATTGTCAATATGGTCAGTGGAGCGAGTGGGGAAACTGCACCAAGTGCTCCTTCCTCGTTTAGAAGCCTTGCATTCGTTGTGGGGCGTGTGAAGGAAGTCACTTTAGGTTGGTCCAAAACCTGTGGACAGTTGAGGGTTTTCTGAGCAGCATTCATGTCTTTGTTGTTTTCCCCACAGCTTTAGCAATCCTTGGCGTTGAGAGTTTCTTTGTTTCCAAAAAACAAAGACAATCATGTAGTTGTGAGGGGGGCTCCTTTGTGTTTACTTGCTTGACGTTCCCTTATGAATTTTCAGTCAGATACAGTGGTGTTTGTCAAAGACTCTTATCTTCATGCAAGCAACTACTTTCATCATTGATAGAAGACGATAGAGGTAATTATGGCACTTCCTTGTTATCAATCCGACTCTGGCCTTCTGGATTTGGATGCATCCACTTATTTGATTGTAGTAGAATCTGCCTGGCTTCTTCTTTCCGCCTTTCATTGCAGCATGGTGGGTGTAAGCAGACCACTTGCTGCATGAGATAAACCCGTTTCAGTTTCACAATCGAGCCAATTTCTTTCTCCATGTTACTCCTGACTGCCGAACTACCTACTGAGCAACTGCCTTTGACATCTTTCTTTGACTCCTGAAGGTGTGGTGGTCAAAGATTTCGCTCGCGCAGCATCACCCAGCAGCCATTGTCACGGCCTTTTGCACTATGCCAGTATGCTGTTTGAGCGAAGTGGGACAGAGTGGGACAAAGTGCGACAAAGTGGGGCAAAGTGGGGCAAAACAGTGCGATGTTTGCTGCCCCATTTTGAGGTTCGGTGGGATGGAGTGCGAGGCAGGTGAAACAATGCAGACAGCCAGGTGCCATCTTTGTGGAGCTGTGATTTGAGCAGAGCAGCTTAGTTAGTGAAGCAGAAAATGCAAGTGCACAATGTCCAGTGTCAAACTGTTTTGGCTTAACCTTGCTTGCATTCATAGCATAGAAAAAGAAGGAGCATAGCTATTGGGGTCAAAGCGCAGTGTTGCTCGTTTGAGTTTTGGAGTTGGTGTCATGGGTGCTGCAATGGGTGCGATGGGTGCCATGCTGTCCAGAATGCCCTGCAGATGTCACAGCCATGGGCTCCAGACTTTGAGTTCTGACTGGGTGGTGCTGGGTGCTGGGGCTGCTGCCCTTTGCTTCCAGATGTGAGCTGTGAGTTTCTTGCTATTGAGCGATGGTTTTCATTTCCGTTTCTTGGGGGAATATGTGTTTGTTTATTTATGTGATGTCTATATTGGTATGTGCATTTTTTCTTATATATCACATAGATATATTTTTCCTTGTATATATGTAAATAAAAAATATGTATATACACATATATGTATGCATCTACGTATTCTTGAATGTAGATCAATCGATCTATCAATCAATCAATCAATCAATCAATCAATCAATCAATAATCTCTCTCTCAATCTATCTCTAAATCTCTCAATCTCTCTATCTATCGATCTATCGATCTATCGATCTATCTATCTATCTATCTGTCTACATCTATGGAAATGTCGATCTATCTATTGATCTATCGATTTATCGATCTATCGATCTATCCATCTATCTGTCTATCTATCCATCGATCTATCGATCTATCTCTCTCTCTCTCTATCTTTCTCTATCTATGTCTATCGATCTATCAAACTCTCTCCCTCTATCTATCTATCAAACTCTCTCTCTCTCTCTATCTATCTAGCGATCTCTCAATCTATCGATCTATCGATCTATCAATCAATCGATCTATCTATCTCTCTATCTATCTATCTATCTATCGATCAAACTCTCTCCCTCTCTATCTATCACACTCTCTCTCTATCTATGTATCTATCTATCAATCTATCAATCAATCAATCAATCAATCTATCTATCTATCTATCTATCTATCTATCTATCTATCTATCTATGTGTCTATCTATGTGTCTATCTATCTCTATCTATCTCAATCTATCTGAATCTATCTCAATCTATCTCAATCTATCTCAATCTATCTCAATTTATCTCAATCTATCTCAATCTATCTCAATCTATCTCTATCTATCTCTATCTATCTCTATCTATCTCTATCTATCTCTGTCTATCTCTATCTATCTCTATCTATCCCTATCTATCTCTATCTATCTCTATCCATCAAACTCTCTCTCTATCTATCTTTCCAATCATCTATCTATCTATCTATCTATCTATCAATCTATCTATCTATCTATCAATCTGTCTATCTATCTATCTATCTATCTATCTATGTGGCTATCTATTTATCTATCTATCTATCTATCAATCTGTCTATCTATCTATTTATCTATCTATCTATCTATCTATCTTTCTATCTATCTATCTATCTATCTATCTATCTATCTATCTATCTATCTATCTATCTATCTATCTATCTAT
>VSDK01013717.1:74001-92460 GCA_009767595.1 Symbiodinium kawagutii
TATCTATCTATCTATCTATCTATCTATCTATCTATCTATCTATCTATCTATCTATCTATCTATCAAACTCTCTCCCTCTATGTATTGATCAAACTCTCTCTCTCTCTCTTTCTATCTATCTAGCGATCGCTCGATCTATCGATCTATCGATCTCTCGATCTATCTATCTATCTATCTATGTGGCTATCTATTTATCCATCTATCTATCTATCTATCTATCTATCTATCAATCTGTCTATCTATCTATTTATCTATCTATCTATCTATCTATCTTTCTATCTATCTATCTATCTATCTATGTGTCTATTTATCTATGTGTCTATCTATCTATCTATCTATCTATCAATCTATCTCAATCAATCAATCTATCTATCTATCTATCAATCTATCTCAATCAATCAATCAATCAATCAATCTATCTATCTATCTATCTATCTATCTATCCATGGATCGATCCATCTATCTGTAGATCTATCGATCCATTGATCCATCTATCTCTAGATCTATCGATTTATCGATCCATCTATGTATATATCTATCGATCCATTCATCCATCCATCCATCCATGCCCCTCTCTCTCTCTCTGTATATATATATATTTACACACATATCTGTCTATACATTTGATGCCAGCACTTGGACTAAGGTGCCCTCGTGAGTGCGGTGAGCAAATGTATTGGTGCGCTTGGAGTGAGTGGTCAGGATTATCAGCTTGCACGCAGGCGGGCAAAGCTGTCAATCCGCATCAGTGGTCAATAGGTTGGTGCCAGACTTTGCATAGTTGCCAGACTTGATTGCCTGACTGCCACATCTTATCCCTGAGCCTATCAGCTCATTTGGCCCCCCACCACAAAGGCCATCCCACACAAAGGAGTGAGCACTTTTTGCACTTGGCAAACTTGTTTCAACTGCTTCTATTCATGCCGCTTTCCACGTAGGTCCTGCAGGGAGGGCTTGGACAGGAGTTTAGTCTGTTGTCAACATCAATTTACCTCTGCTACGGGGTTCATTTCCGCGATCTTGGGTGCTTTGCAGTGTCTTGACTACTTTGGGCCTTTGATGCCAAGTGGGATTCATATTGAGTTTAGAGTCATTTGGGCATGTTCCACTAATGCTGAAAAGTCAATTTTCAATCAATCGGGATTCTGGACAAGAAGATGGCCCTCTGCAGCAGAAGCTGTTCCACAGATTGTTGGCCTCAGCAATTCACATCCTTCACCTTGGCGCCGGCGTATTTTCATGTTTCCCTTATCAATTTTGTGACATCCAGTGATAGTGGTGTTACCAATGGCACCAGTGCTCACCAACGCTGCCGGTGCTGCCATTGCCATCGCTTCAGCAGCAGCGGCAGTTCGATCAGTTGGAGTTGTTGAAGTTGTTCCACAATTGTGCTATGAAACCTCCTCCACACCACAATTGCCGTTTCCAAACTATTCAAACAATTTAGAAGGATGATTCAAGCACATTCAAACAGAGGCACCACATCTTACTGAATGTGTGGTCCGGATGAAGCATTTCTTTGCTGTTGCCTGCTTTTTGTGTGGTTGACAGTGAGTCTCAAGTTTGCTCTTTCTCTCCCTCTCTCTTTGCAACAGACCTGCGGCATGGGCGTTCACTTCCGCAAGCGTGAGCTGACAATGACGGACTGGATCCATTCCGAAATTGGTGTGCAAGAGACAAGCAACAATTGCTTTTTCCAGAAACTCTAATGAGTCCTTTGGCAGGACCAACGACCATCCGATCCCCTTGCAGTGGCATCTTCGAAAAAGGTGTGGATCGAAATCGTTGTGAATTGATTTAACTGCTTTTGATGAAGAAGTGAGTGTTTTCAAATGTTTTGCACTTTCACGCCGCTCAGGACTGCGAAGGAAACATTGTGGACCTTCAGCAGCGAGGGACTCATACACTTTTGGGTTTTGTGCCTACTTCATTTTTTTGAGAGGTCTTGTGATTGAGAAATGCTCAGACAGTTCAAGACCAAGTGGCAATATCAGCATTTGTTTTGAAATGTTCATGGTGTTCACCCGACAGGTCAAGCCCTAGGGAGGTTACTGTAGATTTTCCAAAAGGCAGAGGACCAGAGAGGACGCTAATAGAAGGGTTCTCCTTAACTGCAAACTGCACCACCAGGCGCCAGCAAAGTGGTTTGAACGGTTCTCCTCAACTGCAAAGTGGTTTCTGTTCCCTGAACTGGTCACTGTCAGCAGAGGAGTCGTGGACCCTGAACTGGTCCCACCAGCCGGACTACCAGCCGCTAGCAAATCGGTTGTGCAGTCCTGGTTCTCGCACTAAATGCCAGTTCTTAATGAAACACATCAACTCCAAAATTAACGTGGAAAAACTTGAAGATAAAGAAAAAAGTCGACAAAGAAAGCGCTTTGTGGGATGCTGACTTTGCTTTAATTTCATTTTGACAAAGAAAACACAGCTGTCCTCCCGCTGTGGGAGTAAGCGTATTGGTGTCTTGATGATGAAAGAAAAGCGCTCGAATCTGCTTGCTGAAAGTTGAGTTTTCTATCTCAAGGCTAGTCGCACGATGGCTCGCATAGTTATGCTAGGTAACACGCGCAGTAGATACATTGTCGAGGTGCCCATTGGATAAAGACGCCGCTCCCTGACCTTCAGTTGTCACTTCGATGTTTCGTGCTTTTGGAAGACTCTTGGAGCCTCGCCTCTGGGAGCCTCGCCTCTTGGAGCCTCGCCTTTCGGAGCCTCTGGGAGCCTCTGGGAGCCTCTTCAGATCTCTTTGTTTCTGAAGCGACAAGGTGCGATCTGCCCGCTTGCGAAGCCTGCGCACCCCAGGAGACCTGGGTTGAATCTGCAGGAACTCTTTGTTTAATTCCAAAAGAAGACCCGGGATGCCTGGGAACGTTGGGTCAGAGCTTTTCAGTCATGTTGTGCTTGCTTTCAAAATGAATCTTGCAGGATTGTCAATTGGGTGAATGGTCCGAGTGGAGTTCTCCTCTTTGTGAGGTCACTTGCCTCGTAGCCAACACAATGCGTCTTGATTCGTACGATTTGATCTTAAAATTGGAGCGAAGGCTTGCACTGTCTCAGAATTTTCGACCCAGGGCATTTGTACTCGTCATCGGACGGTTGCAGTTCCAAACAATGAGTGTGGCAAGCCATGCCAGGGGTTCCCAACTCAGTGGCAAGGGTGCTGAGAGGGGATTTTGTGGTGTGGAGTTGAAAGGTACTTATTGAATGCCTAGGACACTAAACAGTACGAAGCCCTGTGCAGCTGATTGCCACGACAAGGACAGCACTGATCTTAAATGAACTTAGTCCAGTGAAGTCGAGTGACGTCCAGAAGAGAGTCGTCACGTTTTGTTTTGGCACTTGGAAACATATTCCTTGGATAGGACTGCGTGCTCGGTGAATGGAGTTCTTGGTCAGCATGCACATCCTCTTTGGACAACAAGTGCGCCTGACATCGAGAGTTAGGGCTTCGGTCCGCATTTTGTTGTAAAGATTCACTTTGGACACAAATATAGTATACAGTATAATAAATAGATGATTGCATAAATGATACAATATGATCTATCTATCTATCTATCTATCTGTCTGTCTGTCTGTCTGTCTGTCTATCTATCTACCTATCTATCTATCTATCTATCTATCTATCTATCTATCTATATTTATATTTATGTTTATGTTTATATTTATATTTATATTCATATTATATTTGTATTTATATTTATATTTATACTTATATATGAATATTTACATATATGTAAGCAAATAGTTTAATAACAAAACAGAAAAATATACAGTCATTACGAAAGCCAGGCGGTAGGCTATAGGCTGTAGTGGCTCTTGGCAACGAAGTGAGATTTGGGGTTCAAGGGGGTCGGTGGCTCAAGACCGGCCAAAAACCCCGATATAGGGTAGGGATTGGGTTGGGCACGGGCTGATTTTTGTGAGGGGCATGTACGGCTATGCGATCGGCAGAGGGTGCCCTTCGATTCCCCCCACAAATTTCCAACTAATACAGTATACCGTATACCTGTCATCATGTCACGAAGTATTTGGACAACCCAAATTTGAAAACCAGTTCCTCAGTCAGATCTCGGGATGTGATTTTGGGTGGGTGGTTGCCACAAGTTAATTTTTGCGGGTAATTTCCTCACTTCTGCTGCTTACACCTCTGCGCACCTCTGTTGGTTTACTGTTGTTGTTGATTAATTACAACTTCCCAGTTTTTGTTCTATTCCTAGTATTGGAGGTTTTATGGTTGTTGTCATAGTTGTTATCATTGCTACACTCCTTTCTGGTCATCACTTTTATCGATTACTGACGTATGCATTTCTAGATGTACACATGTAAGCACATTTTCATGATGTATATGTATGCATGTACACTTTTCTACCATAGTAGTTCTTCGCCTACTATTGGGTCGAGGGATCGCCCAGTACTCGCATGTCTGCATATCCGTGTCCATATCACCTGGAATCCAAGAAAATCAATTTTCCTAAATTTGGCGATGCCACAATTTTGGTCAAATGTGACAATTTTTCTTGAATTTAGCGCTTATTGATTTTCCAGCAAATCAGGGGAAAACTGGCTTTGACCCTCAAAGCACATGTTTACAGACACGGGCCTAATCGTTTTTCCTAACCTATATGTATATATATATATATATATATCTATACACATAAAGGTATACATATGTACGTACATAAATGGCTGCTCTTACTTACTCTCGATATATGCTTAGCAGTGTACAGCAAATACACATGCATACATTCACTCATACATAGTATATCTTTACAGAGATACGAAAATACAGAAGGGTATGTGTGGGTAAAGGTACCACATATACAGATACATGTACACATGTATTTACATTAGTTTGTCATGTTTCTACCTTGAAATTGTTTAGCAACCACAATACATGCTTATATTTAAAAACAGTTTTGCACAAGTGATATTGAGTTCTTTTAAGTTTCACTTTTTTCCAAGATCTTCATTTCACCTCCGCTCAACCAGGTACCGGGCCAGGCTGGTGCTTGAGCCAGGAGCCTTCAACGGAAAGGCTCAACTGGGGAATCTCAACGCCAGAGGACAACTGATTCCAGTAGCTGAACTGGAAGTACTGTATCTCAATCATTCTCTTCGACCTTAAGTTGCAGCAGTTTGATGCGAAGTCTATACCGAAAACATGCTGGAACTGTGGAACCAGAACTGCAGGCCTGTTCTTTGAGTTCTCTGAATGAGACAGCCTCCTGCTTGACAGGGTCCCATCCCTAGGCCTAGCCTTCCTAGTCTAGCCATTCTATGCTGTTGTGAGCAACGTGTTGGAAATCCTTTGAAAGGGTCGTTATTTTCAAATAGCGGTGCACTTTTTTTGGTCACCATGCATGCTGTGGGCAACCTATATCCAAGCACAGTGGCTAGTTAGATTGGCCAGAAGTAAGGCCAGATGCACCGATCGACTGCAGCTTCACAGAGTGGAAAGAATGGTCTTCGTGCTCCCACACGTTTGGGCCTGAGCAAAAACTGGCATTGAAACAACAGAATGGACAAATGTAGTTTGTACTTATATATATATATATACATAAGTAAATAGATAAAAATATATGTATATTTACATAAACATACCTGATAGATATATACTGTACATAAACAGAGTTCTCGATCCTTGTCATTCCTTGTTTGAGGTGCGGAAATGGACAGCAATCTCGCTCCAGAACAGTTGCGACAGAGGCCGAATTGTGTTGCTGGCCACTGCAACATGCACAGACAAGCTGAGAGTTGTTGAGGAACGGGTGGTACTCTGTACTTTTCACTCAGATGTTTTTCAGCACCGTTGTGATGAGGCCTCCAAAGGTGGTAAGGCCTGCTTGGGCAGCCTGGCTCTCAGAGAGGCATGTTCCCAGCTTCATTATCCTTCAGCAGGGAGATACGCATTGAGATACGCATTGAGATACGCATTTGACTAGTGAAATTAGGTTTTGCAGCTCTAAGGTTTGCAATCCCTTCAGCGATGTGAGCTTGGACCGTAGCTGGCTCAGAACCACGCACATCATTGTAAGAGCACATCATTGATTGTATTGTAAGATGATAGCGTCACAGATTGAAAGAAAGCTGAAAGGGAATGTCACTGCACATATCGCCAAGTTGAACCACTGTGAAGCGGAACGCGCTGCAACAACATACGCAAGCAATTCAAGGGAAGCAATTAAGTTCTGTGGAACTGGAAAATTCCGTGTGAAGTTTCCTGAAGGTTTTGGTTCAAATCAGTGTCAAGGTCATGTGAAGAGGATGTAAGGTCATGTGACCAACACCGAACATCTTGTAAGATGAGATGTCTTTTTTCCTCTACTGAAAAAATTGTTCGACGGGTGGTTTTCTGCAAGCCATGGATACTTATGGTGAAGAATCAGGTTTGCAGATGAGATTGGTAGACTGCTGAAGGGTCTATGGTGGAAAAGGGGCTAGAGGGTCACTGTACACCAGAACCTTACCAAGACGACATGGCTTATTTTCTTGGATGAAAAAAATCATGACCCACCCACCTCCGCACGTGTGTAGTTTTTCACAGGCCTAGCCCCACCTTGGCTGATGCCAGTGCACTCTTGCCCACTTTTTCGCATAACTCAATGAGCTTTGCAAGTGAGGGTTCATTTGGCAGGGCAGCGTTTATCATTCAGAAATCTTTTCAAGCCCCTTTGCCCCTGAGAAGACTATGTTGGTTTGACACTTGCGGCGTTTGTTTGTGCCATTGCGCGGAAGGTGCGCGGAGAAATCCAATGCCATGGATTGTGTCTGGGAGCAATGGTCGCGAACTGAGATAGCAATGTATGTCTCAAACTTCTCTCAGCCCGCCATAGCCGCTGATAGGGGCCTGTAACAAGTCCTGAAGACCCATGCGCACTGCCCTCTACAGCTGCAGTCGCCCTTACGATCATACACAGCAATTGTTTTTATGTACCAGGTTCTGAACGACCCTCAATGTCACCAGGGAAGATGGAAGAAGGGGTTCCCCTGTACTTCTCATTTAAATTCCTTTAAGTACATATTTAAGCTTAAATTTTAGCATATTTTTTCGTTTGAGTATGTTTTCCAGCAGTATGTTTTCCCCGAGGTCGGAATGGCAAGAATGCGACGGAAGCCAACAGGCCATGCCACAGGCACGACGAAGTTTCCCGCTATTCCTTTCGCCGCCAGGTCCGGAGGAGGGAAATCATCCATCCGGTGGGGTCCCCAAGACATGTCGATATTCTTAATCATTTGAAGAATACATTTTTATTTTTATTAAAAATACATTCTTAATCATTTAAATTTAAATATGAATCATTTGAATCATTTGAATCAGTTTCAGCTTAGATCTTTATATTTTCTTCTTGTGATTGTAGCTCGTGCTCCAGGCAGGTGCAGTGGGAGAACCTTGCGAAGGTGTGCAGGTTGAAACCAAAGGCTGTGGAAAGGAGCGCCCAAGTCACAGAAGTCATAGGAACAAAGACAAAGGGACAGTCCAAGACAGCAAAAAGGAACCAAGGAAAACGATGGAAAACGTCCTTTCACACACCTTGGCCATGCGGTCTTCGGCAAGGATGTCGCTTTGCCCAACGATTGTGACGCTGATGTTTTCTCAGCCTGGAGCGAGTCAATGTCCCAGAAGGATGAATTACATGAATTACATTACTCAGTTCTCAATGAAAAGTCGCAAAAGTGAAGATCGTGAAGATCAAATCCGAAAGGGTCTAATCGAAAAAGCAGATGCTGCAGATGCTGATTCTTTTTTCTCTCTTTTTTTGACCGACAGGTGGAGTGCATGTCCTAAGAGCTGTGGCGGAGCACAAAGGCCGAGCGCTATTGAAGAATAGAGTTTTTATCCAGAGAAGAAATCCAGAGAAGAAAACATGTATAGAGGAATAGAATGAAATAAGGTATGATTGATTATCAAATGGTTTTCGAGACTTAGATCAGTTGCAGCCGGTCGCTGAGTTCACGATCTCGCATCATCAAGCCTCACATGCACGGAGACAAAGGAGGCAGGACCAAGCGACAAATTCTTGATTTGCAAAGCAAGATCTTGGAGCTGTAGGCCATGTTGTAGTGTTGCAATTCCCAATATGATTACTGTCTGTTCTGCTCGGGAGTTGACAGTTCCACGTCCCATTCTGAACCCATGAATGAGGTCTACAATGCACCGGCACGCTGCTAGAAACGCAACCTTGCGGACAGGCCAAGTTGACAACAGCGTTTCCTTAGTGAAGAAACACAGAAATCTCACCACGATCACAGAAAGAATCGCAATGGTGTCCTTTGGCCAGGTTTCATGTCCGGGGTCTCCAAACACGGTCCTGCTCCAAGTTCAGAACAGCTGCTGCCACAGCTATTTTAGTTCAGTTGTTTGAGGTTGTTTGTGTTGCTAGTTGCTCTCAAGCTTCATACTGGCCAGGTTTGCCAGTATTCTCAATGGTCACGATGGAGTCTATGCTCTGTATCTTGTGGAGAAGGCTACAAGGACAGCCGCAACGACCAAGTATGTTTTTTTCGTGTTTTTGTCAAACTCAATTCCAACCATCAAATCGTTTGCATTTCTCTTTGCAAGTATCATCGCATTCCATATTGAACTTTCTCTTATTTCAATTACATTTTCCTCACTTTGCTCAGTTTCTCAAAGTGTTTCTCAAAGTGGGGCTTTGTTCTTTGTTCTTTTTGTTCTTTTTCAAAGTGTTCTGTTTTTGTTCTGTTTTTGTTTCATTTTTTTTTTTTTCATTTTTTTTCATTTTTTTTTTCATTTCCAGGTCCGCAATCGCGCGATTGCAGTTCCAGCTCTTGGAGGACGGAGCTGCTCGTCGCCCCTCAGAGCCCTTGGAGTAGTTTCACGGCTCAGGTGTCGAAGGATGTGATGGCAACCTGATGGAGGACCGCGCTCATAAGACCTCAATGTTTTCCAAAAAATCTGAGAAATTCATTCAACTCATTCAATTCATTCAATTCATTCAATTCATTCAATTCATTCAATTCATTCAAGTCTCAATGCCTTTTTACTCAGACAACTCTTCAATTTTTACATCTTGGACTTGCACAATCCCTCTGCCGAAGTGGCCTTCTTGGCTTCTGTGGCCTTTTGGCTTCTCTAATTCTTGTGCTTTCTTGGCTGCGATGCCTTTTGGGGTGTGAATTCTTGGCTTCTGTGTCTTCTCTGGCCCCTTGGCTTCCATAGCTTTTTGGCCCTTCTGACTCTCAACGATCATCGACTGCCATCAAACAATCAACAGCAACCAACAACCAGCTACAAGGCACGGGAATGAAAGGTTTAAACTTCTGAATTGTGAAATTCAAAATGCTACCATGCAAAATGAAGGGCTTCCCACATTATTGGGAGTACCGTGTCTTGTTTCAATTCCTAGGTGCGCTGAAACTGGTATCATGTGAATTCTGCGATCCTGTGCGTTGCAATGGCGCATGTATGAGGGTAGCAAAAAGGGCAATTACCGTGGCCCTTTAGTACTTGTTGCGCTTGATGCTGGATTACTCTCCGCTTTACGGTCCTCTCTGCTCTTTTCCTTAGCCTTGCAAGTGCTTTTGCAGTTTTGAGATGATGGCTTGGTGCTTCCTTCTCTTTCTCTCTCCCCATTTCTTCTGGCACAGTGCAGTACAACGTCATCTCTGCAGGCTGATCGTTGCACTTCCATCCCGTGCAACGACGGTGTGGACTGCGTGTGGGGCAACTGGCACGAATGGTCCGATTGTGTACCTGCCAGGCTCTCAAAAACCATCCTGTAGTGCTGCATATTGCTGCCTATTGTGAGAGGGATAGAGTTGGCTCAGCGGTGTTCTAAGGCACCCACCGAGTGTGGCATTGGTTACAAACGTTCTACTCTCAAGCTCTGAAACTGGAATCGATTTGCTTACAGATTTATGATTTGCTTGAAGGTTTACATGATGTGAAATCATTTCAAGTAGCGCTGCACAGGTCGAAACCGCAGCATCGCCACAATGCCCTCCCGTGGTGGTGCTCTTTGTGATCCCAAGCCTGGAGCATAGGTTCTGTTGTACCAAGATGGCCAGTGTTTCTAACTTTGCATTTATTGAATTCAGTATGTTGAAGTTCTTTGAGTCATGCTGCATCTTGCAGTTGAGAATATGAACAGATGCTATGAAGATGTTATGAACATGTTATGAAGATGTTATGAACATGTTATGAAGCTGTTTTGAAGATGTCATGAAGTCATGCAGATGTTTTGAAGATGTCATGAAGATGTTATGAAGATGTTATGAAGATAAGAGTGACATTATGAGTGACTTTTGTGTTCTCCAGGCCTTTCGAAGAGGTGATGCCTGTCAGCGGTTGCAGGGGGCAGGCCGCAAGCTTGGATGCAGTGCCAAGGATGTGATGCTACCGATAGGTCCCGATAGGTCCTGATAGGTGGGAAACCCCAAACTTGGAACAGTTGACAACGCCATGTGACAACGCCATGTGACAACGCCATGTGACAACGCCATGTGACAATGCCATGTCGCTCCACTTTGTCAGGCAATGTGCTGCGTGGATGGCGAGTGGCATGATTGGCAAGACTGGGGGAAGTCAGCCCGTCAGTGTGAGAACTTGAACGAATTTGAAAGGAAAGGATTGAAAGGATTGAAAGAGTGTCTAAAGGAAAGTTAAAAAGGGACAGATCTTTGTGTCGACGACAAAAGGGCATCAAAAATCTCAAGAGTTCCACTTCGTCGTTCAGGTGCACAGCGTCATGCGGCTCTGGGACACGGATGAGGCTGCGTGTGAACAAGACCCAGGACGATATGCTTCACAATTTGCAAATCGTTGTTTTCTTGAAGTAGAAAGAATATGAAAGAATCAAATTCTACAAAGAGAGTTCAAAAAAGAAGGTTCTACGGGAGATCAGAGTTCTTTCTGATCCTGTGACTTCGACTAAGGAAGCAACTGCAACAATCTTGAGTTTCTCTCCAAGTTCAAAAGCTTTCTTTCCATTTTCATCCTTTTCCCGTGGTTTCCCAAAGCACTGTGCAAGCTCGAGTGCTCAAGGAGGATACGAAGAGTCATCTTGGCTTCAGCAAAACTTGTTCTTCAGATAGAAAGCAGGGCACTAGGACCTTTGACCAAGCAAATTCAAGCATCCCTCTACACGATATGCTGCAAGCCTTGTGACCATGCTCATCTATGCACTAGTCCATGCCCGCACCATGCTTATTCAAGCCCAAGCAGGGTACGAGTCGTGCCTCTAGTCCTTCTAACCAGTGCCATGGCGTGAGAAATCAGAAATCCATTCGTGATCATGGACGATCCGACAGAGGAGGACCCGCAGACCATTACCGTCCGTTACCATCCATGAGCTGCTCATGTTGAGCTGATGTTCTTCCACTGAACTTTTTTGGATGCAGATGTACCAAGCCAAGACGAAATTCTCCAAGATCTCTGAGAAGAGCCTTCATTGTCTTCTTGTCTTCTCAGTCAACTGATTAACAGGATGTTACATCTGTTTTTGAGAATCGCTTTCAGTGCCAGGATGTTACCGCTTTCGTCATGGAGAATCGTCGATTTCTCTCCCATGAAGCAGAGGACCTTCTGAGACAGAAAGGACCCATATTTTTATGCCGTTGTAGAAAATCCAGTGGATCACCCAGGATATTTTTCGGAAGATGAGCAAGGAAGACCAGAGATATGATGGAGACTTAGACCGCCCTGTGCAATCCATTTTGCGTATTTTGCTGTTTAACATGAGTTACGTTTTTGCAAAACGAGGTCATCAGGGAGGGTTCATTGTCCAACTGCAGAGATTCGATTGCTATCTTGAGATCAAGAGCGTGGAACGGCTGTTTGGAGGCAGACTGGCTGAGAGAAAGCCTAAGAATTTCACATTTTGGAAATTGTTGGAATCTACTTGGAGAGAACCTGTCGATGTGATGAAGTGAGTTTAGAAGTGAGTCGTTGATGTGAGGTGCATAGAGATCGAATGGAAGCGCATCGAGATTCGTCGGTGGATGATATGGTGGACGACTTTGTCTCGTTGAATGCGTCGTGGATCAACGAGGAAGCCGAAGAGCTCCTGAGATCTCTGGACCACGACGTGGCGTGGAAAGTCTGTGATTTCGGATCCATGCAGAACTGTCGGGACCCAGTTGCCATCATCAAACGACGCATCAAAGATGCCAAGGCACGGTTTCAAGATGTTTCAAGTACCAGAAAGGGATCCGGGCCTTTCCTGGCCCTATAAAATGACAATTTTTGGAAACCGATTTTTAGAAATCACTCGTTTAACGTGTGTATATGGTGTATACATATGAATATGTGTCTATTGTACAACCATGCATCCCTCAGGCTGGAAAATCTGGAAAAGGATCTAGAGGTTGGGGTCAAAGGGAAGGAAGGGACGGAAAAGGTCAAGAGATCAATCCAGGACGGGTGGGTTTTGGGGGAGATGGAGACACAGAGGCAACACGCTGCGTGACACGTCGTAAAGTAAATATCGAGTTTCATGATGGAAATGTCAGCTTTCCAATAAAAGGTTTGGGATTTCATGCCACGGCCTTTAAGCCGCGCAATCTCATTATCGCAAGTGTGTAGAAAGATGCTGCATGCGATCTAAGTAGCGCTGTAAACACCGTGCCATTTATTCGGCGAAACGACACTGGAACAGAGCTTTCCAAAGTTCCCCAACAGTTCTCAGTTGCTCCCAGCATTTCCCAATCATGTCCTGAGTCATTCTTCCCTGCTGTTCCATGAGTCTTTCTTGCCTCAACTGTCGTGGCAAGGAGAATGGAAAAAGAAGCCCAAGGCGCAGCTTTTTGAAACTTCAGAGTGCCTTGCAGCTGTCACTTGCATGTGCTGAGGAGAAGCGACCAGAAACCGATCGTCATAACATTGCTCTGCGCGAAGAACGATCTTTGCACTGCACTGGTTTGCCTCCACTTTGGACTGCGAGTCAGATCAAAGACTTCTTTCAGCAACAGGGGGAGGTGGAGGCTGTCTATTTGTGCAAAACTTAGACAAAAAGAATTCAAACAGAGAATTTGTGGAACTTCAAACAGATTTTGTATGGAATTCTCAAATTTGCGGAACCAAACCATGGACACTGCCACTGTCACGCTGCATCTCAGGGGACACTTGCGAGGGCAGACTTCTGCATTTGCAACGACTACTCGGACTGTTTCCATTGACTTCACCACCGCAGAAGCGGCCAAGAATGCAGCTTTGGTGTGTGACAGGAGACAACGGGAAGAGTTGTTGCCCGCATCACTAAGAGACCACTGTTGTTCCAACGCAATGATTTGGGGGGCTCGTTTTGGACTCTGACAACACCTGAGAAGGACGGAAGTCAAAGCAGGAGAAGAAACTTTTCCTCTTAGCTGTAGCATCAGGTACAAGGCAAGACTGGGAAGATGAGATCGAATAAAGCATTTTCTGACTTCCTATTTTTTCTTCCAAAATTTTGAAACTTTCACATCTTCCAACTCTTGAGTTTTTTAATGAAGTGAGTCCGGTCAGGTGGCGGGAACTTCTGGAAGTAAATTTACATTTCCAGCACGAGGAGGAGGAGAGGCCGGGCCGAACAAAAGTGGGAAGAACGGCAGAGCACCGGCAAAAGCAGCAGATCTTTATCAGTGAATTGGACATGAATATCATGGCTTCGAGATTCGGTTTTTAATACTTGGTGCAGTTTCACTGTGTCTCATTACAGGCATGTGGAGGCTGCTCACCAATCGCGCGTGATAGCATGGAGCAAAATGAATGGACTAGACCCCAGAAGGTATGCCGCCACATCTCCGGGAAAACTCTGGTTTGTCATACTGCTAGTAGAGTGGCTGCCATGCAAGATAAGATCAAGTGACTTGCTGTTGCAAGGAAGAAAATGTAGCCATAGGGCCTTAGGGCCTTTGTTGGACCCACACAAGCTCTGCCAGGGTAGGCTGGTAGAAGCCGTCACCAGCAGTCACCAGCAGTTGTAAGTTCGGTGTTAGTGAAAGCTTTCCAAAACAGCCTGATACACATTACGTAACGCAACTGGCTGCCTTGGAGACCTTGAGCCAAGTATGTCAAGAGAGCTGCTCAAAGCTTTGTGGCTCACCAGGTAGACCCGAAGCAAGCACAAGCTGAAGGCCGAAGTGTCTTCCTTTCAAAGCCCCTTGCTGCAATTGCTCAACAATCTGTGTGGTGAGCATTGTTGTCAGCGAGCCTTCACTACGACTCTGTGATGCCGCTCACACCCTTGTGCATTCAATGAATGCAGCTGTGAAAGTTCGTGAAGTGACGCAATGAATGCAATGCTGGAAGTGTAAGGCTCCCTTTGGATGCAAGCGAAGAGAAGATTACGGAGCTGGTCGAAGAGTTTGGCGAAGTCGAGGTGTGGAGGAAACGGCAACGCAAAGGGCAAAGCAATGAAAAGAAAATGAAAAGAAAATGAACAAAAATGAAAAGAACGATTTCACAACAGGACATAGCAAGACCGACAACTCACGATTTTGCACAGCCGTAGGCTCACCACCTTCACTAGAACAATCAAGTTTTGGGACTCTTACCTGCTCCTGACCTGTCAGTCCGTGCATATGTTGCCATCCAACGGCTTTACCAACGCCTGCTTCGTCACAATGGTCAGTCCTGGCGAAGCAGCGTTTGCAATCAGAGGTCTCAACAATTCTCAGGTGTCAGGGGAGCAGCAATTTCTAGGAGATGTGGAGATGTGGACATTCAGATTACAAGTGGTTAAGCATTGTCAGGGAGGGATACAACACTTGTTCTTTCTTGCTCCTGAGCGGTGTGTGTTTTTTTTCTGCGCGCAGGCATGGGGCACGATAATTTCTGCGAGCTATCCACTTGAAAAGAACCTCAAGCGCAAGAAACCGCATCCAGAAGAAGAGCAAATTCCATGGTACCCTTTAGAGCTGCGGAACTTTCCACACTGGACGCTTTGCGATGACATCAAAACAATTATTTTGTCCCTTGGTCCTGGCTCGCAACGAATCAGAATAATTCACTACGACCCAGAGCCATCTTTGAGCGTAGCCCGCGCTTATTTCAGAGAAGAAGAAGATCGAGATGCGATTGAAAAGGCGCTGATTGGCTACGAGATCTCGCCTGGCTACGTATTGCAGGTGAGTACCCTTCCGAGGATCAGCTTGTCTCGAGAATTTTCAAAGCAAAAGTTTCTTTCTAAAACTATGCATACACTTGACATCACTTGTCTAGCCAAGTTGATGGAATGAACTCTCTCCCCGCTTTCCAAATTGAAAACGCGTTGACATGGGCACATACACATGGATCACATGAATGACCGATAATGTCCCACGACTGTTGCATTAGCCGCGTGGGTGGTTTTTGGCTTAGCTCATCGTAGCTGAAGAGGAGAGTGTAGGGGTATGTCCAGTGGTCAGCCTGGATATTCTAAGGATACCATAGCGACTATGATTACACATACACACGCACACACACACACATATCTATATATCATATATATATATATATACACAAAGGCCATACAGTAATAAACTAATGAGCGGAAACATTTTTTGATGCGGCAAAGCTGGATAGCCAAGCGGTACAGTATCTTGCAGTCCAAGCTCATTGGGGATCTAGAAACAAAAACGGCAAAGTGTGACGGTACTGGCAACTGCGGGTATGCAGGGGATGGGTGGATTTCTCAAAGGTTTCCCCGAGTATTTGCAAAGATTGTTTCTATAAAGGGAGGCGCACTTGCACAAAACACACCCGCTAGGCACGGGAATGTCTCGCAAAACGCAAGAAAACATCAATAATCAAGTCAACCTTTTGTCCTCAACAAACTCGGCTTGTAGTGGTCTGAACCAGAAACGGTTTTGGGGTGATTCGGGCAATCATGGTGGGAGCATGTGGACAAGGTTCGGAGCCTGACAATTTTAGCATTTCTCGATGGGTGAGGCTTCAGGATGACGGGTTTGACGTTTTGGGTTCGCAGCTCTCCTGTGTTCCAAGGTTCCATGTGCATGTTTACAATGACGTTTTGGTTTTCGCTTTCCGGGGGTTTTGAGGTTGCCCACTTCCTTCCCGGACAATTGCCCAGGGTTGGATGTTGCACTGGCGTTGAAGCGTTGGGGTCCAGCTGTTCCTCGCTTTAAGATGCACAAGTTTTCTCAGGGCCTGGAGGCTGAGGTCAAGGAACAGCTCGCAGGGCTTGACCACTAGAAGGGTTCTCCGAACGCAGAAGCCAAGGCAGAACCCAATGTTCAGAGGGCAAGAACCCAATATACAATGAACCAAACATTGAACCCATCATATTCATTGAATTTAGTGAAGTTCTTCAATGATCCAAACACGGCCGAACCGCGACAGAAGAAAAGGGCAGTTTGTGCGGCACATTGCGAGGACTGCTGGCAATGGTCCGGGCTTCGGTCACACTCCCCAACCTGGGCGGCCGTTGCAACTGGTGCAGCCGGTGCAACCAGTGCAACCTGCAGCTGTCCAACCTAGCTTTGGGCAAGCGCTTGCAGCGGCTAAGCCATTGAAGCTGCCTGAGAAGGAAGGCGCTGCCTCCCTCTCGCTTCACGGAGCTGAGAATGGGTGGAATCAGTGGAGCTGGAATCAGGGAAGCACGTGGCTTCCAGCTGCCTTTGTACAAAGATAAGCTAATCTTCTGGCAAAATTGCCAGTTTGTTGGGTCCCACAAAGAAGGCTCCAAGATGCGGTGAAAAGGTTCAAGACACTAGTGCCGGTCACGTCAAAGCACTCAAAACATAATAATCACATGTGATCACTCTACCTGGTCAGAAATGTTGATCCAATGTGCATCCTGAGGAGAGCTTTTGCGGTAAACCTCCTGCTGGCTCCAATGTGGAGTACGAGGAGTGTTCAGGTGACGCTTGCGAAGGCCCTACCGCCCCGCCCTACCTATGCTTTGCTGCAAATTCTTGATGTCAACTGCAAGTGTGCCGAAACGATGAGCAATTTTCTTTTGTAGCTAGACATTGTCTCTGAGCAGAGTTTGAAAGGAATGCTTGAAGTTTTCCATTGGTCTTGAACGTCAATTTTCAGCGTGGTCGTGGGTACTTCCTTGCGTGCGAAAAGTTTGTTGGTTTCAATCAGTTTCCCTTTAGCATCTTTGGCTCTTTGTTTGGATTTTGCCTCTCCAACGCAGTTGACGTGGACTGCACATTCAGCGACTGGTCAGCTTTCTCAGCCTCCAGCTCAGAGAAGCGCAACTCAGAAATGCTGAAGCAGTGCCTGTGATGTTTGAATTGATACCTCTTTGATTGCTTTTGAATTGATTGGTATTGATTATATATATATATATATAGTATATATATATATATTTAGTTTATACTTGTCAAAACTGATGCTCCAAATTAAACAATGCGCGACATCCATTTCTCCTGGGTGCATCAAGGCCTGCTCATCTGCTTGTCATGGTCAGCAGACCAGCTCTCGAAGCATCACGCGAAATAGCACAGGCAAAGGGCGCCCTGAAGCCCTGCTGAAGCCCTGCTTGAAAGCAGAAAGCACTGCTTGAAGCAGTGCTTGAAGCACTGCTTGAAGCACTGGAGCTCACAAAACAAAATAAGCAAAGTACTGTAAATCAATCAGCTGAATTCGGAGCTTTGTCTTTGCCTTCTGTAGCAAGGATTCGTTGTCCAAAACTTGAACTTGGCAAAGTTGACAAACTGAAAGATTCGATTCTTTCCAAACTGCCAGGCAGTGGTTCGCCATGTGTTGGTGCTTTGGAACGCTCTGTGCAGTACGGTTCCAAGGAAGTTCTAAGGAAGTTCCAAGAAATTTCCAAGGAAGTTCCAAGGAAGTTCCAAGGAAGTTCCATCTGCATCACTAGATGCATCCAGCGCTCGAAATGTTTCGCGACGCTCTCTGAGGTGCAATCCAGCGGAGGGAGAGCCAAGTCCGTTTGCATGCCAGTGAGACCGCTCAGAAAATTGCAACACGCTAAGCACTTGATTCACATAGTGATTTCACACGTGATTTACAAAGTCACATGGAGATTTCACATCGTGATTTCACGTAGTGATTCAGAGTCTTGCACATCCTTGAGGCACACAATTTCAGGATTTGCGACACAAGCAGCAAGTGCATTTGCAAGTGATTTGCAGGGACAAGAACAACCACGCGGCCGGAGCACAAGACTGCGTCATGACTGATTGGTATGGCTGGCTTCGATTTTGGAATTGAGAGTGAATGTACTGTTAGAATCTTTACTTAGGAGCAAGTTCAGGATACTGGCAACCAGAATGATGATGACCATGACGAGCGCGATAACTGTACAATAGCGACGGAGACTATGACGACGACGACAGCAACAACAACAGCAACAACAACAGCAACAACAACAACAACAACAACAACAACAACAACAGCAACAGTAACAGCAACAACAACAGCAACAACAGCAACAACAACAGCAACAACGACAACAACGACAACAACGACAACAACGACAACAACGACAACAACGACAACAACGACAACAACGACAACAACGACAACAACGACAACAACGACAACAACGA
>VSDK01013717.1:92565-110727 GCA_009767595.1 Symbiodinium kawagutii
CAACAGCAACAACAACAGCAACAACAACAGCAACAACAACAACAACAACAACAACAACGAGGACGCGACGAGGACGATGATGTGCGATGACGATAATGTTAATCATGATACTCATGATGTATCCTGATAATTCCTGATGAAACTATTGGAATTCAAGTGAATGAGTGACAAACTGTGGCAAGACATCAGAGCCCATCAACTCAAATCATTGGAGCTTACTTTTGTGCTGATACACGTACTTTTGGACAAGTAAACGGAGACTGGAGGCTGAAGTACGGTAGAGCTCTTCGCACAAGACTTTCTTGCCGCATGCCAGGTCCAATTGGTCTCCATGTTCGGCAACATGTGAAAAGGGCTACTCCGTCAGAGCTCGTCAAATAGAGGCGAGGAATGCCTCCACAAGTTGAGTAGGAGACTAGGCCTCAACGCGCAGAGTTTAGGCTCTGGGGTCGCATCGCTTTTTGCGAATCAAAACTTGAAGTCATTGTATGTAATCAATTTCAATGAATGAGTTGAACTCGATTTAATTGAACTCTTTGCTGATCATGTTGTTGAGGTCAATCCCCAGAGAGGTGGGAAATCATGTCCCTCAGAGATCAAGGACCTTTGCAAGAGAGAACACCCTCCAAAGATGCAGACCGATTTCGCTCAGGGATCGAAGTGATCCAAGTGACTTGGCATCGAAGGAGATCCAAAACTGCAATCCTGGCATTCACTGCTTTGAGGGCAGAGCCAGGATCTCAACATTTCTAGTGCTGCAGGTTTGTGTTGAGCCACTTTGGGAACATCACAAGAGCTTAAGGTTTGCGCAGTTGCTTTTCATGCAGTGCTTTTTATATATGCTCAAGTCAAGGCCGTTAAGGCTTAAGTTACTTGAGTTACTGAAGTTACTTAGCTTCAGCTTGTTTTTCGCTTGTTTTTTTTTCTCGGTGTATTTGCCTAGGTGAATTGTGTGTGGGAAGCATGGACTGCTTGGACTCAGTGACTTGGAGAGATGATCTCTGCGGCCGGGTAACCACACGAAATATCTACGACCCAGCACCCATGGGCACTCCATGGGCACCCCATGGGCACCCCATAGGCACCCCATGGGCACCATGTCCCACCTTAGTCACCTGCATGTTACATGTATATGTTACATGTATATCCTATATTACCATATCATATCATCTATATATATATATATATCTATACATATATATATATATATATACATGTATATATATATACATATGATACATATATATATATACATATGATACATATACTCTATTTTTCATATCATACATGTGACATATATATATATATATGCATATAGATACACATATTTTATAGTATGTGATTTAAAATATGTGATATGATCATATATACATTTAGTTGATGTTTAGTGTGTTCCGCGAAAGCAGATTTGAGGTGCGATGCATTTGACAAAAAGACCCGCACACGCGGCTACGCGAGACATGCGGTCAGCTCCTCATGGTGGTGCAGAAAGCTATATCTCATCGGTGGCGACAAAATGAAGACTTACATGATGACCATGCGCTTGACACGACAACTTGGAAAGCAGAAGCAAATGGGAAAAACAAGAAATTATATGCAGAAACTCACTACAAATAATCAAAATAGGATTTCTTTAGAAAATAGTTTGAACTCCTGAAACTCCTAAGAGCTAAGAGGCGTGCGCAGCCAGGAGAATGGTGGCCTCGATTGCGAGGGCAGCTTCCGGGATGTCACAGGATGTAGCAAGGGCGGGACCGATGCCTGTCCTGTTGCATGGCTGCTCCCTCAGCGCTGTTCCCAATTTCAGATGAAAGCAATGTGAAATACTTGACATTCAAATTTTCTGAATTATATGAATTAGATTCATTTGCAATATTTGTTTACTGAATTCTCGTATTTCAGGGTACGATTTCCTTTCAATACTTGACAGCACGTGACAGCACTTGACGCTTCCTGTCGTCTCCAAGGTACAACTGCTCGTGGAGTGTGAGTCTCAGGATATAGCATGAAGCACACATTAGGCATGGCCAGGTGACTGACAAACATGTAGACTGTTTAGATATGGAAGACAAAATCAGACATCCCAAGCAGGCAGTGCACAGCAGTACAGCCCCAATATTAGACATATATGCATATACATATAAGTATCATGAGTATTATGAGCATTATGAGTCTCATAAATTTGGAACAAACTATAAATCATATGCAAGTATTGTACGTAGTATGCGTATCACAAGTATATCATACTAAGCTCCTGAAGTACATGTAGTGTCTTAAGTGTATAAAGTACATGAAATGTACTTAGTGTATACTTAGTGTATTGAGTTTATCAAGTACATTGAGTGCATACATCTATATTTTCCGAGCTTTCAGGCTGTTGCTTGGCCTGTCCGATAGGGGTTGGAGGACGTGTTTGGTTGCGACATGCTCAAAAAATGGTTACCAGCCGTGAAGATAGAGCAGCTATGCAGGTTGTAGCAGGTTCATGTACCATACACAATTTGGTGACGACGAAGTGTTCAGATGGGCAGATGGATAGATAGAGAGAGAGAGAGAAAGGGATGGATAGGTGCAGGTATATAGGCAAGTAGGAAGATAGACAGATATGTAATTTTTGTCTGAAGCATGTGATGGATGCCAGGCAACTCTTGTAATGTGTGAAATATGCAGCAACATATGAAAGGTATGTAATGTCATGCATGTCATGCAACACAAAGGCTATGATGCATTGGAGTGAAGTGTAATGTATATAAGTGGATGTCGTATGTTTGTTTGTCGCTGTGTCAGCATGCCTCCGACGTAAAGTAAGGTATGATATGGTGTGATGTGGTCCTGTCTCACGTAATGTAATGTAATTCAATGCAATGTGATGCAACGTAACGTCATGTGACGCAATGTAATCCCATGCAATGCCATGCATGTATGTAGCATATGTACTAGGGACGTGCGGTTTGGTACTATAGCATGTCCCACCAAATTTTCTGGGTCTGCGCTGGTTTTGGCTACCTGGACCCATATCCCAAAGAGAGCTCTGAATTTCTGGGTCTGGGTCTTTGTTTCAACATGCGCCAGGCGGGGCTTTCTAATTTCTAACCTGATTCTGTCTACTGGCTTATGGTGGTTTGCCTTGTAACGTTAGACCCGTTTTGTGTGTTTTTCCATTCTTTGGGGTCAGCGTTTCAGACTTTAATCATAGTTGAAAGAAATACATCTCATTTTGATAGCCTCACATTTGATAGCAAAAACAAATACAGGTCGAAATGTGTACCCAAAAAACATGCCGGTGGGGGGGGGGGTGTGCTTTTGAATTTACAACCTGGTTACGATCACCGGCTTTTGGTGGTTCACCTTGTACGGGTAAGACCCATTTTGTATTTTTCTATTCTTGGGGGGCAATTTTTTCAAAGTTGAATCACACTGGAAGGAAATATTTTTTAACGGACTCATGTGTAGTACCAAAAAAGATATGGATCGAAATGTGCGCCCAAAAAGGCAGTTGCAAGTGTTGAAGATACAGAATGTTTGCTTAGAATGCTCACCATGTGCCATCTATGGTATATTTGTGCGTGCTCCTGGCGTGAACGTGGTCGGACGCGTAATGGGATGGGCCCGGCTGGCATTTATGCATTATAAGCAAATAAAAATAGATTCAATGGGATTACTATCGCATATTTGAATTATGTAATATTTTCCTAAGGGGTTTACAGGAATTTGTTTGTTCCTAAATGGTTCGGCAAGAGCAGGCATCTATCAGAACCATGGGTTAATCAGTTGGCTGGGCAAGTAATCTTATGAAGAAATATATGAAGCCATGGACAAATCACACTGATATTGAATATGCTCTCACTTCCTCACTGTCATAGCACACACTTTTCTTCTCCGCCGATGGATCTTATATGTTTTTTGAATTTGTGCATTTTGACCTGTTTATTCAAGAGTGCAGACAACATATTTCAGTTTTTTTTGGCAAGCACAGCGTTTCAATCCCTGATTTTCAAGGACTTTGGTGGATGGATTAAGTCATTGACTTGCGGGTCAAAACCCAGAATCCCAGGCCTCAAGGGACAGGATTCTGGGTCTGAACCCAGAATCTGAGGGTGCAAACCCAGGATTCTGGGTCTGAACCCTGAATCCCAGGCTCTAGAACCAGGATTCTGGGTCTGAACCCAGAATCCCAGGCTCTAGAACCAGGATTCTGGGTCTGAACCCAGAATCCGAGGGTGCAGGAACATCATATAAGGGTTCAAAACCAAACATTTGTCATGTTTTGGTTTGGTTTGATAACCAGTTTTAACATCGATTTGTTGTTGATTTTGCCATGAAACAAGCAAAGAGAATACAAACAAAACAAGGAATACCACCAACAAACAGGAAAACACGCATAGACTTTGAAAACAAACAAAGACCGACAACTACAAGAAACACGGCCATATGTGGAAAAACGCATCTTTTTACAACATTGTTTGAGCATTTAATCACAACATATATGTCTTAAACCAACTAGTCTCGGCCAAGACAATGTTTTTGTTGGCAAAACATTGAATGTGCTTTTGCTGTGCAGTGCCTGTGCAGCCTTTCAATTTTATTTTTTCAATCAATTGTTGTTTTAACTTGACAGATGGAGTCACATCCAGGGCTCCAGCACGTTCCATTGTCTAATGTCGCACGAAAGTTCCACATCTGACCCTTTCGTCTTCTCTTGGTTGGCTTTTGTAGTTATTGCACATGGATACTTCCGTACCACCAGAAAAAGTTGGTCAGTAGTATGTGCCGCATCTAAATAATCAACATAACAATCTCATGACATATCTGTCATGATTTTAAGATTTATGTACTTCATTGCTGAGACGGCTATTGCGATACCATGAATCAAAGTCTTACCAAGTACGATGGTTCCGTCCTTGGTTATTGTGCAGTTGTGTCACCGATCCAGCAAAGGAACAAGAATCGTAAATGCAGTCGGTCTTGTTCCGTTACCCTTGGAGACTGAAGAATTGCCCTGCGCGCTCAATCCTGCCAAAAAATGACAAGTTTGCCTGTGAAATTGTTTCGCGAGGTGTCTTTCCGATGACCTGTGGACAATTTCATTGATGATTTGCTCAATTTTTGTGTTTTTTTTTGTTTGTTTGACCAGTGGGCCAAACAAACAGTGAAGGTTGATCGCCGCCATTATGAGGAAAGACAAATACTAGGAAAGTCATTTGAGTATTTCTTGTTCTGCCAATTAGGGGTTCTTAGCCCTGTGGGAATCCACTGCCCTGGCCCCCAATGTTCCCTAAATACACGTGCCGAAGCCCCAAGATATCCTAAAACCCGAAAACGCTGCGGAACCCAGAATTTTGAGGGGTGTGATTCTTGGACCCCCCCTATAGGTAAAATAGCACGTCCCTACATATGTACTTTTTGTTTCCATTTATGTGACTAGCTTTGTATGCAGGTCGCATATTTCAATAAATAATTTCATTTATAGTCATCATAGAGTTATAAAGGTATGGAGATCGATGTAGAGTAAAGATGACACTGAGGTGTTTGGTCTAGGTGGTCTTCATGTTCTTCTACCTGTGGTCGAGGAGGAGTCCAGAGCCTAAGAAAGCTGCAACTTGCGTCGTACAGGAGGCCTTGTACTAGTTTTCTGCCTACACAGCAACCGACAGCAAAGTTGTCTTGCAGCAGGGTCATAGATGTTAGGAGAAATCGCAAGAGCTTAACACATCAGAACTGAGGCTCGAAACAGGCAGCGGCAGTTGCAGGCTAGAATCTTGGAACCTAAAGCAACAAAAAGCATGGAAGTGAAGAGTTGTTTGATATCTTTTCACCAAGGCTTTCAAATCCTATGTCACCGCTTAATCAGATTCTCAAAATCTAGGTGACGGACATCTCAAATCCATCCTCGAGCAGCAGTGGCATCCATCAGCTAGACATGCCGGCAACAGACTGAGAAATGCAATGCACACAGCTGGTGAATGCGAATCAGTGGCTTTTTTTGAGCTGTTTCTTTATTAGCTTCTATGCTTCTTTCTATGCTTCAATTTGTGGCTTCTTTCTGTTTCTTTTTTAGCTTCTCTTTCTCTTTCTCTTTTTTTCCTTCTCCTTCTCTTTCTCTTTTCTTCTCTTTCTCTTTTCTTTTCTTTCTTTTTCTTCGATTTTGCTTCTTTTGCTTTCGCGAGTTTCGTAAGTTTCATGAGGTCAGCGACCACGCTCGTCTCGCAGCTCCAAGCGAAGGGTTTGCTGCTTATTTTGCCATGGGAAACGCCTCGTTAAAATTTTTGTCGTTCTCATCAAGCTTGATAAGCGATCAAATTACACATACCTTCCA
Source organism: Symbiodinium kawagutii (assembly GCA_009767595.1). Taxonomy (NCBI): domain Eukaryota; class Dinophyceae; order Suessiales; family Symbiodiniaceae; genus Symbiodinium; species Symbiodinium kawagutii. Next base: position 98,882 of record VSDK01013717.1, read on the forward strand.
TTTCATTGTGCGTACACACATATATATATATATATATATATATGTATAGATATATCCAGTTTGCAAGGACAAGTGGAACACTCAGATTTTCATGTGCCAAGGACGCAGGAAGGCTTGGACTTTGCAAGGGTCTCAACGCAACTCTCACATGACTCAAACAATTTTATTCCTTTGAAGGGGTTGAACTGAAGACCGACTGTGACTGAGGATACCTTCCAGTGCTCGGAGAACTTCTTTTGGAGAGACCGGTGGCCTGATAGCGTGAAACAATATTGCTGTCCAGTCCCTAGGGCAAAGTGTTGAGAGATATCAAGAGCATTTCACTCACAAAACGAACACTTTTTTCTCCACCTGGAGTCCTTTCAGCGCTTTGCGAGTCCTTTGTCCTTTCTTTTGAGTGCACAAACACAGTAAGCCACAGTAAGCCACAGTAAGCTGCCACTGAAAGCCGTGGTTTAGGTCAGAAAGAGCAGCTGTGCGAGGCGGGGACTAAAATCTTTGCAAACAAAGACTCATCTTTGTACAAAAAGATGACATCTTCAATGACTTAAAAGATCATCAATGACTCATCAATGACATCATGCAATTCCTGACAGTCTTTGATGTACAAACTGCGCAAAGGTTGGATCCTCTTGACTGTGCAATTCAAACATCCTTTGTTGGACTTTAGGACCAACCCAGTGAAGATGCGAGGTTTTGACCTCAGACACAGTTCTGGTGGCAACCAAGCCATCAAACAGCTATCAATAGTATCAGGCACAGTGATATTCAAGATGTTTCAAGACAGATTAGTCTCTTTCCGTTCCAGAAGGCAGCAAGTGCATCCAGCAGAAATACCCCAAGGTGGTTTGAGAATGTTTGAGAGTTTGGAAACAAGGACAGCCAAGAAACAGCCTGAAACCAAAGACACAAAAGCAAAACGACTCACATTCTTGAGCGTCACCTTTTCCTTTTCCCCATTGTAGCCCTCTGCCGACGGCTGTGCAACCTGTCCGCATCGTCTGTCGATCGTTATCCTTTGCTGCACCTACGCATCACACACGATGCCCTATGGCGAAGCCCTTGTCGACACAACCCCTGCAGCCCCTTGTGACGCGTTCATAGTCTGCAATTCATCTTTTGTTCCTATTGTTGGCCTTGCCTAACTCCTCGTTTCTCAGACTTGATTTCATGAAGTCACATCTGAGATAGGACCTAGAAATACATAGAAGCGTTCTTAGAACCTCACTTCATTTCCCAAGTATCTTTGTGATACCCGGTGGAGTCTCGCACTGAACCTGTGCTGTTTAGGTCACAGCTGCAACATCAAGAGACATCAATCGATGCTTTTTGAGGCCAAGCTTTCAGAGCTCACAAGGAGACTGGGTCGAGGAGCTTTCTTCCCCACAGTCAGGACCTCACGACCCTGGAAGGGCGAAGGGGTGAAGCACAGCTGCACCTCACCTGGCCCAAGGTTTCCAGATGCGGTCGTGAGACGATATGATTTGGCAATACTCAAAAACAAGGCCGGAACCGAAGAAACGAACCGAACGGACCGGATTCCACTGATGTGACTGTGACCTTCGTGAAATCCATGGACCCTTTGGGACCTTGTGGGACCCCTCAGGTGCTTGAAGCAGAAGCTCAGCACTCTCGAGACACTCTGATTGCACAGAGATTTCTGCACATTTAAATGTGTCGAGTCCTCAAAAGAGTCTGCTTTTGCATTACAGCCTAGGACCTGATGGTGGCTTTTGCTTTGGGCTCCTGCTGTCAAGCACTTAATTAAATTAGATACTTGACGCAACACAACAGCTTCAAATCACGATATCAAACATCTTCCTGCGAGATTTACAGTAAAAGGAAGTGATGTAGACCCAAACCGGCTAAGTGAGTATGCGTTGTAGTTTTGTAGAAAGGGCTCTATTATTGGACACATGGAACGAGAGTCTCCAAATTTGATTCTTTTCACTGTACATAAACCTTTGTTGTGCAGCAGTCGAGCGTGCGAAAATTCAACTCTGAGAGGAAAAGTGGAAGACAAACTAAGCAGAAGTCTGCAAGACATATCGAGTGACAACCAATGGTCCCCAGCACAAGCACCGATAGTGAGAAACAAAGACAATGAGTCGCCGATTACCCCAAGCCCCTAAGCGAACATGTACATGCAATCTAATCTCAACGTTCCACCACGAGAAATGACAGCACAACTTCGAAACAGGACCAATAAGCAGGTTGCGACTGGGAGACTGGAGAACAGGGACAAGACTGGGAGACATGCAAAACGCCTACTCCAAATCATGACTGAAAAGAATCTTGAAGACAAAGCCCACAAAAGCACATGATAGACAAGACCAAAAGAAATGTGGACAGCCACAAGAGAAAAGGGACCGGCTTTTGAAGTCCCCAGTAGGCTCGGCGATAAAAACCCGTCATGCCATATCCACTACCACCGTCACGTGTGAAGCTTCCACTGGAGGCACTGCACCCACGAATGCGTCTTGATCTTCTCTGTCGGTCCGTTGACGTCCGTTGTACCGCCTGGAAACTGGAGCCAGACCTGAAACAAACCAAGCCCCTGGAGACCACTAGGCATTGAAGGAATTGAAGGTCCAGACGAGTCCAGACCTGCTTTTCATTGCAGCATTCACCCAGTACACAAGGAAAGACCCAGCTGTCCCAAGCTCTGAAAAACTTGCTCTGTCGTGATTCTTGGGCTGCTCTGCTTCACGTACCGTTTGTCAGACCCCATCATTTCAATTTTCAGATTGCCAAATCCCTTCAGTGACCTTCAGTGCCAACAATTCGGCTTCCACACTTGCTTGATCTTCATCACTTTCCATTGGTACAGTACTCCAATCCAAGTTTGCAAAAAGCGCAGAGACCAAGATCACGACTCGGATATGTTTTGCTCACAGAAAACTAGAGAAAGGCAAGTGTGATTTGGGCAGAACGATATCTTTTGGATGACACATTTCTTCCAATGTTTCCATGCAGAGGCCTCATTGCTGGTCTTGTTCTAAGTGGCTTGCGTCCAAGACTGCAGAGAAAAGGTTTCCGCTACTGTCAAGCGATGGGCAAACATCAATATTTCAACATTTATTTGGATTTAATTTATGAAGGTGGATCGATCGAGAGTCAAGCATCAGCAATCTGAAAGAATCTGAAATCAAAAAAGCCCTAGAAAACGTGATCCTTTGAACCAATTTGATGAAAGGCTTGAAGGAATTCTAGGACAAGAGGACAGATGAGGACAGTAAGAAATAGTAAGAACAGCTCTCCGTTTCTTTGACCGAGGCGCTCGGTCCTTCGGCAGATCCAACGAAGCTCTTCCAAGGTCGCAGCGCTTTCCAAATCCAAATCTTCTTACTGAATCTTCTTACTGAATCTTCTTACTGAATCTTCTTACTGAATCTTCTTACTGAATCTTCTTACTGAATCTTCTTACTGAATCTTCTTACTGAATCTTCTTACTGAATCTTCTTACTGAATCTTCTTACTGAATCTTCTTACTGAATCTTCTTACTGAATCTTCTTACTGAATCTTCTTACTGAATCTTCTTACTGAATCTTCTTACTGAATCTTCTTACTGAATCTTCTTACTGAATCTTCTTACTGAATCTTCTTACTGAATCTTCTTACTGAATCTTCTTACTGAATCTTCTTACTGAATCTTCTTACTGAATCTTCTTACTGAATCTTCTTACTGAATCTTCTTACTGAATCTTCTTACTCTTCTTTTTTTCTGCTTCTTCTTCTTCTTCTTCTTTTTTTTTCTTCTTCTTCTTCTTCTTCTTCTTCTTCTTCTTGATCTTACTCAGCATGTGAAGTCCGACGCCAACACCTCTTGGGTGCCTGGCCTTAAGGTTCCCCAGCGTTCCACGCAGGGTTCCAGGGACACGTTTACACTGGGAACCATGGTTGCAACGGTTAGGAACTGGGTCAGGCATCGGGGTCCGAGTTTCAGGAAGGATGACGTTCTGACAAAGGGGTTTCCATAGGATCCATAGGTGCGAACGTTCCAGGAACCTGCTGGGTGCAATGAAAGCCTGAAGGGTCCCAAGCAAGTTTTAGACCCAAACATCTAGTGCTTAGGTGTGCTTCAGTTTCTTGGATCAAGTCTTTGAATGGAAAAACCATAGCTGCCATCTGGGGAGATCCTGCGGCTACTTGTGAGATCGAACTGGGAAGAGAGAGAGAGAGAGAGAGAGACAGAGAGAAAGAGAGAGAGAGAGACAGAGAGAGAGGGAGGAAGAATAAAAAGGGAGAGGAAGGAGAAGAAGAAAAAGAAGAAGAAGAAAAAGAAAAAATAATAAGAACAACAAGAGGAAGAAGAAGAAGGAGAAGAAGAAGAGGAAGAGAAGAGACTCTGTCTAGATGTAAATGAAGCAAGGTCGAGCTGGTCACAGTCATCCATTGGAAAGGATGATGAGTTGTGTTGCACAAAGGATAATGTCGGGGTGGAGGTACGACGTGGTACCACAAGCCGTCTGAGATCGGAATATGTTGATTGAGGAGCTATTCCTTGCCAGCTCCCTGTAGTCGTTTGCGGACAAAAGTGGCTGCAACACAACAGTTGCCAAACCCTTCAATATCGCAGGCGCGGTGATGCCTGATACATATCGCAGTAAGTTTCTCATTTATTGTGGTTATTATTGTTGCACCAAGAAGCACCAAAGGTTGCAACTGTCAAGATTCAGCAGATGTTTGCAGAAGACCAATGTCAAGTCATATCCATGTCCACAGTAACTGCAAAGTTGCTTTCTGGATGGATATAACATCTGCTGATCCACGAACTGCGTCTTGGGCACCTTCCACGAATATGATTTCTTTGTAGCCTGGGATGAGAATTCTTTGTGTCGAATTCGGTGCCAAAGGGTTCCGGTTGCGACGCCAGGCGCAAAAGCGTGGGCGTGAAACGAGCAAAACCCAAGTTTTCACCTGTTGAACCCATGATTTTTGGTGATTTCAAAAGTATTTCCACACAGGGCACCACACTGCCTTAAAACTTTGTACTGCAGTTTCAGCTTTGCAGTTTCAGACCCGTGTGGGTCTGCATGGGATGGCAAATTTGTGGAAAGTGGTGGAGATTGAAATTGGAATGAAATGATAGCCCATTCTCGAAAGAGGTGGTAGACATGCGCCAACCGAGCAGCAGAAAGCTTGTAGTGAAGCAAGAACAAAACACACAAAAACATGCCCACACACACAGAACTTCTGGAGCTGAACAAAGAAGTGCGGTAACACTTCTCCACAGCTTGGGCTGCACTCAAGGAAGTGCAAACATAGCTGAAGACAATTCTACGGGCGCGTGCACCATGATTGTGCGGAGACAGCCACCGGCTTCTTCAGGTGAGATTCCAATTTCTGGAATCATGCTCTGTGCCTCATAATCATCACAGGTTAATCAGAAGCCCAGTCTTTAAAGGAAAGAAATGAAGACATAGCTGCTTGCTTTCCTCTTAGGCACTGTGATTTTCGCATTTCCACATTCGTCTGAGGCTTTCAACTTGCCTCACTTCCACAAGTTCATGCAGAGCCTTGAAGGTCTGCTTCGCACCACTAGGACTGTCCCTTGAGTCCAAGGCAGTCCCTTGAGTCCCTTGTGGCTTTGCGAAGGCAGTCCCTTGCAAGGCTATGCAAGGCTTGAGTCTTCTTTTTCTTCTCGTCTGGCTTCGCTTTTTGCTTGTGCTCTCCTAAGCAATCTTTGATCTCATTGAAACCACTCATTGAAGTTTCTTTTGAATGTCGCACAGCCGCTGCCTGAGGCCCATTCGCATGAAGATTGCAACAGTGATGCTCTCAACAAAGCTCGTGCCAAAAAGTTTCGACAAAACCCCTAAGGCATTTGCTTCTGTTGGACTCTGTTGCTTCTTGCCAGCTTTTGCCTGTATTCTTTTCATCCTGTGTCATCTTCTTTCTTTATCTTCCTTTTCAATCCTTTTCGTCTTCTTTATTCGTCTTCTTTCTTTTCGCACTTGGGAGAAATGCATGAATTTTTTGTCAAGGCACTGGGGCCATCCTTGTCAATATTTCCGAGCCCAGAGTCATCGAACGAGGTTGGGTAAGACGATGCAAGATGCCTTACCCTACAAAGATCTACAAAGTAAACTGTGTTGCCAGAAATGGAATTGTCCAGAGCAAGAGTTTAGGCAAAGAAACTTCATGAAATTTATTAGTGTGGGTAGTTCGAATTCATGTTTTAATGGCAGGCCGGGGTGATGCAACATGGACATTCCACCCGTCTAAGGAGGCAGGTGTTTTCCCGACTTTAGACATTTTCAACGATTTGGGAAGGATTATCTGCCAAATTTGAGAGAATTAGAACAGCTCAGACGACAAAAACAGGCAAGAACATGCAAGAACTCTGCATAGAGAAAGCGATGCTTTTGATAAGGAAGTGACCAGGATGAACAGGTAGTCTACCTGCGGTAGATCTTTCACTGATGTTTTTTCGAAATCGGAGCTGGAAAGCACCAGGACACAGCGATTGTGGTGACGCCGTTGAACAGCTCCATGGACCCCGACATGAGGCAACTCAAGGGGATAAGGCATCCAAGAAAACAGCCTCGAGCCTACAGCAGCCGCCTACAGCAGCAGCCTACAGCAGAAGCTTACAGCAGCAGCTTACAGCAGCCTACACATGCTACATCATGTCCAATTTGAAGCTGGAGAAATGTAATGAAATTTATCAGAGAAATAAGATGAAAGAAGCACGTGACTTCGAGTGACTGGAAGATTTCAAGGCTTTTTTTGACATCGTCCACCACGGGCTGTTTGCCTATATCCACCTCGCAGGATTGTGCTTGTTGTCTTTATTTGTCTTTGCTCCTTTTCTTTGTACGGCAACATTCAAAGTTGTATCGCAGGAGTTTGGTGGGGACTACATGCGGATTCACCCAAATTTGACGAGCGCCTTCAATGCCACTGGCTTTGTGCATTTTTGTTGCCTTGACTGGGTTGCATTGCGCCGCTCTGAATTTCTCTTCGCCCAGGTTGAGCGATACTTTTTGCAGGTGACTTGCAGAGGGAAGGCCAGGAGACAGACTTGCAAGTGGTGTAGTGATGTATAGTGTGCAGGTATTTGTATATTCCCCATGCAAGGGGATTCAGCAAAATGGGTCCTTTCCCTACCAGGCGGGATGCCAGTACCATCTTGCCTTTTCGCGCTTGGATGATGACTGGCAGGCCAGCAAAATATTGATCTGCTGCTTTTTCGATCTTCTCCGCTTGGACTTGCATGTACTTTATTTGAAACATTTTGAATGAACAGACAGAATTTCTAAGATTCCAGATTTCGGGATAGGCGTCAAAAGCAAATATAGTTGGTATCAACCAGCTTTTTCGGTATCAAAAACATATCTGCATAATCGCACTAGGCAGCCTGGAGGTATGAATGAAGGAAGGAAGCCAGGCTAGGAAGGACGGAAGCCAAGCTAGGCTAGGCTAGGAAGGAAACTAGGCTACGAAGGAAGGAAGGACGGAAGGAAGGAAGAGAGCAAACATGGAATAGACCCCCTTGATTCATTTCAACCACAATCATGTACTTTACGGGGTCTTGTTCGTTGATTGGTTTGTATTCATTGGGTTGTTCTTCGGCATTTTGGCTGGCGACTGGGGCAGCACAATAGGAATGGCAGTTATTTTTATTGTTGAACGATACCCGAAGAAGCCCTCGTTTGTGGTGTGGCGATTGTTGAGCCTTCTCGAAGCACGATCATCTGAACCAATGCCATCTTTTTGGTTTACTACCCCAAACATCTTCAAACTCTAGTTTTTCGCCATCATTGGAAAAAAGAGCAAGAAACAATATTCAACGAGAGCATTATCTTTGAGTCAAAGCAAAGTGTACTTTGCCTGGAATTGTTGGTGGGTGTGACCTTGAAGGATCAGGGGTGATCTAACGCTTCAAGAAGATTAGATACGGCCACTTGAGATGGGACAACCGGTTATCTGACAAGTACTTCGAATGCAATATGCACTTACTAGGTGTCAATCGGACATATCAATATGAGCCAGGGGAAGTTTGGTGGATCTGGTCTGTGGGTCGCTGTCTTGGGTTTGGGCAAAGGTTCGGGGAATTGATTTCGGGCAGAGGGTAGGAAGATCTATCGTCACTGCAACACTTGTACCAATACTTCTGGCACGATTGTTGGTGCCTCAGGAAAGATTGATATTTGCTAGTTGCATGATCTCAATCTACTTTGTCTTTGAGGAGCTTGCAGACGGAGAGCAACGCTCTGGTATTGCCTATCATGGAGTTCCTTCGCACTTTAAATTCGTTTGTGGGAAGCAGTCTTGATCCCAGATTCACTTTCCTGGTTGTTCCTCGTGTCATTTTCTTCAGCTTCAGGTGCAAGCAAGACTTGGATTCTGGGAAGAAGGAACGCATCACATTCAGGCAGCAGCAGCTGTGGCCTGAGTTCATGCTAGCTCAATGCCGTATCCTTACATGAACTAACTATTCCCTTCAAAATGCAAAGTACACACATACCAACTGAGGAAATGTAATTCCAAATTGCATAGGGTGAAATGAGATAAAATGGTCATGGTCGGTTAGAATTTTCACGAATTTTCTAGAACGATTTCAGCTTGCTGGGTTTGTGGCCTGGCACAGTTGCCATGTCAGAAGGTGCTGGGAAACCACGCATGGGAACAGCTTGATGCCTAATTTTGTCCGTACCTCTGGCTGATCAGGCCAGATATCCCATCCAAGACATTAGTTTCGTTGCGCACGGTAGGTCATGGATGCCATGTGCCCCTGCTGTTGACACTTATCACTAAAGCACTGAAGCCCATCGAGACAGTTCTCGTGTTGAAGCCATTGTTTACGAGTTGGAGACCTGAAGAACATAAAATAGATACAGCAGCTAAAGCAGTTACGTCCAGTTTGATGCTTTGAGTCTCTTGGCGCCCAACTTACAGGGTATCGATAAAGCATATGAAAGCTATCGCAAAACTATATTGTAGAAAGCTATCACTAAAAGTTAAGAGTTAAGAAATGTTAAGAAAGTATAGAGTTACAAGGGGCGCCTGCATCCAAACAGGCCAAAGCCGCACAGGTGGAAAATTTGGATCCAGCTGTCCAGCTGGCTCGGTGATCTCTATTGTGGCACAGTGCGTGTGAATGGACATGTAGGATCAACAAGGAGGGGTAGCTTAAGCCTCGATCCTTCTCTAACCCAACCTCTATCAATCCCCTGCTCTCTTTGATTCTGCCCTATGCGCCTTTAAACCCGATGCGTCTTTAACAAAAGCGTTTTGGGTACACCCTCCTGTAATGGGTCACACCTGCAGCTGTCATGACATGTACCGCTCGTGGCATCATGCTGCTTATGCATCCAAATCCGCAATCAGCGAGTGACAACATGTCTTGGCAAAAGTTGACACCCAAGTAGGATGTGATCTCTTCAGGGGTCGTGTGCTTGGGGTCTTTGCCACAGCAGAGTTTGTCTTTGCCGTGGGTGTGTGAGCGTCTGGTGTTCTGGAATGCTTCGGAGCTGAAGACTTCCCCATGAGTGCACCTGGCAAAACAGATTCAAATTACAGAGATGAAATTTCATTGTTCCGAATTGTTCCTTTGATTTTACAAGATAGAGATCCAGGAACCTTGATTTCTTCAAGAATGGGCTACATGCACGACAGAAATATTGGTTGCCGCAATTTCTAAGTTGTGCCAGTTTGAAAAGAAAACATGACTTCGAGAAGAGATTTACAAAACAATCTGTACAAAGGGTCGAAACTGTGGCCATGCCACCGTCTCGCTACTGTGGCATTTCGTGGAGCATGTAGTGTACTGCAGTACGAGTGACATGTTAACAGTACCCAATGCTCCTTCCACAACTTAACCCTTTCTGCGTCAGAATGCAACTCTGCCCAAATGCTTGCATGAGCTAGGTGGGTCCTAGTAATTGCTGCCGATCGAAGAAAAGTTGCACCACTTTATCCCACATGGACTTGGAACCTAGCGCCTCTAGATGAATTTATGCCACTGACATGAATCTTGCACGGCCCCTGACATGTCACAACACCATCAGAGTGCAGCACAGATCACCAGGGCATGCGTGTTCTCTTTGCGCCAGTGCATGGCCACGAGATGCGACCTCAACCAAGCATTTGCTGCTACTTGTACTAACCTCAGAGTCTTTCCCCGGAGACACACTGAGGAGAGCTTGGCAAACTTTGTGGCAAACTTTGCCAAGGTCAGATTTGGGAAGCCTCCAGTGACTGCTGACGAGCATTTGAATGCAGTGGACTTGGTCAAATTGGAAGAATGATGGAAAATGCAATTTGAACGCAGTTGAAAGTTGTTTCTTTGGCCTGGAAGAATTGCCTAAATGCAGAACGCAAGATACGAAGGAACGAAGACCATTGATTCTCACTACAAAGTACACACGGAAAGAACATGTGTTACCATGAATGAGGAACCGCAGCTGGTAGCTTTCCCCACAAAAGAGGAGCTAAATCGACAGTGTTCATCTGAACACGTTTATTGAGTCATTTGAACGGATGTGAATTGATGTGAACGGATGAAGCTCACCAAGGCAAACAGAGGTTGGTTCGGTGGTGAGGCGAGGTGCCAGGGTGCCGGCACGATGCAGTTTCCTGTAACGTTGGGCAGTTCAAGCAATCGAGTTTCGCTTTCCTCAGCGGGAAGTGGTTAGAAACACTGGAGCCTTTTCAATAAAACATCAAACATAATAAATTAAACATGATCAAGCAATCAAGCAACAGTAGCAGTAGCTGTCGCAGTCGCAAGAACAGTCGCAATGGCAGAGGCAGTGGCACGCAGCAGGAGCAGGAGCAGAGAGGAGCAGAGAGGAGCAGAGAGGAGCAGGAGCAGCAGGGGGTCTAGATTCAAGCCCCCAAATGGTCCTCTCACTCATTCACCTCATGAGATTCACAGCAGCACTGGTGGCATGCTTCCAACAGGGACCCTAAATGTGGAGCATCTAAAAAAGCTGGTCCATGAGCATGAAACCGGGACCCTACCAAGAAAAGCGGACCAAAGGAAACGCAAACCACAGTTGCCACCGCAAACAGACCACCAGAGTGTCAACTTGCTACGGAGAAGCGCCATTGACGTCATCCACTCACATGTATTCGCTCACATTCAATCATCTCTCTCCTCTCATTCATTGCCTGGCCATTCACTCTTTAATGAGACTCCCTTTCTCACTTTGTCACTTGATTTTTCTTTCTTTCTTTTTTCTGTGCTCTCTCATGTTGTGTCAGGGTCTTTTGTTTGTGCTTGTGAGCACCACGAACAACGTCCGCTTTACATTTTGCCGCACAACTTTTGACATGCCAAGGCCCTAAGTTGTCACACAACTTCCCTTCCGCCAAGGTCTTCCACCAATGTTCTGTTACACAGCACGACACGATCCAAACTTAGTGTCTGTATGACTGGTACACGGCCGCATGTTTTCCTTTTGGCGAAGAAACCAAACACAAGCAAGAAGACTTTTTCCAGCAACATGATCATACCCTCCGTCATTGTACTCGCCTGCACTGCAGTACTGATTCACTGGTTGAAAAAGGTCCCATGCAGTTATTTTTACATTTTTTTAATGGTATAATTTTGCACCTTGCGTTCAGAAAGTGCCCCAAGTTATCCCAAGTTTACATCTCACGAAGGGAGTTGTTCTGCATTGGGAGGTGGCGAGTGATGACATCAAGAAAGGCACCTACTACATCACTGTGATCAAGAGGCTCATTATGCGGCTCATGCCATTGAAATGCTACGCTACAAAAGTACAGCACAGCAATGCACAGCAATTCAAAGCACCTTGTGGTAATTGTGCATTTTTTTGACATGGTCTTGACTTCAAATGGTGTCGAATTTGGATTGAAATGATCCTACACG
>VSDK01013717.1:110916-126645 GCA_009767595.1 Symbiodinium kawagutii
CAAAAAAAGGGGCCGTTCCTAGCCGGGCTGCCACAGGCTGCCAGTACCATTGCAAGTGTGTCTTCTTTGAGTCCTCGGCGGCGATTTGCAGCATTTTATTCCCAAACCCTGCGAGCAAATTGGAGAGGGACGTTTTCTTTGGCAGATTTGATGATTTGGTGCAGCATTGTTTCTTCTCCCTCTCTCTCTTTTCTCTCTTTCTCTCTTTATCTCAATCACTTTCTTTGATTCTTTCTTTCTCTTTTCTCTTCAGTTTGCCTGAGTGCATTGTCGAAATCATCCCACGCAGTTGTGGACAGAATTAATGACTCCAAATCTGCCACTTTAGCAGGCTGACCCAGACTTTCTTGAAGTTTCGGCTTTGTTTGAACAGTTCCGCCTCAGATTGACTTGTTCAGGCATGGCTTCGCGCCAGTTCCATTTGTTGTCTCAGCCGGGTCCTTAGATCATCTGACATCATCTTAGATCTTGAATTCGCGTTCATCGGAGCTGGCAGGTGAGTCTGCCTCATTCCATTCAATGGCTGAAGCTGGGAAATCCAACATTCGGTGTTGTGAAGAAGCGCGAACCTCAGAATACTGAATGTACTCCTGCCAGTCGCAAAGGGCCAGCACAGCAAATTTCATAGTATCCTCTGTGCGAAGGAGAGTCTACCATGACTTTACCAAGCGCCAACATAGGTCAGTAGGCCAATGTGCCTGTGACATACGCCGAATGCAATGCTGAGATCTCCTGAGATATAGAAATGGAATCAAAGAAGACCCAGCAGAACACCATATCCTCAACCTCAACACAACTATATACACAAATACTTGTATAGGATGTAAGAAGACGGTGGAACAACACACCCACTAAATGAGTATTCGTGGGATAGAATGTCTTGAACGCCTCAACTTCAAGGCAATCAAAGCGCTCACCATTGGAAAAAGGTCCCATGGACATGGCCTTGGCTCCACCTTTAACGTTGCAAAGTCCCAAACGGTTCGTGATGGAGAGATTGAAAATACGTGTTCCTTTCTGGTTTAGGGCATGATGCCAATTGATGGCAGTCGAGGGCGCCTTCAATACTTGGTTCTCTGTTTGAATTTCTGGATGCTTTGTCCCCTTCGCCCCAGCACAGCGTACCGATGCTCCGTCCCTCCTAGGAACAGGCCCACTTTTTACAAGTTCTATGTTGACAGCGCTGACACAGACATTGAGGTTGAGATGACATGTATTGACAAATTGTGTATTGACATCAACTGATATCCTGCATGTTTTGTAGACGCGTCCCTCTGTACAAAGTGTGTGGATTTGCACCAGGTCTACATGACAAAGCTGGACGGAGATCCCGACTGTGCAATGTCTCATGAGAAGGATGGGCCAGGATGGGCATAAAGGGATTGAGAAGATGCTTCAATGTTGAATCAATGTTGAAATTTTGAACAAAAGGTATTTAGTTAACCCCAACCATTGGGAACCTAGGCATTCACTCTACGTGTCAACTCGCCTAGTGGCCAAGTGGCGACAGCGGGGACTTGGCGAGGTGAATCTTAGACCTTCACACTTGACCTCTGAATGGTCCCGCTCTCAGCTTGAAGACGCTCGGCATCTACCCCTCAGGGCACTTGAGCACAAAAAAGAAAGTCCGATTATATATATATATATTTCTTTTTATATATCTACCTATATATATATATATATATACTCGTACGTATAAATTCATTATCTATTTATCTCTCTCTATATATAAATATGTAAATAATACTTGGCTTTGTGTCAAACATTGTCAGGCGATCAGCAAAACAGGGAGACGATGAAATCGTAGTGCCATCAGCCAGAGCTTCAGCCGAGTGAATTTCTCGTCCAGGTATGTGCGTGTTCAAACATGTTCAAACATGCTCAGACATGTTCAGACCTTCCTTCCAAAAAAGTGACATGTATAGATTTCACAGAAGGTACGTTGCAATCTATCTTTTTCTCTGTGAATCTTTGTCTGTATGTACTGTATCCCTACCTATCGATCTCTATCTCTATCTTTGGACTTTCTTCTGGTCTATCATCCATCTCTCTGTCTATTTGTCCATCTATCGATCCATCTGTGTATGTGCCTACCCATTTATCTATCTGTCTGCCTACCTACCAATTTGCAAATATTCCCATCTATTCATCTATTGATTCCTTTCGAATCTTGTTTTTTTTGAGAATACATATTTCAATTTATCTGAATATATATATATATATACATACATATATATACGCGCATACATATGATCTGATTCTAGTTAACCTCTTTATCTCTCTATCTTGCGCACATGTCTCATCAATAGTTCTAGCGTTGTCTATCTTATCGTCAGCGTTACCTATCCATACATCCAGACATCAATCCATCCATGTATCTCCCTGTTTGATGGCTTTTTCATTGCAAGTTGGTTTGCCCGATAGCCAACTAGTAGAGTCAACCCTCATGGGTGCTTTGTTGCTCTCTACATTTCTTTATCCTTGTGTCGCTCTATCACTTGTGTATTTTTTCCCAAATATGGAACCCGTGACTTTGCCAACCATTGAAACCAAACCCATTAATCAAGCAATCTATCAGTTAGTCAATGAGTCAGTGCGCGAGTCCATCAACGACCTCACCGATCAGTCCGAAGCCCTTCAATCCATCAGTCCATCATTCATTGTGTGTAGTGCAGATGGGTGCAGTTTTGTAGCATTTTGTAGCATCTTGTAGCATTTTGTAGCATCTTGTAGCATCTTGTAGCTTGTTTTCCCAATTTTTCTATTGTGTCCTCGCTGAAGAGCTGCATGCCTGGGCCTTTATCTGAAGCAGCAATGATGTGTGTGTATGTCTTTTTTGTGTGGAGTCATGTGTTTTTGCTTGCCAGGCCCTGGGTCGGAAGTAGTGCTTGGATACCGCTTAAGGTCCTTATATTTTTTGTCTATCTTCTCCTAACGCAATCTGGGCCACTGATCATACAATTTTCCTAATCGTGAAGCGTCAAGGATGATCCGGAGCGAAGCCAGCATCCGACAGGTTGGTCAGCCTCCCAGAGCTGCTCCCAATCTGCCAGCCTTTTTTTGGCTCTTTTCGACTAACCTTGAAACGCGAAAAGAACCTGTTCCAACAACTCTCTTTCACAGAAATCTATTCCTCCTTTGAGGTTTCACATTGGGGTGCACAGTTCAGAGGACTTAGCGTACTGATGCACTTTGCTTCGTTTTGATCACTGAGTCTTCGTGTCTAATCCTGACTCGTTGCTCGTGAGCATGTTGATTGATTGATGAACACACTCCAAACATGTGCTGTCAGCATCGTTCAGCTGCCCGTGTACTTTCTGTAGATTTGGAACGGAAGACTTGGAGTTTTCAGCAGGACGCCACATTTTCAATCATTGCCTTCGTGTGGTCCCTGGTGAAATGAAATAGAGCGAAAAACTAGTGGAGTATATGTCACTTAGGCAGAGAAGCATGTGGGTCGAACGGCAGCAGACACTGATCAGGGCAAGGACTGGATTGCAAGCTGAGTCCTGGCAACAGGTCACAACTCTAGGTGATTTGGGGTGTGAGATGTGACACTCGACCCTTGGCACCCTGAAACAACGAAGCAATTGCTGATTGCAAGAGATTGAGAGGATGGCTACGTTGTTGAATGGACAGAGTTGTGGCTTGGGCTACCTCAGGCTTCACATGGCTTCACAATGTTTGTGAATCGTCATATCGCAGCCTGGTCACTCTTGGTACTTGTGCAGGTCAGTGAATTGGGTGAATACTTTTGGGATACATGTGTATATATATATAGATACATACATATTTGATTGTTTTTGTATACTTGAATCAAGTTGAATCCTTGAATATTTGCATAGAAATGTCTTTGTACGCCATCGACTTTGACCTCTCAGCAGTAGGATTGCTGTCCCTCTTTCCAGGCTATGGGTGCTCAACCTGGACGACCAGCCAATTTCCTTTTCTTCAGCCGATTGGTTAGGAGCAGAGAATGCTTCCAAGGTTTACAGATAAGGTTTACAGATTTACGATTGGAATTTCCGCATGTTGAATCTCAGTAAATGATTTCACTAGGCCACTTCAAAGCTGTACGTTAACGTGGAGGCAATTTTCCTATCGTCAGCAATTGTGCATTGACAGTTGAAAACATTAGACGTTGCAAGATTTGAAGCGGAAGGATTTTTGCAACTAGCTACAGGCGCTTGAAGGGAACATGCCTGATGTTTGTGTGCGGGCCTAAAATGCAAGACACCATGAGAAAGTGATTTCTAATCCTTTACGATTGTCTTGTCCTGGACATTTAGCTGGTTGTCATCAGGTGCACAATTGTGGCGCAGACCCGCACAGGTTGGCGCACGGATTTGTGGTGGAAACTCATTGAAATTCTATAAATGATCTTCACACTGTCAACTTCGATTTTGCATTTTTTAATAGTCTTGGTGCCTTTCAATGTTTGTCTGGCTTTGTGAAGCTTCCGGAATCAGAACCCAAGTTTAAAGCTCTCTGTTTGACCTTCCATTGTGGGACTGAATCCTGCAGGTGCCCATGGTTGCCGATCTATCTTGGGGAAAAGGTGCACAACACTTACCAGTGCGCAGAGTGTGCAAAAGGATTATATACATCTTCAAAAGAGAAGTGCTTCTTCTTCTTCTTCTCCTCCTCCTCCTTCTTCTTCTTCTTCTTTTTCTTCTTGCAACACCTTTCGAAACACTTTTCTGTCCTAGGCATGCAAACCCACCAGCGGAAGCGGTCTTTGCCCCATCTCCAGGGCTACGTTTGCAGTTTTCACAGTACTCTTTCACATCAAGTCATTTATTGTAACACAGGCAACCAGGCAGACAGATAGGCAGACAGACTTAGACAGAGAGAGAGAGATAGACAAGAAGGGCCGTGAAGAGATGGTTCGAGAAGAAAACAGACTCGATGATTAGACAGGACAGCACGATGGAGAGAGCTTGAAAGAGAAATCCATAGATAGATAAAGATAGGCAGATTGATAGGCAGATAAATAGGCAGATAGATATCTGTAGATGCTTAGATAGGTTGAAGTTTAGGAAAATGATGGACAGATAGGAGAGGAAGATACATACATGGATAGGTAGATAGATAAAGCAAAGTAAGGTAGTAGATAGATAGGTAGATAGATAACATTTTTGACTGAATTTGATTTATTATTCAAAGAATTTCAGTATAGTTGAATTTGATTATGATTGCTATAGTTTGCTTATTATTGACTGAAGTTGATTCTTTATTAGTTGATTTCCGTTATTGTTAATTGAATTCACCTCGTATTTATTTAATTTGACAATTGATACGTGAATTTGTTTATTTCTAAGTGGGTTCGTCAGTTCTTACTGTAATTCCTTTTTTGATTAAACTTTGATTGATTCCAAATTGACCTTTATGGATCATCCATTTGACTCAATTAAATCTATATGATTATTAAGGATCGAATTGAAATATCGTTCATTTCGTTTCATGTATGCTTAATTCGATTTAATCGTTGATGATTTGATTCAGCTACTTTGAATGAATTTGATCAATTATACGTTGAATCAAGTGGTGAATAGTTGAGTTTGATCAGAGAGTTGCTTTATTTATTTATTTATTTATTTTAGTGAATTCTCAATTGAATGGTGATATGAATAGCTAGGTTCAATCAAGAATTCATCAACGATAAGTAGCTAAATTCATAGATACTGCGATCAAATTGAATTATATATAGAGTCATGTTTTATTGAATTTGATTCAATCTAAATCAATATAAATTGAATTTGATGAGTCCCAAAATGATTGGGGGATTGAATTTTCCTGTTCAAAGACAGTCAAAAGATGCTGAAAATCGAAGATTTTGGGGCTTCAACGAGAACGAGTCGATGGCACAACGTAGGTTTGAGGGGGAGACTGGCTATTTACAGTGATATGTCATGCCAGGGGGGGTTTCTGGGGGAGTATATATATATATATATACATACATATATATATATACATATATATATATATATAGATACATAGGCAGACAGATGGAGAAGAGAGGGTGGGACGGGACAGGAGCGGCAAGCGAACTGGTACTCACGCAACATTCAACCTGTCAAAATAGCAGGTGTTGCGCCTGCCATTTCCATGCAACCGTTGAAGGCTTCAAACAGTGATGCAGCTGCCCAGTGCTTTCGCAAATAGTATTCCTTTTGGCCCTCAGTGCACCTGTGCCTCTTTTCTGAATGCCTACAAATCAGGATACCTTGTCCATACTTAAAGCACTTGCAAACAGTGCATTGGTAGGTGTTCAGATCACACATGAAGATATCAGAAAGACATCCTTAGACAGATTACATATACTGGAGACTGGTAGAGCGAACGACCAGAAATGCAGACAAACGGGGCAGGCACACACATGATATGTGCGCTTGCAGTACATTCCCAGCAAAAGGCTACAGTGAATGACCCTTGGTGAGCGTACTCCAATGTTTCTCTTCACACAAGGTTTCTCTTCCCACCGAAGGTGAGCTTTTGTCCAGATGGAGCAATTCGAGGCTACACCAGTGAGCGCCAGGCACAAGAACATGAAATACGTGCGTGGGAGCATTGCAATTTCTCATTGTACAACGAACTGTACTGTATGAAATGGGTCTCCCAGGCTGGGGTTCTTGAGTCTGTTTTGGATGAGCGTTGGAAGATGGAAGGATGAGGTAGGACCAGGTAGGACCAGGTAGGACCAGGTAGGAATAAAGTTGAGAAAGCAGATGCAAAAGGCACTGCGAAAATTGCGAATGTATGGCTACTCTGCAAGGTGCAAGGTCTTTTATCTGCAAAGGTGCTAATGTGCTACCATTGGGAAGTAGCTGCCTTGGGCGGAATGATTTTGCACTGGATGTGGTGTGCACGAGGCGATGATGGCCGGGTGTGACGCAAATACTTTTAATATCTGTCTATTGTAGGCAAAGTTTGTACACAGAAGACTCTTCTTCTGACCCAAAATCCGGGGGTTTCTCTTTCTCTCTTTCTCTCTTCTCTATTTTGTTTGCTTCTTTCTTCTCTGCTTTGTTTTGGCAAATTGCCTTCTTGGTTTCGTGGGGCTCATGTTGTTGCTGGAATTATTGCTGTGGCGGCCATGTCAAAAACTTCTACAACGAATAACTTCAGAAGCTGTTCTGACGAGAAGGCTACACGAAGAACATAACCATGGCACACCAAGAAGGTCATGACGAGACGAGTTCTTCGAAGTGGCGTCTTCGGTCTTGCTTTGGGTTGTCTCTCGCACCTTGCTTCCAAGCGTCTCTGTTCGTAGATTCTTTGCAAAGAAATGGGATGCTCTCAGTAAGATGTGTGGGCTATGTCAATAGTGACTATGCTCTTCAGGGATCTTCAATCGACTCGCTGGGATTTGAGCTATAATCATCCCCCTGAGGTTTCACTGTTAAGCCTCGTGTGCAATTGCAGATTCGGTGTTGGTTTGCTTCTATGTCATTTGTTGCTAGGGTTCTACTGGAATTCTCACTGACAAGTGGATTCAAAGGCTCTGAGACTATATAATGTTGGCGCGATGTTTGTCTTAGCAAGAGCTATGAGCAAGAGCTAAGTGGTTTCTACTTCGGTTGAAAGTGATGGATGGGCTTTTCGTCCCTTCGGCGCTGGTGTTGCACGGAGGGAAGTGGCTACTGCAGCTCTGGTCAAAGCTCTGATATTTGGAGACAACATGAGACAACTCAAACATGCAAATGTCAGAGCTGTTTGTCGATCTGAGTCTTGGGGATCTCTGTAGCTCTATTGCTTAGCGTGAGGAAAGTCAAATGTGAAGTTGTGGCGGGGACCCTGACCTCACTTTTATTCTACCTTTTCTTTATGGGTTGCAATAAGGGCGCCCGTGGTGTGCTTGGGAGGGAGATTGAAGCCTATGAGAAAAATAGGGCCTCTTGACGGCTGACTTTGGAGCTGGAACACTCCACATGCAAAATAGCCTGCCACTGGGGACAAATAACACGTTTGACATGGAAGGAAAAACATGAAACATATATATATATATATTATATTCTATTTGTGATTCCCTTCCGGTCTTTATGACATTGGCAGCACCTACTAAATTTCCCAAGCAACTCTTCAAGTTTATAGTATTCAACTGACGGAGTTTATCCTCACTGAGTTTATCTACATTGATTATTTTGATGGTCTTTTCAGAGGTTTGTCCTTGCTGGACGGGCAACCTTTGCCAGGTGATTGTCAGCCAACCATGTACAGAGTGTTGGTATGCCGCGGCCCTGCCTGTTTGCGTCAGAGTCCTGCTTTTCAGCTTTAGATCAAGTCTCCCATTTCCCTAGGGAAGCTACTGAGGTTCTTAAGAGCTTACTTCAAGTGCAGGAAAAGTTCGTTGTGTGCTCTTTGGAACCAAGGTGCTGGTGCCACCGCATGCCATGGGTGCTTGCTTTAGGGATGTGCTGATGCCATTGATTGCCGCTGCCATGTGTGCGGAGTGGCCCTCTGTCACGGGCCATGGGTGGGGTGCAGCTTGCGCTCAAAGGGTGCCGCTCCACTGGTGCAGCTGGGTGCCGTGCGTTGGTGTCAAGATTGGGGGAGCACTGCTCTCTGAGTCTGTTGATGTTTGAGTTATTTTCAGTTTGTATTTTTGTTTCTTTCAGTTTGTCTGTTTTCTTTCCTTGCCAGATCTTGGTCACGAGCGAGTCGAAGCGCAGCAGGCCGGACACCTTTTTTCCTGCGCCTTTTCACCGTTGCAAACCATTGCAACTTTTTGCAGATTCAAAATTCAGCTTGGACATGCTGGGCGAGCACATCCATTGGTGTGCGACTTATTGTTCAACAGCACGCGATTGTCGCAGCTGGAACAAAACTAGAATATGCTGAAAATAATGAATGAAATGTGAAACATGACTGAAATTTTAATATGATTGAACATATGTAGATTGAATTTCTATTGAAATTGAATAAGCAAGGTCTGTTTGTTGCATCAAGTGAGTAAGTCTCCAGCTCTGCGGACCTGACAACGAAGAATGTGTTTCGTTGTTTCCCAAGCGCAACACCTTGATGTTGCGCTGGTGTCCCCAGAGTTGGTGTTGCCTCTCCAACGTGTCACCAGCACTTTTGGCCTTAGCACCCTCCTTACCAATGCATCAAGACCAAACAGAACTGCTTCCAATACCATGCCCTGCAGTTTTTCTATTGCCATGAAGGGGCACAACCCCGCCACCGCATTGTGCTGTTGCTTGTGCACCTTCCAGTGCCAATCAAGTCAATGCGATGGCAGTTGCATCTTCCAGGTTGATGGAGAGCCTTTCAAGAGCAATGCGGATGCGGAGGATTCGTGTCCACTCTTTGTCCTGAGCCCTGGAGAGAAACTGCCAGCACTGCTAGGTTCTATTTCGACACAATGACCTGTCGATCTGCTATGAAAAGCAATTTCGATGACCTGAAAGGCAAAGATTTCAAGATATTTCAAGGCTCATCTTTGCCTCGAAGCGAATTGAGGTCTACGACCTGCCACGATCAGTTGCAGAAACTCGTGGGAAGAGTAATGCCACATTACGTTTGTCCGTGACACCTGCAGCAACCTGAACGACCGAAGTCCCACAGATCTCAAAGTGTCACAAGATCCTACTCGACAGCATTGAATCTATTTTTGTTGTTTGATTTGTTTGTGAGTCTTCTGAGTTCATGTTGAATTTGCATCCACTGCTGAGATCTACGGCAATCCCGTGTTTGAAGTGAGAAAGGATGATGAGGCAATCGCTGTTTGTGGTTTGTGTGATATTTGAGCGGGCAGCTTCTGTTGTGCTGTGACATGCTCTCTTGGCATGTGTGTATTTTCAGAGGCCTCAGGCCTGAAATAGATACAGTCTTTTGAAGCAGATACAGTACTTTATACACATTCTAACACATATTTACCATCAGGATGGAGCAGTGCTCTTCAATTCATTGCCTGGCAGTTTTCTCAGGAGGATTTCAGTGCTGCATGTTTCAAGCGAACTCTGACTCCCAGTGGGTCGTAGTGCCATCTACACAAGATTACAAGATGGGGTGCGATTTTGCAAGTGGCTCTGTGCTTTGAATGGGATGGCGTCCTGGCACCTGGTATCACAGTGAGCCAAACTGAGGCGGAGGTGGAGACACCTGGCGACTAGCCATGACAAATCCTCGGAACGTCAGAGTCTTGGTGACCTCTGGAGACATGCAATGGCTGATCTTTACCTAGAACAGCGTTTGCAAAATGATCTTCTGATACAAGTCAGCGTTGGCAGGTAAAACATGTAAGACTAATCATTGATTACTTCATTTGATCTCACCTTTTTGTCAACGAAGGGAAGATGGTTGGTTGTTTGCTTTCGGGGTTGACAAGGTCTTTGTTTCTGATCCCTGTTTTTTTTCTTGTTGCACCCGAATCCTCAGGCTTTTGAAACGTTTTCTGAGAATGTTGAATCCAGGGGTTGGATTTGCAAGCGTTGGTGAAACATTGCGCTAAGCACATCTAGAGTGGGTGTGCGTCAGCAACTTTTGCCAACTTTGTTGAATCCAGAATTCCAGGATCGCAACTGCTCGCCATCCGTTCTATGAGGCAAACATTTCCGCGTACCAGAATCCTCACAACAAAAAGAATGTTTAACTTTAAACAATACAGGTTCCAAAATATGCGGACATCACTGTAAATACCAGCAAACATAGTCAAAAGATGGGTCATGGCAAGGTTACCATTTTTGGCCCCTCACGTGTGAGAATCTAGACTGGACTGTGCCGCATTGGTTTAACATATTTGTTTTGACTTTTGGACAATCTTTCGAAGCACTCTGATGATCTCTTGATACTTAATATTCTAACATTTTTTTTACGAAGTTATTTAATTCCGATTTCATAGGTACTTATTGCACAGGAACTACTGTAAAATATGGTGAAGTGGTAAATATATTGAAGCGTATACAATTATATCAGGTCTGGTTGAAAGATACATATGTACTTAAGACTTACGACATTCAAAAAACATAGGAGCCTGGTAAAGCATACATTTGGACATGTAGTACTCCTATGCAATCTTGCTAGAAACTGCATTCTTTTTTCCAAAGATGGTAATAGTTTGTTGCTTAGGGTAGCGTAGTGTATCACAGAAAACTACCCGACTAAAAAACCAAGAGAATTACTATTGCTGTAAAATATAGAGCATTTTTTAAACTGTAACACACCAAAGAATCTACACCTGTTTCTTCATAGTGGATTGCATCCAGTTCTGTTGGGCTAAATTGGTTCCCACCCTTCCCTGGTATTGCACAATTTGGTAGATTCAGCGAGACATTTTTTGGACAGATATGTACCATGAGCAAGTGAAATGAGAGCAAAACGCCTGTCTCAGTGGGGGTTCATACATACACACAAACATGTAGTCGACGCCCTGTAGCAGTTGGGTCTTACATCTCGACAAGAATAGTGGAAATGTGATCAAGCGTTGTTGCAGCGCATGAACTGGAATTGTTTGAAGAGCTTGTAAGGGCCTATAAGCATGAAAAGACAAATCTGTGCTGTCACGTGAGATTCAAAAGAGCAGAAACAACGCGAACATGCACGAGCGTCGCGACACAATATTTGATTTTGGATTTTAGCGAGAACCACTGCACCTGGATGCACCTGCTGCGAAGTCATTTCCGTTAGGATGGAAAAACAATGTTTTGCCACCTGCGGTGAACTCCACACAGGTTTCTGGTGCGTACTTCATCAAAGTCGTATCCTCAGAGTACCAAGTACTACACCGATGTCGCACACTGCGATGCATCTAGGTTTGTGCTACGGGGTCTCATCATGCGTACCTCTGCCATCTTTTTGCCAGTCGCAAAGCACATGTCACAGACGTGGCTAAAAGCAAGATCAAACTCACCCGCCAGAGAGTTGTGTACCTGCAATAAATTTAGCGGTGACATTGGCACAGTGCCTTTGTGACTGGGCAATTGCTGCTGGGAAGCTGTTTGCTTTCGTGATCAATTAACTCAGTGCCAGGCAGTTTCGTATACAGGCAAGCTGGGACCAACCGTTACTATCATTGGACAGTTCATCGTCCACGACCAAGATGCAGCAACTGACAGCCCAAGCAGGTGTCGAAACCCGTGTTGAAAAAACAGATTAACATATGAATCACGTTGTTGTGCAGATAAGGAAGCTTGGTTTCGGCATGCTCCGGGATGGTGAGGCTGTTTTCAATGCAGAAATCTGTCTCATCAAAGCTTGTGTGGCAAAGAAGTTCTTGAAGGCACAAATTGGAAGCATGCCTCCTAACAAGCTGCGACCTTATTCGGCAAATAGATTTCTGTTGTCTTTTCTTTAGACAATCGTTGGAGAGCGAGTTGGTGAGGCACGATGTTTACCTCTTTGTCCCGGCGAGAAACCGAGCCTTAGGAGGGCACCGCAAGGGCAAAGACCTACATTGCAACTGCTGCTTTTCACGCTTTGAGCCACAGTATAAAGAAGTGGACAGTCCATCTGAAGGGAAGACACCGAGCCCAAAATCGAATGTGAAAAAAAGTACTAAGTACCGCCTACCTGCGCATTAATTTTCTCCATCCTTCTTTTTCTTCATCCTCGCCTTGTTGTCTCTTTCCCAAGGCAACCAATGAAGAAAACGCAAGTATCCGCATCTCTGTTTCCTCTATGGGTGCGGGTGCCCGTTTCTCAACAACACAAATGTGATATGATGTGAAATGGGAGGCGTCCTTGATTACACAGAATAGATTCATGAACCCACGATATTTTTTTAGTGGCTGCGATTGGACCATCTTCCATCTTGGAAGGCCGGCCATTGGCCAGCAGTTAACCTTTTGATTGAAGCGATGATTTGTTGACTAAGAGATGGCAAAGTATGATGTTTTGCGGGTTGCAAAATCCATGGTTCCATTCCTTTTTACATGAGAACTTGCATGGACCATTGCCATTGCGTATGTGATTTCGAGAGGGACACAGTTTTGGGCTTACTGCTATCCAGATGAATCTTACCAGGCGTTTCAAGAGATTTTGTTCACTGAAATACCCCCGGGATGTGGAGTGGCAAGCATGCGCAAACCCAGTCGTTTTTGTTCGGGTTCTACGTCAACAGACTTTGAAGCGATTGAGCCTCCTGAGTCTCAGGCGGGAATTGCGATTTATTTGTGCTGGCTCCAAGCGCAGGACTGTCCCAACACACTGAGTCTTTCTGAGTACACACTGAGTTTTCTTTGCCTTTAATTTCCCATTTCCTTTCCCATTTCTCTTTTTCTGCCTTTCATTTTCTGCAGTTGTGCTGGTGTAGCAGAAGGGTCTCAAACCGTTCAACTAAAGTCAGAACAGCATGAGCAGCTACAGTATATGTGTGTATACATATATACTACGGATCTGTGCAGGTATATTACATACTCATATTATATATATATAGTGTGTACATGTAAGTATGTTGGCAAAACGCAAACACACACACACACATGCTGGGCCATACCACGCCAAAAAGCAACAGCTACCCAGAAGAACTCAGAAATCCCTCATGACATACTTCCACATCAATGAAATAACTTTGGTAGATGCCAAACCGATACATGTGGAGACATGCTTTCCACTGCCACAACCCCCATCAGTCATCAGTCCCTGCATGATACGTTGAACAATTGCACCGACCGATACTCAACCACAAGAAAACACCATTGTTGCTCACGACATGAAAGTACAATCGCGAAACTAACCACACCCTGTGAAAATAGTGCCATGAACGTGCTTGAAGATTTTGTTTGAAAGCAGAGTGGTCAGCGGCCACATGAAACGGAGATTTGCCCTGTAGTGAGCTCAACCTTCATCTCCTACAGTTCCCGATGGTCAACTTTTTCAAACGTCGTCAAGCTGACCATTTGATGGCTATTGGCTATTGGTTGTTACCATGTCAGCCATTGTTCGGGCAATGTTTAAGTTTACGGTATTTTAAGGCCAATATTTTTTTTTCCACTTTTGCTTGTTTGGAGCGACCCAGCTTGTCATACATGTTTTGCAGCATCAAACTGTTGAGAGACACACTGCTTTGCATCCCGAAAAATATTTTGCATCCGCAGCTGGCGCCTGTGAGGAACAACTCACAACTTCCTCTTGCCTTTTCTGGTGCCTCCTTTCCCATCTTCCCTGATTCTTGAATCTTCCCAGTCTGGTCCTTCAGCATGTCACTGGAGGAACTCCCCAAGAATTCAAAGACAGACTCCATGCCTTCATTGAAGACCCTGCTGCACCTTCGATGCAACAGTTTTGCCTCGAGCTTCACGATGCTTTGCAATGCTTCACGTGTTTCCAGAATTTTCCAAATGAAGCATTGTAAAAACTCATTGTAAATGCTTCATGTTTCCAACTTCCCGCAATGCCAAGGCGAATGCCGATTGGACCGAGGCCGTGGCCTTGGCAGGTTGCAGCACTGAACCCATGTCAAGACCCATGAGTCGAGGTCGAGATGGAAACCCCAGAACTTCTGATTGCTTCATCAGATGCCAAGTGCCCCGAGAGAATTTGTGCGACAGTTGTGTAATGAGATGCGATTTCGCGCTCCAAGCAAAGCGTCTGAGTTTGGACTCGTCATACATTCAAACTAGGGGTCCTTGACACCTCTAGATTGGCCATCTTCATCCTAGAAGATGAAAGAATCCAAGCACTTGGAAAGTTTGGCCCTCAAAATTAGAAGTCTTGGCGTGTTGTGCCGACAGTGGGTTCTTTGCAAGGTACGTGCCGCTCAACTCTCCTGTGCCTTACATTTTTTTGTTGTCTTCGCGGGACAAATCAGTGCTGTGCTAAGGATGCGAAAATGTAAAATTGACGCTGGGTGGGTGCTTGAACATTGCATGAAGAATTCCACTGAGGCGGTTTACTATGAAATTGCAGCGTCCACACTTGGAAAACTCGGAGGGATTGAGGCCTTCGCTGTATTGAACTGCTTCAAATGGCTTTGAATATCGCTGTGCTTCGTTCTGCAGAGGAACTGCCTACCACTGGCCTTCCCCTGCGAGGGCAAGTCAACCCAAGGGAGTGCGCTGAAGCATGGTGTTGCATGGTGTTGCGTGGTCTTGCATTGTGTTGTGTTGCATCTTTAGTATTGCTCTTGGTCATTGTTTGACTGCGCGCTCTCGCAAGCATTGACATCACAATGCTGAAGACGTTTCTTTCTCTATATAGAATGGGCTATCGCCCAGGTGCCGCCGACCCCCTTTTGTAAGAGCCTGGGCTTGCTGTGGCAGAGATGGGAGCTGAGGCTTTCCAAGGCAACTCACGGAGCTAACGCCAGCTGCCACAAACCGGGTTCAGTCCTTGCTCACACCTGCTCTTATGAAAGGGGGTCGGCGGCACCTGGGCGTTAGCCCATTCTATTTGTCATTAGTCATCCAACCATTTTTGGGGGTCCCCTGGTCGCTCAAGAAAGCCCCAAGTCGCTCCGCGGTCACAGTAACGAGCGTGGCCAGCTCTTCCCTGTGGCACGAGAGTGAGAGTGGAAGGACGAGGTTCCGAAATAAAAATAGAGAAATAAGGTATTTATTCACTAAATAAATCAGTACATGAATAAATACCTATATGCAAAAATCATAAGATATAAATGTGTATAATTATATATATATATATACTTTGTAAACCTTCCCATGGGATTGCTGGCAATACCCAGGATTCATATGTTTCTTTCATTGGTGAACGTGAAATGCGTGATTGACGTCACACATTGCAGGCAAGAGCTCTTGAACCGCCACGATGCGATGCCGCCGGTGTTGACACCGT
>VSDK01013717.1:148578-176078 GCA_009767595.1 Symbiodinium kawagutii
AAGTTCACAGCCAGGGGCGAAGTGGGCTTCATCCAAGTCAAACACCTCGTTAGTGCGCTGCCCGAGGAAGGGGAGCGACCCGCCAAGACCAACAAACGATTCACGGTCGATGGATGGGAAGGCCAAGAGGAGGAAGAGATCAGGGCCAACCCTACCTCCAGGCGACACCTGGAACGTATGCACATGGTCTTCAGGACCACACTTTTGATGTGCACCGCAGCGGTGCCTCAGTTCAGCAACCTCAAACTGGACAAGCAGGAACTGGATGAGTGGTATGATTGGTTCTATGGAGAAGACATAGCGGGGCGGACCCCGGCCCCATCTGAGAGCATCCTGCTCTATGCCGAGCGGAATGCATGGCGGAAGATCCATGACCTGGTCCATGGGGGCGAGACTCTTAGTACAGCCTTGAAGTTGGTCCGACAGGACCTGCTCTTCTGGCAGAGGGAGGTCTACGATGGGCAAAGGCAAGGGCAATTTCAAGTCCAAGGGAAAGGGCTCCCAAATGGTTTGGCAAACCCAATGGTCAAAACCTCGGAAAGGAGAGGGAAAACAGCCCAGCTATGCCAAATCATCCTACCCGGTACCAGCCAACATCTATCCTCGAGAACAGAAAGGCAAGAACACCAAGGGCAAGACCAAAGGGAAACCGAGCTGGCCTGCCCACTGGGCCTTCAAGAACCCCAAGAATGTGGCCTACTGCCGAGATGGCCTGCTCTACAAGACCTGCTCTGGACAATGTGGCAGGTCTCACAACTGCCCGGTGATGGTCAATGGCTGGATCTGTGATGCTCCGCCCTCAGCTCACTCCCCTGAGGAGTGTCCACATCGCCCCAAGTGACAGATGGAGGTCCCTCCTTCTGCACCGGCACTACCAACACATCCCACCCCTGCCCAGCCCCTCTCAAGACCACCATCTACTACACCTTCACCACCACCGGCTGAACCAACTAAGGTGCGAACCAATGAAACGTCTCAACCTCAGGGGATGTTGACGCCTTCGTACCAGACACCCACCTTCAACTGGATGTGGGACCTTCCAGCTCATCTACGAGATCAGCTCTACTGGGAGCCCACAGACTTGGCACCCACCCACCAGCCGGTGATCCTCCTGCTCTACGCGGGCAAGGATGATGCAGGCTCTTTGGATTCATGCATCCATGCTTACCACCCACATCTCTCACCCTATGTGTTAGCACTCGACACTCGTCGTGATGGAGGTGCTCGAGGACAGGACGTCCATCAGCCCAACCTCTACAACTACCTATGCACTATGGCCTCGCAAGGCAAGATCCTCTTGGTATGTGGGGGCCCCATCTGTCGCACTTGGAGTATCCTTCGATGGTTCCCGAAGCCTGGAGCCCCAAAACCGGTCCGCGGTCGATCTGACCATCAGGTTTGGGGCTTGGACGCCCTCACCCCGGAGGATCGGCAAGATGTGGATTCCGATAGCCTTCTGGTCCTCAGGCAGATGTATATCACCTCCCTTGCTTACCAAGGTTTAGAGCAACTGTCCGTTCCCCAACGAGGAGGCTCCTTCCTGGAACACCCCCAGGATCCAATGGAGGTGAGCAACAGCCCAGATGCTCACCGATGTTCATCACTGTGGGTGACCAAGGCCTACATTAAGTGGGCCAACAGCCTCCGACACTACCGCATCAAGTTTGATCAATGTGAATTGGGCCAGGTGGCTCAGAAGGCCACCACCCTTTCGACTGATCTGGCCCTCCATCACTGGGATGGCCTTCGGTGCACTCATGGCAAGCACGTGAACAAGGAGAACGTCCAGAGCAGCGACCTTAGCAGATACCCCTAGGATTGGCTGCAGCCATCAGTGCGAAATGCACCCCCATGCTCTCAGCATTGGGGATCCCAATGACGGACGAGGCTCCTCCCTCGACACCACCGAGGAAACATCGCAAGATCAGATCCACGACACCAACCAAAAGCACTCAACAAGGGAAGAAAGCTCTCCAAGCATTGACCACGGGTCTGGGTCCAACCTCCTCTAAGGCTACTTCAGTGCCAGTGAACCCTCCTGCAGGTGCCCCTGGCCCTGAGGGAGGGGGAGCCTCCACTCAGGAACGCCTGCACTTTGAGGAGGAGATCAAGCAAGCCTTGGAGGCCTCCGACCGACCCACCATTGAGCCCATTGCTCACGATCAACACCTTCTTTCCCCGGTGATCTCCCTGCACCTCGCCTTCAAGTCCAGACCAATTAGAGATGGAGGCGGCAAACACAGTCCAGGACGACTGAATCCTCTCTACAGGCCCACCACTTCACTGAAGAATTTGGGCACGGCCATCTTGGCCTTGACTTCACCATGGACATCCACAATGGAATGGTCAATCCAATGTGGGGCCAAACAGCACCCCTTCTCTGATCAACTCCTGCAAGACATCAGGAAGACCTTGGGGGGCACTGACGCTGAAATACCCACAGAGGGCCAACCATTCTACTTGGACTTGATCCACTCCTTGGCCACGAGAGCACGTGATGTCGATGCTGAATACCCTCTCGATCTTCACAAGGGGGTACCACTTGGCGTGACTGATCCGCCTCTGCTCTCCCCAGGAGTTTGGCCACTCAAATCAGAACTTTCTGGAGAGGACCTATCGTTTGAGTCTCTTCCTGCTCCCACGGGCAGATCCAACTACTCCTCTGCTGAGGACTTCGCCAGCTTCCTACGGGCCACCTTCATGGAGGAAGTGGACATGGACATGGTCCTTGGTCCCCTCACTGCTCTTGAAGCAGCTCAACATTGCGGATGTTCCCCAGAGGACCTCTGTCCGGGTCCCTTAGCAGCCATCGATGAGGGGGACAAAGTCAGGACCATCTATGATGGCTCGTATGGGAAAGCCAATGCCCACATTCAAAATCAAACTCAGGAACGCACCGCCGCACCGACTGTGCTCGACTGCATTCAGGCACTTCATTGGCTTCACTCCGCCAGCCACACACCGGCACCAACCGCAGGTGCCTCTGGCCCTGATGGTTGGTGCTGGCCAACTGATCAGGACCACTGGGTGATTCTGAAAGCCGATGTGACTAAGGCCCACCGACGAGTTAAGGTCTTAGCTCAGGACTGGAGATTCCAGGTGGCACAGCTGGACAATGAATGGTGGATCAACAAGGTGGGCACCTACGGCATGGCCAGTGCTCAACTCTACTGGGGTCGGCTGGCAGCACTTTTACTTCGGCTGGTTTACCACATCTTCCCTCAGGTGGACTGGGGCTTTGTGTTTGTCGACGACTTCTGCTGGCTTCTCCGCCAACCTACATCGGGGCCGATGGCGACGGCCATTCTGGCCACACTCATTGCCTTGGGCACTCCTCTGAGTTGGAAGAAGACTCACTTGGCGGAGATCAACACATGGCTTGGCTTTGTGGTCCACCCCAACATCCCTCAGGTCCAAATGGCTGCCCCCAAACACGTCATTGTCATGGAACTTCTTTCACAACTCATCGCAGACAAGATCTTCACGGCTAAGGAGATCGAGAAGGCCCTGGGCAGGATCCAATGGGCAACAGCAGTCTGCCCCTTGACCAAGAGCTTGATGCAACCCTTTTGGGCTTGGAAGATGGCTGTCACGAGCTCAGGTCGACCTCCAAAGTTCGTCCGGCTCTTGGCACTTCTCTTGAAACACCTGTTCACCCAACCATACAAACAACTTTCCCCCTTTTTACCCAAAGGCAAATGGTGGGGATGCAGCGATGCAAGTGCATCCGATGACGGACAGGCCTTCATCGGGGGATGGATCTCCAGCCAACCCAACCCAGACAAGGACGCTGTCCTGTGGTTCCACATGGAGATCAAGCCCCAGGACTTTCCCTGGGCCTTCAAAGAAGGGGACCCCAAGAAGAGGATTGCAGCCCTGGAGTTGTTTGCCACACTCATTCTGTGTCACTCCATCCTTGACCACCAAGGCCAGACATCATCCCATGTCCGGATGCCGGTTGGCAGTGACAACCAAGGCAATATCTTCGCTCTTCTGAAAATGGCTTCCAAAAAGCCCCACACAGCGATCCTTCTCATGGAGCTGATCCTGACCTTGCACGCTTCGGGCAGCTCCTTAGCTCCTTCTCACGTTCCTCGTGATCTCAACCGTTGGGCAGATGAGCTCACACACCCTGACTTCGTGGGCTTCAATTCTTCGCTCCGCATCGATGTGAAGGCATACTTGGCAAAACTTTTGCTCGTGCCACGACTACGACCTGATGGCCAAGTAGATTTCACCGACTCTTCCACCCAAAACCCCGGAACCGGGTTGGGTGGACTGTCCTGTTTCCCTTGGTGGAGGCCCCTGTCAGGAGCCTCTGGCCCTGAGACAGGGGCCGACCAAAAGTTTTGTACAGGATAGGTGGGAATCTCGACCTGGCACACACATTAGGTCAGGTGGGATACCAAAACTTTTGGAACATAAAACCTGCAAGGCAGGTGTTCGAAACCCAGACACAAGGGAACCAGGACAAACTGGCACCAATCCACTGCGAAAGGAAAAGAGAAGGAAGGATTGGTGCACAGAGTCTGTCCTGATGTCAGTCAACTCTCTCCCTTTTGATCTGACATTTTTTCACACTTACATACATTTTAGGATAACCACTACTACTTCCAAAACTACTACTGCTATTACTATTATTATTATTGCCATCTTTCTTTCTTTCTTTCTTTCTTTCTTTCTTTCTTTCTTTCTTTCTTTCCTTCAGATCCTTCAGTGCAAAGTGTAGGTGATAGGCCCTGTGCAGACCCTAATTAGGCTCGGGATTGATGGGGCTGAAGATCGTCCAATGTCTATTGTTACAACAAACCATTTCAGTACTTTGCAAATATATTAATGCGGCCCCGAACCTGGCCATTGTTCCGTACAAAAACTTGCAGTTTCCCAAGGACGTGTTTTCTGAATCGTCAAATTGAATACTTTCCGAACAAGTTTTTGTTTCCAGCACAATCCCATGATTTAGTTTCGGGGTGATGTTGTTAAGTGTTTTTCAATGACAGGAAATTTAGTTCCCGAATCATATGTTGTAGTTCCAGGAGAATAACGTTCCCAAATCATGAGTTTTGCTCTCAAATAAAACGTGTGCGCTCAAGAATAATGCATTTTAAGTTCCCGAATAGTACACTTGAATTGGTGGCAGAATAATTGCACCACCCTTCTTGTTCGCTTTCTCATTGCGTAAGAATGCGTGCAATCAAAGGGTCTTTCCTGCCCATAACGAAATGCCATGAAAGCGGCCGACGCATGAGCATTGCTTTTCAAGTCAAAATCAAAAGCGATTTGATCAACGTGAAGTCAACATCAGGAACAATGAATGTTCAAGTATGTTTCAAGTCATTTGAAGACACTGCCCGCAGGGCCCAAAGGCCTGATGCTGCATAGTGTTTCGAGGCAGCAAAGGACCAGCCATTGCGAAAGGAGATCATGAACATCTCAAACACCGGTTGGCACAACCCAACAGCACAGCAGCAAGCACTTATATAGGCGATACACGCGGAAACACAATCTTATTTGGGGATTGATGCATCAAAACACTGCCGCATTCAGCAGAAATACAGTGCATCCATGTATATGCCAGTATGCAGACTTTTGGCAGAATCACGCGTGCTCATGAACAGTCAGAGCAAGGTTCTCCTGACTTCAGCTCATAAATTTGTGTTACCCATTGGCTCCCCCAGACTCGGTTTTTTAGAAAAGCTAGTTGTCCAGACTAGAATTGGAAAACCCAAAACGAAGAGCAACGCTGGATACGTTTCCGTCTTCCAACCTCTCGTCAGTTGCACTTGGCGCTTGACATTGTTTTCCTTCCAGCGTTTAGATTCACGCCTAGGGCGCAAATACTGAAAGTGACTCTACCGAAAGGCAGGTGACTGACATTCCCGGTTTTGGTCTTGTTTTCTAAAAGTGAAATGCGGAGATGGTGCCTGTGCTTGCATTTTTTCGTATGCATAGTGATAGAGACACTTCTCATTTGACCATGCACTTGAGGGAGATGCACAACTTCATTGGATGATCTTTGGCAAGGTGGCACTCAGCACTTCTTAACCCCGTTGGATGTGCTGGAAAGGCCAATGGTGCTGGAGGCCTCGGGCAAAGGAACGAACAGGATGCAGTTTGTCAAAGAGCTGCTCTGTCTTTTGCTTTGCAAAGAGTTAAAAACTTAGTGAAACCCATCTTTTTTCCTCTCTCTCTCTAGTTTGAACTTGCTTTGTATTCTAGTTTGAAGCTCAAGGATATTACATCCGTATGATTCTGGACAAGAGCACAAAAGACGGCAGATTTGGTGGGCTGAAACAACATGTTTTTCTGAGATGCCAGTTCAGATGTATCTTAAACTTTAAAGACAGCCGCATGAGATGAAAAATTGGCTTTTCAACAAAGCAAGTTTTCTCAATTCTTCTCAACATCCTCCACTCGCAGCGGCGCCATGAACAGTGAAAGCTCTAGGGACAGGGCGTTGAGTGCGGCCGGATTCCTGCTGCTGGTCTTTGTCTTTGCAGCTGTTCTGCAACTGTGGGGTTTCGTCCGCGAGACAAGTGCAGATACCCAAACGGAAGGAGAGGAAAGAGGGAGCACAGGGAGCAAGACAAGTAGTGCAGGTCTCATTACGGATAGTCAGGGAAGCTCTGTACATGAAACGATTCATCATACGCCACATGAGACACAGGAGATGCATGTCCGTCCAACCGATCTCGAGATTAAGAAGATTTTGAAGCACAACGAAGAGGAAAAAGAGAAAGTGAAGACAGGATACGGCTCAATTATTGAGGCGCATGAAGAACTGACTCATTTGCTTTCCAGCGAACATGAAACCGATAAATGTGATCCACCGCGACTTCATGTGCTGACCAGCTGCATTTGCCCCGCAGGGTCTAAATGGGATGGCAGTGCTTGCACACAAAGGCTTGGTGAAAGCTTCTTTTATATGTATCGTGCCCAGAGTGATCACAATTATGTCATGGGCAATGTGGACATGGCAGATTTGGCTGGGGTCATGTACTACCTTCACCACGAGATTGTCAAAAACAACGCAACACCTGGGGTCCGAATGAACGGTATCACGAGAATCCTGCGCTTCCTGGTGTCCATGAGACCTTCCCCAGAACTGGCCAATCAGAGGAGGATCTTCATGCCTTTTGTTGCTTTTGATGAGGGAAGGTGTTCAGTTCCGGGATGCAACAAATTGTGGGACCACTACGGATTTGCCGTTGGATGTCAAAAACAGGGCGCCAACACTGGCTTCGCATACTCATCTTCAGAGGACCCTGCAGGTGTTTGGTTTTCCTTGCCTGGAGCCTGTCCAGCGTTGTCAGTTGGTAAAAAGGACTGGGGATGGGGGACACAGGGGGCATTCACGGGCATTCTGCGCAACAGAGCGCGAGGTTGTGAAATATTTCTAAATGCCCTTCCCACCTGAACATCAGTTTCCCATAGGACTTGAAACTCTGCTACTCTGCCAATTCACTAGTTGATGAAATTGTGATCCTGTCAAACTGTCCTCTCTAAAGATGCAAACTCGCAGTGAATGCATCAAAATCTTCAACTTGTTTGACCAAAAAGGGCATTTCTCTGGTCCAAAGCGCAAAGGACAACTCGTGCATGACAAGATATCCTGGTGGAGGATGCAGCGATCTTTCCGTGTCGCCTACTTGTACATATAGCATCAAATTTGCTGGGGAGGTCTTTCTTGATGAGCTTGCAGGGATCAAAGATTTTGCCAAATGGCAAGGGCAAGGAAACCAGGAGTACGACGAGGTGAAAGACAGAGGTGTCGGAACATCCTTCTGGGACTTTCGAGCCAGTGCTGCCTGGTGCACAAGGCGTATGCAACGCGTCAAGACTTTGCTGAAAGCCAAGTATCCATTGCTTCCTGAAGACCTTCCTGCGCCTTCATGCTTTTGAAGAGCTTGGATTCGCAGGTTAGTATTCAAGGTTTCACTTGCTGACTGCACATCCGCCGTCAATTGGTTACAAAGATGTAGTTTCTGCGTGTTAGTCAATGACGAAAGCTAAGCTTTCCAGTCGACAGCGTTTTGTCCAAGAAAGTGGCACCATATCGCACCAAAAAATACGCAGCCGGGGCACCAGCACACAATATGATCAGCACAAATGCATAAAATCATAGACACATTTCTTATATCAAATTGTTTGAACTAGTCCCAGGAGCGTCTGAGCGAAGGCTTCTTCAAAGAAAAACATCCTCAAACTACATGTTCACATCTTGTCACATCTTATCACATCTTATCACATCTTATCACATCTTATCACATCTTACATTGCATCTTCATTACATATTCACGTCTCAAATCTTCATACATCCTCTCTCCCTCTTTCTCTCTCCTCCCTCTCTCTCTCTCTATTCTATTTTCTTTCTCTATGTTTATGCTGTGATTCGAGCCCTTCATCGGAATCAGCGCCAGGTTGCATGTTCCAGTTCACTGAAAAAAGTGACAGTAAAGGCGCGAGATTGACAAAGTACTTGCCACCTGCAGTCACGGCTCTTGAACTATTGAGTCAGTATGTGAATGTATATGTATGTATTTGTATCAATCTGTATGTATATATGAATGTTTATGTTTGGATATGTATGTGTACTGTATGTATGTTTTTGTATGTGTATGTATGTATATGTTTGTACACGTATTTATATGTATATGTAAATGTATGTGTATGTATGTAATATGTTTGTACACGTATTTATATATATGTAAATGTATGTGTATGTATGTAATATGTTTGTACACGTATTTATATATATGTAAATGTATGTGTATGTATGTAATATGTTTGTACACGTATTTATATATATGTAAATGTATGTGTGTGTATATATATATATATGTATGTATATGTATGTGATGTGACGTGCTGTGCTGTATTGTGGTGTGATGTGATAAGGCGTGGTGTGGTGTGATGGGGTGTAATGTGACGTGATGCGATGTGATATAAGAGTCAGTTGGGAGCCCCCCCAAAAGGAGACCCCCCCAAAAATAGTGACAATTAGTCTTAGTGACAATTAGTGACAATTAGTGACAATTAGTGACAATTAGTGACATTTAGTGACATTTAGTGACAAATAAGGGTATTGCTTTCAGTTTGGCCAAGGGACCATGGCAGGTCCCAGAAATTCGACCGCCAGGATGCACTGCAACGGACACCCTTCAAAGGAAAAATAAGGAAAAATAGTGAAAAATAAGGAAACGTAGTGAAAAATAAGGAAATTAGTAAGGGGAAAAAAGTGAAAAATAAGGAGAAACATTGAAAAATCAGGAACAATGGTGAGAAATAAGGGAATTAGTATAGAGGAAAGATAAGGAAAAATAAAGACATTATAAATGTCTCATGTTACAAAAAGTAATAAAAATTAAAAGATTAGAAAAAATAAGGAAAAATAACAAACAACAACAAACAATAGCAACAAATAACAAAAAATAAGGAAAAATAAGGAAGCAATCAGGTAACCTGATGCGAGCATGTTTGGGGGGGCTCCTTTTGGGGGGGCTCCAAACAGCCTCTTGAATAATGTAATGCAGTCTAATCACGAAAGCGAGCGTCAGCTAGCTGAAGTTGCTCTTGCTTTAGCAAGTCATTGGCAGGGACACGACCTCCAAAAGTCACAGACAATTCAAAAATTCAATTACAGGCCCCCCCCCCCCCTCGGTGGGCTCAATTCCCCCAGGGTCGTTTTTGTTGCACTACAGTTTCCACTTGTTGCGGTTTTCTGTCACACCACAGTTTCCACTTATTGGTGTGTTCCTTCTTTTTCCAGTCAGTTGCCATGCCGCTGGCTTTCGTCACCTACCCTTGGCCTCAAGTGCAGTCTTCACGCGATGTAAGGCAGTGTAAGGCAATGCAATGTTATGTATGCATTGGATTGTATATGTGTGATTGCAAGTGTGCTTGCATGTAATGCGATGCAATGCAATGCGATGCAATGCAATGCAATGCAATGCAACGCAACGCAACGTAATGTAATGTAATGTGATGTAATGTAATGCAATGTAATGTAATGGTAATGCAACGTGAAGTAATTTTATGTAATGTAATGTAGTGCAAGTTAATGCACTGTAGTGTATGTATGCATGTACGTAATGTATGTGGTATGGTGATATGGTGGCACGTATGAACGGCAATGTGATGCAGCTTATGTGCATATGCATTGTTACATGTTTGTATGCATGTTTGTATGCATGTTTGTATGCATGTTTGTATGCATGTTTGTATGCATGTTTGTATGCATGTTTGTATGCATTGGATTACAGTACATCACATTACATGACATTACATTACATTACACTACATGACATTTCATTATATTACAATACATTATGCTACATGACATTGCATTATATTACAATACATTACGCTACATGACATTGCATTATATTACAATACATTACGCTACACGACATTGCATTACATTACATTACATTTCATTCCATTACATTACATTACATACAACATGCAAGTGTGTCTATCAGTCTAGTGATGGACTATCCTTTTGCAATGTGCTTGCGGGGATGCCTTTTGGTATTCGCTGATGCCTTGCAGCGAAGGTCATTCCTGCAAAGGCCAAAGGCGAAATCTATTCCTCCAACGAAACGTTGTCGAAGGCTGGAGATGCACACGCTGCACTGCAACCGTGCACGCTGTAACGAGTTCCAAGTCTGTGCACATTGTTTTGCTCGTTCAGGCAGAAGTTAGTGCAACCCTCTTTGCGGGAGTCATGGCTTCAGGTTTTGCTTCCGTTGGAAACAGCATTTTTTTCTTATCAGATTGATGTCAAGGATCTATGACAGGTGAGGTTGAGACCGGACACTCGCGTGCCACAAGACCCATGTCAGGGCCATGTTATGTTCGGCCGATGTCAGGCCCATGCCATGGTTGCCGCCCCATGTTACGCCCTAAAGGCCAATGTTCGTCCTATTTTTAGCGTATTGCGGCCATCTTACGCTGAGGCCCATGTCGGGTTTATGTTTGACTCACTTTAGATGTAGGCAGACTGTTCTTCTAAGTCCATCTAAGTCCTCCAAATTTGAATTTTCAGCTCATTGGGCCCATGTTGCGAAGCATTTTGCTACTTGACACATTCGAATCCTGAAAAAACATACAAACATGTTGGCAAAATCTGACATGATTCAACCGTTCCAACATCATATCATATCCGTCCTTATCCTCGATTCGAAGTGACTTTCGATGGCATCAAATGCTTGTATCTAAAAAGCTCCCAGATGTAACACGTTCGCAAAAAGGAACAAGCTTGCTATCCAGGGCTGTCCTCTTGCAATTTGGAACCACCACACTTGTCACCTTTGGTGCGGGCGGATTTGGGACAGGCCGCCAGAGAAATCACATTGACTCTGAAATGCGCCCCCGACCAAAGGTCTGGAGCTTCGAAATTGCGCCTGAAAGGCTCGCCCCTTCGTCTGAATCGTGACACCGACTCTTTCGTTCTTGGAAGTAGTGAAGCAGTAGAACTTTTTGACACTTGGATTGTGTGATGCAGGTTGAAGAAGTTTTGCAAGAACAACTGTGCCATTCTCTCCACTTTGAAAGCCAACACAGCACTGATCTTGATCTTGGGTGACCGATGAATAGTGAAGATAAGTTCGCAACAAGCGTCTTGGATGGCCAGTCGCTTCTGCGAGGTTCAATCTATGTGCACTTTGTCTTTGCAAGAATTGAGGTTGGGAGATGTTGGGAGATGTTGGGAGATGTTGGGAGATGTTGGGAGGTTGATGGCATTGGCTTTGGGTTTGACTCCGGCATCCAAGCAGAAGAAATCGTAGCTTTGCATCAATGATTTGCGAACGGCATCCACTGTCGGTCTTGACGCAGGCCTGTGGCAAATGCATCAAGTGCATGCCAGGTGATTGAGGCTGGCCAAGCCGCACTGGCAGAGCGACAAAATCTGACATAAATTCATTTGCCAATTTTCTACCCCAAACAATGCATTTGCACCACAAAGATGCAACACACATGTACACAGCCTGACCAAAGTAGGGAAGAAATCATAGAAACCTTTACGTTGCGAGAAAACTTTGTTGTATCCTGATATCGCGCGCCATATGAATTATTAGAGCTGCATAAGTTTTGCCATGCTGCGTGTCTCAGGCAGGAGCACCATCGCGTGGGCAGCTGCGAGGTTCAGAGACACTTTGTCTCACTTTGAGGCGACGGCAGCACTGGGAGGTACCAGGATTCTACTAGAGAAATCTAGAGAATACTTTAAGGGTATATAGATTTGTATTGCACATGTCAATTCAGAGGGCCCCCCCTATTTTCCCCTTGCCGGGGGCTCATCCCAGCAGCAGGATCCCTTCAGACGGCAACGTTGTGGTCAGCGTGAGCCCGCTGACTGATTGCCACCCTCGGGTCCAGGACCTCATCTTGCGCACTGCGTGTTCCCATTTCTTTAACCTCACTTTCATCGCCTCAAGTCAAGCCTTCAGTGAAAAATTGCAAGTCTCCCTGGCCAACCTATTCCGAGATTACCCAGCCAGAAACGTGACGATGGTGTCAAAGCGATTGGCAGGCCACCCAATCCGGCAAGAAGACTGTTCTTCGCGAACATCTGCAAGGGCCGGGCACCCAAGCCATGATTCATTGCCAAATTAAAGAGCAACCTGTACGAGCATGTGCAGAGGTTGACTTTTGTGGCGGCTCACCCCGGTTGGCTAGAAATGGCCCTTGCTTCGTTTGAAAACACCATTTCAACATCTTTGAAGATTCGAAAGATTTCTGAAGACTCCCTTTTAGAAGCGGAGAAATTGGAGCTTCGTGGGCAGTCAACACAGCCTTTTCGTACCAGACACGACCCTGCCACACGGAGGATTATTCACACTGAAATGTGTCCTCGTTCATAGCCGTGTTTGTTTTCAGGTTTATTTCAGACACAGTGGAAGTTGTGGCTGGTCTTTTGATGCTTGAGGCAGGATCTGAGAGTTCGTAAGGAATGTGAGTTTGGGGGCTATCCGAAAAGAGTGGCTAAGAGTACCACCCACGAAACGTACAAATCCATGACTTTGCAACAGCGAGTTGAGGAAAGGAGTAGGAAAGGTAGGCAGTTGAAAACAGTAGGCATTTCCAGTGTCTCGCAACTTGGGCAGGTCGACGTCGAAGAACAGGAAGAATGTCAGGTCAGCCGACAATGTCGTCCAGTCAGCCACCACAGGGCTTCGACACTTCACATGTAGGAAGGCCCGCCATTTGGCACTGAAACAATTTCAGATCTGTGCTTGCCAAACTGGAGAACCTGCACCACGGGGAACCTCAAGTGTCCGTGTCCGGGAATGTGGATTTTGGTTTGTGTCTCAGAACGGTTTAAAGGACCGTTACTGCTTATACGGAAAATCAAAGCCCATTGCCCCAACTTGCAATTTGCCCATTAGGGCTCATTCAAAAACGTTCAACTGGAATCGGGACACTCCTGGAGGCCAAAGCGTTTGATTGTAGGGCGCATTCCGTGAAGGCATTCACGACTAAAGAAGAGTTTCCTTCAGTCTAGAAGTTTATGCAGTTAAAACAGTTTGCACTGCTGTTTTTTTCTTATTCCTTCATGTTTGTATTTATTTGTGTATGCTTATCTTCTCCTTGACCTGTTCGTTCTTGTCGCCAGTTTGACCTTCGGGCTGGCTGCTAAGACAAGCTCAGAGAGTTTGAGAGCTTGGAAACAGGAAAGCAGAGCTCAGATCATAAAGTCTTCAAGAAGACAATGTGACAAGGCCAACATTGACGAAGCTGAGTCAAGCCTAAGCTCCATAAGCTCCAACCTTAACACCTTCAACTTATTTCCTAGTCTTTTCGGGAAGGAAACCGTTTTCTCTGAAGATGCAGTGGCAAATTAAGTCTTGAGGATTGACTCAATTCATGGAGGATTCATCGAGGATTGAGGTGATGAACTATTTTACACATCTCGCCTCAAAGGCAGTTTGTCCAGAGCAATTTTGGTACCGGACATCTTGATGTGGGACTGTCCAAGAGCTGCAGATACAAGTGGCCACTCCACCGTGAACACCTCGCATAGAAAAGGCAATTTGCATTGTGCCACCATCGTGCTCTCCTTTGCTCTCACTCCTCTCTCTTACATTCTCCTCTCTCTCATGTTCTCTCACTCTCGCATCCTCTCTGACATTCATGTTCTTTCACTTGCTTGTTCACCAATTCCGTGCATTGACTCACTCGCTCACTCGCACACTTGCAGCTCACTAACTCACTCCCTCACTCGCTCACTCACTCGCCCACTCGCCAACTCCACCACTCCATGACATGATCTCATTTGCTCATAGTCTCTCACTTTGACAATTCTCTGGCTCTATTTATGTGAGGGTAGGAAGCAGCTAATCAAAGCAGGACGTGAGGGCTTCTTAGGCTTCAAGATCTTCGAGAGAAAGTTGCAGGTGTTCCTCAGGATTGTAATCGAGAAAGAGGTGCCCAAGTTACTTGTAGAAGTTTGACGAAGATAGCTACCTCACCTCAAGGAAACGAATGCTAAGAAAAGGAACACACATAGGAATTATTAAACTTTAAACATCTAGAAGTGTCCAACACTTTCAGACAATGGTAGAAGACAAGGGTATTGGTAGCTCATGCGGAGCCTGAAAAGAAACATACAGCACGATTCAGCACGATAACCCAGAAAATACAAATGAAAGGACGAGGAAACAGGCCAAGGAAATCCAGGCAGAGACGGCCAACGATATCGCAAAGAAAGAGGTGGCTCACAACTTGAAAAAGTCATGGGTGGCTGAGAGAAATGGTTCAAAGCAAGCATGACTCAGCAAAAGTGACGTGCGCAAGCAGGAGGAGCAGATCGAAGAAACGTCAATTGAAAAGATAACCACAGAAGAAACATGTCAAACAGATATGGTGGCTTCTCAAAATAGGGAACCCCAAAAATGGTTCGTTTTTTTTTTTCCAAAAGAGTGCGAGACGCTCTGGGTCCCCGTGTTTTACGTTGTTGTTTATTGATTTTCAATGTTTTTTAACCGATTTCAAATTATTGATAATACAAATGGTGATAAATAGTTCTATTTGCTTTTTACCAAATAGTGCCAACCTCTCCCCAGGCATTTCCTGTGGAGTTGTTATATGTTTTCCCCTTGTTGCATTTCCCGCAATATTCTTATGCTTTCCACCTAGGATGTGTGCTTTTTTGCATGCTATTCATGTACTCACATCAAATGGTTTTCCATGCTTTTAGCATGCTATGTCTATTCCCTCCCAGAAGGTGGCTCCCCAAGTAGTGCCAATCCTTTTCTCATGTATGATATGTATGCATTGTTGCAAAATCCTTTCCCTGCCTTGCTTCCATGGCACCACGTACTGTCGGTTTGCTTTCCTCATATGATATGCATTTCCTATGGAGTTGTTATATGTTTTCCCCTTGCTGCATTCCCACAATACGCCTATGCTTCCCACCTAGGATATGTACATGTTTTTCTCCGTGCTGCGTTCCCACAATATTCCTTTGCTTTCCACCTAGTATATGTACACGTTTTCCATGTCATTCATGTAACTACAGCAAAGGATTTTCCATTGTTGTAGCATACTATGTCTATGCCCTCCCCAAGTGGTCTTTATGCATTATTCCTTGTTATTTCAATGCTATCACTACATTCCATT
Organism: Symbiodinium kawagutii; assembly: GCA_009767595.1. Taxonomy (NCBI): domain Eukaryota; class Dinophyceae; order Suessiales; family Symbiodiniaceae; genus Symbiodinium; species Symbiodinium kawagutii. The sequence goes on from VSDK01013717.1 coordinate 164,203, forward strand.
CTAGTTCTCTATGACCTGCTCCTCCCCCCAACAAAAAGAAGTTATTATGGTTTCCCATGCTATTACTTTTGCCATCCCCTACATGGGGGTTTTGGCTCATTTCATGCTATCCCTATGTCCTGTCAGAAGTTTTCCATTACATGCAAGATGATCCTTCTGGTTTCCTCCAAGTATGGCAAATCTCTTCCCATACTACTCCATGCTATTATTGTAACCTTTCCCATCCTTCATTCCCAGTGCATCCCATATTGTTTCTTTGCTTTCCCTATATTGTACTAATCTTTCTCCATAATTTGATTATATTCTTATCACGTCCCCTCATTTCCCATGATATTCGTATGTTCTCCACCCAAGATTTCAATTGCTTACATGCCATGCATTTGCTTTGAGCAAGCACTTTTGCATGGCTTTTCTTTATCTTGCTATACATATGCTCTCCCCAAAAGACAGTCTGATATCACTTCTTGTTGCTCTCGTAGTCTCGCCACATTCTGTTCCTGGTTGCCCATGCTATCATTGTTGTAATACCCTGCATGTGTTTTTTCTCTGTCTCAATTCTTGCTACCCTTATCTTCTTCAGGAGGCTGTCTTTGGCATCCTAGGCTATTTTACTGGCTTCCCCCAACTAGTGCAAATCTCTCCCCACGCATTTCCATTGGAGTTGTTATAATTTGTATGTGTCCCCCTTGCTACATTTCCTGCAATATTCTTATGCTTTCCACCTAGGATGTGTGCTTTTTTCCATGCTATTCATGTACTCACAGCAAGTGATTTTCCCAGGTTTTAGCATGCTATGTCTAAGGCCCTCCCTATTTCTTTTTTACGGATTGCCCATTGTTCCTTTTGTGCTCTCTCCACTTTCCATTCTCCTGCTATTACATTGTGGCTTCCCGTGTAGGGTTTTGTCTCTACTCATGCTAGCCCTAAGTTCTTTCAGAAAGCTTTCCATGGTATCCCATTTGGTGCCAACCTCTCCCCATGATGATCTTGCTGTTTTTTTACATTTCCTTTCATTTCCCATGTCATTCCTATGCTGCCTCATTGTAAACTTCATGAAGCATTATTTTTTGTTTCTTAATGCTTTATATGAAAAATAGTTACATGAGATCTTTATGGTTTAGCCATATCATTCCCATAGTCGCCCATAGGAATTCTCAATATTTGTCCATGGCACCCCTAGATTCTTTTTATTCTAGAACGTTTGAAATTGTTTCTCTAAACAAAGCAGATTTTTTGAGGTTGGTCGAGTTTATTTTCTGACAAAAATAGTGGGAAATTAGAAATAAATTGGGACTGATCATCTCTGGCTGGCAGATCACTAGACTGGAGCCATTAAGAGAAATTGTCTTCATTTTTTGGGGATAAATTTATTGACATTCATATTGTTTGTCCTATTTGTCCATTCTACTGGAGCATTTTCTAAAATTTCTTCACGCCATGGCCCCCAAAAAACATAGAATCCCAAATGTCAGATCCTAAGATTTGAAATGAAAAAAGAAAGAAAGAACCCCCCCCCAAAAAAAAAAAAACAAACGTTTTTTTTTTTCGAAATTTTGCTTTTTAATCCCTAGCTCGGGTCCGAGAGGTCCGAAAAGTTACCGATAAATACAACCCCGGGAGATCGCTCGGAGATTGGCAACTTATCGGTAACTTTTCGGACCTCTCGGACCCGAGCTAGGGATTAAAAAGCAAAATTTCGGATTTTTTTTTTTTTTTGGGGGGGGGTTCTTTCTTTCTTTTTTCATTTCAAATCTTAGGATCTGACATTTGGGATTCTATGTTTTTTGGGGGCCATGGCGTGAAGAAATTTTAGAAAATATTCCAGTAGAATGGGTAAATAGGACAAACAATATGAATGTCAATGAATTTATCCCCAAAAAATGGAGTAGAAACGTGGGGACTGAGAGCGTCCCTTTCTGAAAAATGATTACTATTGGATGATTTGGGTGTACCCCGATTTTGAGAAACCACCATATGTAGCCAAAGAGAAAACTCCATAGGGCGAGAGTGCAAACAACAGATTCAGATATTGTAAGTGCGAAATGGAACCGTGCTCAGTCTCAGGAGACTAAGAACGATACGTGGTAGAACAACCTTGAGTCAGCGCGCGAGACAACGGGGAGAGATCAGCACACTGCACCAGAGCGTTGCCAAGAAATTGAAATCTGCTCATGTCCCGAACGGGCAAGGAAAGCCACCATGCACTGACGGTGCACTTAGCATGACCTATGGTTTGTGTGAGGAGCAAGTACGTCACAAATGTATCAATACATCAACTGTATATAGTAGATATGACCAGAATTAGTTGTAATTAGTAGGTCAGTAGGTCGTTGTTTGATTTTGTTTGTGTCCGAAATGCACTTGTGTTTCCAAGGCCAGGTTCACTCCACCGTCTGGCACCCGGTCAAGCTGAGCCGCAAAGAGCACAAGTTTTGGCGTTCGAAGCTTGGAACAGGCCATCACACTGGATGCGCCGATATTCTCCAGCACCAGAGGCGCTGTTGGTTGGTTCAATTGTGCCATTACAAGAAATTTGTGACCCATGATTCATGGCATCCACGGCATCCACTCGTGTTTGGCTTTCTCAGCCTGGATTTAAAAGAAAGGCAAAAAACATCACCACAAGACCAGCCACACGTGGTCACTCACCCTGCCGACTCTTGCCGAGAGCCGCCCAGCACGGCAAAGTATGGCTTTGGTCCCCAATTTGCCACGAGAAACACAGATGCAAACCGTGGTGTGGGTCCGCCGAAAACCAATCCACTGTAGCACGGCTCTGGTCCTGACCGCCCAGCGGCTTGAGCAGAGTCACTTGATTGATTGGGAGGAAAAAAGGAGCAGATTTCATCAGATTTCCCTCATTTTTGAGCAGGTTTAAAGATTTAGATTGTTCCCGTTATTTTTGATACCAGCAATCATTTGACCCCAGCAATCCGAAGGTGCTAAGGCGTTTCATGTATGACCGGACGATCAACAAGCTCTGTTGCTAGACGCTAGCTTTGGCTAAGGGTGGGCCATTTTCACGCTATGCATGGCCCGTTTCTGGTCGAGAATATAGTGTTTTTCCTGTTCATTGCATCTATTTGTTCTTTGCCCCTCACCTTTTGGTACTCTCAACGCGATGAAACATTGAAACTTTTACAAAGAAGTATGTATATATATACATATATATGTGTTATGTGTTGTATTAATGTATGCAAATTATGCATATATATATACATATACATATACATATATCTATATCGAGGTCGAAGGCTACCTTGCAGATCATGCCACTTCGGCTGCAATCTACAAAATGAAGAGCGCCACTTCAAACTTGATCAGCCGCCGAAGAACAACATCGCATAAAAGGCACAAAGCGATCTCTTCCCTGAAAGAACGATTTCCGCCGGAAATTCAGGGCTGCTAGGGGTGTCTTGTCATTTACGGGTCCACTTTTATGTTTATGCACAACCCTAGGTTCCAGAAAGGTTCCGAGTGATCTTGAACAGCCTGATCAACCATAGCAGCCCTCAAGATGCATCACAAATCTCTGAGGACAGGCCATGTGAACCGCAGGAATATATATATATATATCTATCTATATATATATATATACATTCCAGCTGCCCTGGCATGCAATACGTGTGAATTGGAACAGCTTATCCGGCCCAGGCCCGGCACCTTTTCAAGGGCCCCCCGTTTGCTTTGCAAAAGTCTTCGACCGTAGATGGACAGACATTCATTTGAGAAAGCAGAGGCAGTATGCAAAGATGTTACCAGTAGGAACATGAAATGGAATTGATGGATACATATCCAGCTGGATAGATCGATGGGTAGAGAAATAGAGAGAGAGAGAGAGAAATATGGAAAGGTGTATGGATCAGTGGATGGAAGGGGATGGAATGGAGAAGTTGGACTGGTTAGAAAAAATAAAGCCTAGATGGATGACATGTAACCAGATTAGGTGGTGGGAGTAGATCAACCAGACAGATCATTTGATTGATTAGATAGGTTGGATAGATGATATGTTGGATAGATAGGTTTAGCAGAAAGATAGAGAGAGAGATTGAATTGCAGGCATGTTGCTAGACGCATATTGTACCACATACAGACAGATGGATAACAGATTGGATAGGATTGCAAGGTGGTTGGAAAGATGGATAGCTATAAAATAGCTAGCAAGCAAAAGCGAAGGATCTGTAGACTGTCAAATGAAAGCAGTCGAAAACACTTAAAGAGTGTGATAAACTGATAGGTAAATTTGATCGGAGTGGAGAAGGTAACGTTTGACTACTTGGGGTGATGACTCTTTTGGTGACCAACGTGTAGGAGTGAATTGATAGGTAGGCACGTGGATAAGTAGAACACATGATAGATGGATAGATTTGCAGAAAATCTGGACAAGCAAGCGAGCGGACAGACAGACGCATCACTAGTTCAAAACACGTGTTGATACATCCCAGGTTTGTGCGTCGTGGTGCGAATGTGTTTGCGAAGGGCACCGTGCAACATCTCCGCACTGATGCCAGTTTCAATTCGAGCGCAGGAACAAAGAGGATCCTCTTGTCATCTCTTGTCCTGTTGTATTAAATTAGCCCCGAAGGCGGCAATGACTAAGTATCGGCTAACATGGCATCAAGGGCAGAGGAAGAAATCCGTAGCGCAATCATTGTCGTGTCACGGAACGGACTATTCGTGGTCCACGGTTTTTGAATGAAAATAAAAGGAGCCCTATGTTCTTGTGCGCGAAAAACTATCCTGAGCGGAATGCTGGAGAAGACGTGGCAAGAGAGGGCGCTTCAGAGCAAGTTTGAACTCAAAAGCCATCGAGTGGGGAACTGTTTGGAGGTTCCATTGGTTTTTAGGTTTGGGGTTAGGGGATGTTGGGGGGTCGACTTTGCAGGAACCAGTTTCTTCACCTTCTCCCGTGAACAAGCGGGTGCAGCGTACACATCTGCAGAGGCTGTCGGCATGTTTTCGTGCAAATTATTCATGCTTTGATTGGAGAAAAAGCCGCATTCAGCATTGATAGATTTTCGCGGCTTTGGGCCTTCCGATTCAATGGTTGGGCACCATTGAGAGAAGTTTCGGGCAGCGTTTGGATAATTTGTGCGTGTGCAATAACTAAATGGCCTTTTGGTCCAAGAACTGCAGAGAGTCTGGTTTCCAAAGCTTGTTGATCTATCAACATGTCAGTCAGACCACCAAGATGCAGACCGAAGGTTTGTTTGAGGTTAGTCATTTCAGTGTTTGTATCTTAGGGAGACTATTGGCGTACTTGCCTCAACAAAGAACCTATCATTGATTTCAGTGTTTTCGCGTCAGGGAGTTCGAGGTTCTGGGGTCTGGGGGGGTTTTGGTTTCAAAGAAGCAATACTGTTTTGTAGAACCATGAAGGCTGGCAAGGAAATTCATGGAAGTTGCCATTGTGGAACCTTGTGGTGTGAGGTGAGAGTGGTGAGCCTCGCTGGAGAAGTTCAAGTTGAATGTTCTTCCGTCGCCCGGTCCCTTGTGACGGCAACCTTGCGTTCCTTGCGTTTATGCCTGACAGTTGGGCCACAAGTTTTGCCATCGGGTCTTTGAAGGCCGTTCCAACCTCTCATTCCCTGCAGAGAAAGAGGCGCTACCGTAGAAGAACTCGTTCATTTTTGTACCTTCATGTTTGTTATTCCTGGGATACTTTGTTGGAGCTCGGCAAACATCTTGTCTTTACCGCATGCACTGTTCGTTGCAAGCAAAGTCTCCAATTTTGCAAGAAAATTTTGAAGCACATGCATACTGCTGAATGGTTGGCCCCCATTTTGAGGTTCCAATAAGGTTCTGCATGTGTTGCGAAAGTAGAAGATGCAGTTGGACGATCCATGATGTTCCGATGTTCCGAGTAAAGATTTCGGCTTATGATTTTAATCAGTGTATTTGTCGTTGTTGATCTGAGTTGGCAAGAGCGAATGAAGAAGCACTTCGCAGTAGTAGCTGGTAGGCTGGCAAAAGCAAGATGTCTTTGCAAGGCCAAAACAGTCATTATTCAAACGTTTGATTTGGAAGAAACCCACGAGACCACGCAATAAATGTCGCAACATAAAAAGATGAAAAGATAAAACAATATAAAACAAGATTATATCCGGGCGCCCAAGGTTTGTTTGAATGTTTCGCGGCCAAGAGCCACTTAGAAGTCCTGTCCTTCAGATATTGTTGTCTCGGCCTCTCTGCACGAAGCACAGGGATTTCTTGGACGAGCTCAAGAAGGCACATTTGCCATCTGATGAGAGATGATGAGAGATGATGAGAGATGATGAGAGATGATGAGAGATGATGAGAGATGATGAGAGATGATGAGAGATGATGAGAGATGATGAGAGATGATGAGAGATGATGAGAGATGATGAGAGATGATGAGAGATGATGAGAGATGATGAGAGATGATGAGAGATGACAGGGATGATAGGGATGATAGGAATATAGAATATGATGTATATAAAGATGTATTAAAAAATACTGGGCTTTGCATCTCTGCAGGCTTTGTGCACTTTCTCAACTGCATTTCTTTCGTGGTGATTGCTTTGTTGTTGCAGTCCTCTTGCAGGCGTTGCAGCCTGCATCCGAAAACAAAAGTTTCGGCGTCTATGATTGCAGTTTTGACCCTGAGGCAGTTGACACTTTGACATCGGCCAAAGATGCTAAGCCTTTTAAGCCATTTTTAAGCCAGGCTTGCAAGTCTGAGTGTCAACTTTTTCTTCGAATACAAAGCCGCCGTCCAGGTCGTGTTCTTAGCGCGTCACCTTTGCTCTTTCCAAAATCGTTGGAATTCAAACTTTGACGCTGATCTGTTCAGAATGTGGGGCTGCTTTTTCACTGCAGCTGGGAAACTTGTTCGAAATCTTGCACGCAACTCTCAACGGCATAGAAAGCCAGAATGGGAATAGGAAATTGCATGATTCTTCAGAAAGTTGATAAACACGATGCAAGAAGATAAGTTTTGACAAGAGAAAGAAAGTTGGAGACGCAAAGGTATCAACCTTTCAGTCAAACCCTCCTTGACCTGTGTGACCCCAGTCCTGTACGAGTGAAGGAAGATCGCAACTCCTATGATTCACCAAAGAAATTGGTACAACCAGGTTTTGTCGTGCCATGTTTTGCTTCAACGGCGAGATTTAGCTCGCTGATGTCCTCGGAAGTCGTACCCTTTCTCAAAGAGAGCTCGGGACTGTGAGCGTGCGCTTTTTTCTCGATTTGCAAGATTGGAACTGCTGTATGATCACATCATTATCTACATTTGAAAGAACAAATAAGTATGGATTATTAGATTATCATTGTGATCAAACTATTGGCAGTAGTTATGTCCAAACTAAAAAAAATATAGTACTCAGAGCTACAGTAGATAGCTATATACTGGTGCTCAGTGTGAACTACGATAGATTAGCCATAAAATCTTAAAATCTAATGATGGTAATCGACTGATATTTGCTATTTTTTGTGGATATTAAGCATGGTGAATAGCATGGAGCCAATGTATTTTGCAATTTCTAGTCGTATATATATATATATATAGATATATATAGATATGTATATATAAATATATAAATAAATATATATATATATATATTTGTGTAAATATATTTGCAATAAAAAGATGTTGGCTGAAAATTAAAGAAAACATTAGTAAGGAAACTAGCTAGTAATTATTTGTTTTACCATTCTAACCAAGCTATTTTTGGTAGTTGCCATCCTCATTGTAGCTACTTCAATCAGAACCAGGATAGATAGCTATATGATAATACTTAATGTACGCTAATGCTAGTATAGCCATGTCTTATATAGTCTTAGTTTCCCACTGCTATTTACACACCATAGTGCACATTAACTTCGTGAATTGAATCGAATTGCTAAATGCTAGGGACTTATATATATACATACAGTTTGTATATATATATATATATATAACCTGCTGGCTAGTAAGTGTAGTAGACATTACCAAAGGCAAAATCTAATTATTGATCAAGTCATTATTCTTTTCACACTGTTATTGGCAACCGGTATCCCAACTAAAGTTAGCTGTTTACTATTGATAGAAATATGCACACATAATAGCTACTTTCTAGCTAATAGATGTAATAGATGATATTTGTCAATGAATGGCTTAATCATCAGTTAAGCTATTAGAGAAAACAATCTATATATAATTGGTAGTTACTGTCCTTGCTGTAGCTATATATCAGCCAGGGCTCAAATAGATAGCTACATGATAGTACCTAAATTAAGCTATAGTAGAATAGCCATTCCATAGGTTGTAATTATACTAATTCATGGCTAATCACTAGCCATAATCATGTTGACATGGCTGCAGATAATATCATACACTTTCGCATAACATATCATAAAAGTAAATATTTTGATGCCAGCAAAAAACAAGATCAAATATCATAGGAAAAAGTATTAGGGTGAGAGCATGCAGCATAATTTAGTCAAGAGAGCTTGTAACTTTTGCTGGGAACTGTTTTTTCCAACTAAAGAGAAACAAGATGATAAAAATCCAGCAATGCCTTGAGACAAGATAAAAAATATGAGATAAGATAGTAAGGCAACACAAAATGTCCTGAGACCAGATAAGATCTTATCTCAAGATATGATGATACAAAACATATGAAGATTAGTCAAGTTAAAGCATCTTAAGTCAAAAGGTTCTTACTTTGTGGGTTAAATCAGATAGGACAAGCTGTTTTAAGACAACAAATAAAATGCAAATAAATCAGAAATCTTTTGGTAAGATAAGGCATTTAAAGATTGAATAGCATTGGAAGACATCTTAGGATGAAAGGAAACCTTGAGATCAAGGATTGTAAGGATAATTCTGTGATCTAAATGTTGGTACACCTCATGGACCAAGTCTTGCAGCTAGTGGTCAGGTGGCCATCTGCAGTTTTTTTTTTTGTTTTGTTTGGTTTTCTCGAGGTTTTTGAGGAGTGGTCAAAACACTCGAGAAAACCAAAAAAACCCAAAAAAACAAAACTGCAGACTCCATGAGCAAGGCTGAAGTCTTCCAGTCAGTGGTCAGGTGACCATGGGGTCTGTAGTTTTTTTTTTTGATTTTTTTATTTATTTTTTTATTTTTTTCGGTTTTTTGGTTTTCTCGAGGTTTTTGAGGAGTGGTCAAAACCCTTGAGAAAACCAAAAAAAACAAAAAAAAACAAAACTGCAGACCCCATGAGCAAGGGTGAAGTCTTCCAGTCAGTGGTCAGGTGACCATGGGGTCTGTAGTTTTGTTTTTTTTTGTTTTTTTAATTTTCTCGACGTTTTTTTGGTTTTTTTCATATCTCCAGGTAATTGTATGTTGGTGTATGGCTTGTTGCATTGATTGAATTTTGAGCAGATGCTTTGATTTGAAGCAGATGTTCCCAGATACACTGATTTTGCGCGCGCTGGTGGTCCCCTGTTCTGTTCTCAAAAGGCATATAGGAAGTGGTGTCTGGCATTGTAATCATTTATCTCAAGTCTAGCTTGTGTTAAGCCATGTACGTGGCACAAATCTTCTTGTATGAAATGTGGCGTTCAGCCTGAGGACCTGCAATGTATGTGGATTGTTTGGTGCACTAGTGTGTATGTATGTATGTATGTATGTATGTATGTATGTATGTATGTATGTATGTATGTATGTATGTATGTATGGATGTATGGATGTATGGATGTATGGATGTATGGATGTATGGATGTATGTATGTATGTATGTATGTATGTATGTATGTATGTATGTATGTATGCATGTATGCATGCATGTATGTATGTATGTATGTATGTATGTATGTATGTATGTATGTATGTATGTATGTATGTATGTATGAATGTATGTATGTATGTATGTATGTATGTATGTATGTATGTATGTATGTATATGTATGCGGTTGTGTCTTTCTGCGGTGTTTGGATTCTTGCATGGTGTGTGCACACACAACTGTGTACAGGCTATTTCTTCTGTGTGTAATATGTGTGATATATGAATCAACCCCGCAAATGTATGTATATATATGCATATATCTATATACACACATGCACATATATATATATATGTCCATACATGTCTTCTGGTCTTGTTTCATTTCCTTCTCCAGTGCCAGAAATAGAACTCTGGAAGAAGAAGAAGAAGAAGAAGAAGAAGAGGAAGTCTCAGAATGCGTGATCCGCTTTCTGGTCAGACGTCAATGCCAGAAGCAAACTCGGGAAGGCCGCAAATGGGTGACTGAGGTATGACTTTTCGGAATTGCGTTTACATTGAGGGAAAAACTTTACGTATGACTTTGGTGAGACTTTGTTTGACCGTACAGGAAGCTGCTCAGTGTCCTATCGCCCCTTGTCAATTCGAAGCATTGCATGCTGATCAGGGATCAATAGCTTCCTGTCGAGAGCGACTGAAGAAATCCAGGATGAAAGCGCAGCACGGGGGTGACCGATTTGTAGCTGCAGTCTTTTTCATCTCCTGGCTATTGAAATGTCTATAGACACGTGATGACCCGTGTGTCTGTAGCATAAAGTCCACTTCCTCGGGTTTACAGTGCAGCGCAACTAGGCCGCACATCTTCCTTTGTGATCACAGCCCTGGACAGGACCATTCCGACCATTCGTTGGTTTTCGCTTCATTTAGGCGCTTCCTTCTTGCAGGACCAGCATGAAGATCCTCTACCCTTCTTTACCAGCTAGCGACTGTCTGGGCGGGCGACTTATCTCAGTTTCTTGCCATCCCAAGTTTTGGCAGCTCAGTTCCTCCGAGTTCTTCCGTGCCCTTCAGGAAGCCTCTGTGATCATGGAGGCAGAGTGCAGAGGCACACCAAACTCTCTTCAGCTCACATCGAAGAATATCGAAGATTCTATTTTTCAAGTCTGGGCAAAGGAAACACCATCATACAAGAAAGCCAAGACAAGGAATTGGATTGGCAAAGCCTACTGGTGACTACCAAACTGTTTTCAGTAAGCATTGCATCAAGAAGTAAACTATGTGCACACAAGCAGTCCGACTGAATCAGGCGCGACATTCCCTGACTACATAGTGTGATATCGGCCAGGACATGTTCACGAAAGCTGTTCACGAAAGCAAAGATGAGGAGGATGAGGATGATGAGGAGGGATGCTCCCGCAACTGCTGCTGATGATGACGACGACGATGATGATGATAATGATGCTGATGATGCTGATGCTGATGATGCTGTTGCTGATGATGCTGTTGCTGATGATGCTGTTGCTGATGATGCTGTTGCTGATGATGCTGTTGCTGATGATGCTGTTGCTGATGATGCTGTTGCTGATGATGCTGTTGCTGATGATGCTGTTGCTGATGATGCTGTTGCTGATGATGCTGTTGCTGATGATGCTGTTGCTGATGATGCTGTTGCTGATGATGCTGTTGCTGATGATGCTGTTGCTGATGATGCTGTTGCTGATGATGCTGTTGCTGATGATGCTGTTGCTGATGATGCTGTTGCTGATGATGCTGTTGCTGATGATGCTGTTGCTGATGATGCTGTTGCTGATGATGCTGTTGCTGATGATGCTGTTGCTGATGATGCTGTTGCTGATGATGCTGTTGCTGATGATGCTGTTGCTGATGATGCTGTTGCTGATGATGCTGTTGCTGATGATGCTGTTGCTGATGATGCTGTTGCTGATGATGCTGTTGCTGATGATGCTGTTGCTGATGATGCTGTTGCTGATGATGCTGTTGCTGATGATGCTGTTGCTGATGATGCTGTTGCTGATGATGCTGTTGCTGATGATGCTGTTGCTGATGATGCTGTTGCTGATGATGCTGTTGCTGATGATGCTGTTGCTGATGATGCTGTTGCTGATGATGCTGTTGCTGATGATGCTGTTGCTGATGATGCTGTTGCTGATGATGCTGTTGCTGATGA
>VSDK01013717.1:181078-187751 GCA_009767595.1 Symbiodinium kawagutii
TGATCAGTTGCAAATGCTATAGCAGGCCACAGGCGTTTTAAGATTTGTTCCGGGAAACATTCAACCCTTCAAGAACTCTTCCACTTGAACGCAGGTATCAGCTCTTCATTCACAGCCCGTCGGTGGCAGGGACCCTTCAACTGTCTTGCCAAGGACAAGGGATGCACGACACGTTTTGCTTTATAGAACTGTGGCAGTCTACTGTGTGTTCACTCACAAAAAAACCATGCTCTGAGCCCAACAAATCTGTGCATTTCAAGCACTTGCAAAACTTGTCAGTACCTAGTGCCTCGCTTTGGAGGACAACTGCGACATCGCAAGTGTTTGCAGGAGTTGTGCTTAGTTTGGTGGCTGTGATGACGCAAACAGTTTGAGCCGAGTCCAGTCACAAATCTTACACTTATGAGAGTAGGCAGATCCTCTAACCCACCACATCAAGTACACCGTACACCCTTGAGTCAAGCGGAAAACCAATATATTTTGAAGTGAAGAGTTGAGAAATGCTTTGAAACAGTGTGGGAGGTTGTCGGCAAGGATTCCCCTACAGTGGAGCGAAAACCTTTGCAAGTATCATTTTTTTCTTCAGCTGACCAGGTGAGGGGTGCTTAGACTGAAAAACGAAGTCAGCAAAGAACACTTTTGCAACAGTTGATCAAGATGGCACCGACAATATGACAGTTATGCAGCCACAAGCAAGTTCTAGCGCATATGTGGTTCCCAACGCCCAGCCCTATTGACAACCGCCGAGCAGATAGTGCAAGTTTGATCCTGGACACAGAAACCATACACTGCGTCAACAGGTAGGACTGTAGGACTCAACTTGGACTCAACTTGGACTCAACTTGGACTCAACTTGGACTCAACTTGGACTCAACTTTTCTTGCAGTCAGATGCATGACACTTGATTCCGTTGGAAGGTAGCAAACTTCAAAGCTTTGTCCTTGTAGTTGGTGGAAAAAATGTGCAGGTAGTCGATTTGGAAGCTGCGCTCCTCCCCAGATTCTGGTGCCTCATTTTTCTCATGCAATAAGTTGACGCAGATGGAATATATTAGATTATTTTCCAACTATTCCCCCAGTATTTAGATCTATTTGGTAGCCACATTTGGAGTACAAGACGTACTGGCAGTTCAGATTTACACATGAGTCCCAACCATGAAACCTATCGTTTTGCTCTTGGGTGCTCGGGCTGCACCCCGTTTTTCCAGAAGACTTTTGGCCCTCCAATGACGAGGCATCCGTCCTTTCCTGGTAGTTCAGCCTCTGTTGAGAAGACAATCTAAGAAAGATAGGCGCTTCTTTTGCTTGGGGTGTTCAGTGTAGCTTAGTCTTGTAACTCAAACAAAGTGGACAACGCCTTTGATTAGATGTTCTTCTCAGGGAAGTAGATGGCTCCTGCAGGTTTGATCTTTGTCAGCAAAAACACAAAACAAGACGAACATAGACATAGAGTAACACTGAGTAACACATGCAAAAATCTCTCATACAAAACCAAGCAAACAAGCAAGCGAGATAGCAACACCGCTCCATCATCCTGTATCCGTAAACGCGCGCCATCGCGGCAGTCTTTCTCAGGGCCGGGCTTTGTCAGCCACAAGTCTTGAAGAGCTCGGAGGGAGTTCTTTCAATTACATTTGGAATGCTTCACAAGAACTCCTTCACAATGCTTCACAATGAAGGGAGTTCTTCCAAGACGCACAGGCCCGGTTTTCCAGCCTTTTAGAATTAGAACTGCAAAGGCATGAGATCTCTTTAAGCTCATGCGACCCAACGTTGCCACGTCTCATTTGAGACTTTACACGTGAGATCTCACGTTCAGCAGAGTTGTTTCTGCCATGACTTGAAACGAGCTCGAACATAGCATCAACATCTCTAGCAAGTGCAAATGAACGTTTACATCCCACCCCCCACGTAGCATCAACGCTGTTAGCCGGTGCAAGTGAACGTTAACATCCCACCCCGCCCACCAACTGCATCCTCCACGTAGCATCAAAATCCCAAAATGCATTTTGGGTGACAGGCGTGGGAGGAGAAGCGCATGAAACAAGTGACATCCGCTGCGTCATAGCAAAAACAATGGCAACCGTGGGATAAAACGCGGGCTACGCGGATGACAAAAAGGGAAATACAGGTGGTTCAAACGTGCGTTTAGAGGGCGCCAACGAAAACACTTCCAGAATCACAGTAAAATGATGTAAAATGTTTGCAGACATCTTTGTCAAACTTTGCAAAAACCCTTCTGCGAGGCCCAACAGAAAAGGTCAGCATTCAGCAAGGATTGTCGCCCTGATGGATCCGTTGTGAACATAGGCGTAGTCCGAGCCAGACAAAACAGAGGGATCCGTATCGCGAAATTTGTTTTCCCCACCCAGTTGATCCGTCGCCGATTTCTTGGACCGAGTTGACGCTCATAAATGCTCATAATATATCTTATTTTGATGTTACACAGGGCCTCTTGACGGCGCACAGACAGCTGAGGATTCTGGAAGTTCGATTCTATCCAATTTCTATGTTATATATTCATATCGTAAGTAGTTCGTTTATACTGTAATTAATGTATTTATGTTTACTCATATGTTTTCCCTTTATGATTCTGGACAGCGATCACAGGGTTTCGATCTTCCTGATGCCAAGGTAGTCCTGAGTGCAGATTCAAGGTCACCATTTCCCCTGAGTCGTGCGGAGAGAGCGTGCTCATCGCAGAAGCTGCATGAAACTCTAGATCTTCGATACAGACATATGATGAGATACACTTATACTACTTTATATGTATACATATATTACTGTATGTAGTTTATTGGGAAGAATGTTTTCTTGTCTCGCTTTCATGTGCTTTTGCTTTCAAAAGAATGAAAGACATCGTCCATGCAGGTACGGTGCACAAACTGACGCCTCCCTTGGCACAATCCAGATGGAATTGAAGGTTCGCTTCAAAGAGCATCCACGTGTGAAGCACCTCTCAGTCCTCTCCAAAGCTTTGAAATTCCTTCTTTCAACTTCTTTCAATCTCTTTTCGTTCTTCTTTCAACTTCTTCATCTTCATCTTTCCGGTCTTTCTATCTTCTTTGCTGGGCCGCTGTTGCATTCTCAAGTCGTAACACCTGCTCTTGCCCAAAGATCCTACCCTGTTTCCCTCCACACAGACTGAATTTGTATGTAGTCAGGGCTGGGAACTTCCAAGCCAGCAGAGAGTCAAAATTTCTTGCGGATTGTCAGAACAAATTCAGAACTGTCTTGCAGCGTAGCAACATTGAGGATGGTTGATGGTAGTATAAATTATTGTTTCCTATGTGTTTCTTACTCCTTTCTTCTTAGCTGCCTGGTTCTGTTTTGGTTTAGACTCCTTCACCTGCGTGGCACATGTTCGGACTTGCTCGGAGCTTCAAACGATTTGTTCTTCCTGCTTTACGGCGTGATGTGCCAGTGCCTTTCTTTGCCACGAAGTCTACGGCATTTTCTGTAAGGGGTGAAGGAGCATCAAGGAGCTGCAGAGGCAGAAATTTTGCTTCAGCCAGTTTTTGGTTTCGATCTCTCTCCCTCTCTGAGCCTCTCTGAGCCTCTCGAGCCTCTCTGAGCCTCTCTGTCTCTCTTTCTCTCTTGTCCAACAAAGTGCTCGGCAGCTACAGTCACGATGCTGAGCTGTTTCAAACTCCGGTCTTTGAGATGGCATGTTTGTCCGTAGTCTGAGTGGTCAAGTTCCCTGAGTGTCCTGGGGCTGACCATGGACAATCCTCATCTCATTTTGTCTCTTGAAAAACACTTGCTTTTAGCACTTGCTTGACCCACTTACAGTCACTTACGACTCAGTGAACTTCACTCAGTACTGTCAGCAGCGGCACTCGACTCAGCTGAGGCGCCTTCCTCTCGAGCTGGCCGCTGCAACGCATGCCCCACAGAGTTCACTTGCGACACAAACGTAACGAGTTCAAAACGAGTTCAACCATTGGACAACGCAACGTGTTTGTCGTGCACTGCACCTGTGTTTTCCTCACCTTTTGAAGAAAAATGGGAAGATTTGCTGATCGCCGAATCGGAAGATGTGCCTTACCATCATCCCAGGTACCTTGTGTTCTTCATATAGAGGTGGAGTTGCTCCCAGGAGCGAGAAAAGTCTCGTCAGCGCAGAGCCTCAAAGATTCTGCTGGCGGAATTTCAATGCGTCAGGCGAATTCCAGTCAATCGAATACCAGCTCAGGGCAATCTTCGAGGCCGGAGACAGATGCCGAGTTTTTTGTTCTTAGCCTAGCCATCCTAGCGGCCTAGCCTTTCTTTTCATATTCTTTTTTCCTGAAGTCCTTTTGAATTCTTTGGAAGATCTTTTTGCATTTCTTTTTGGATTCCTTTTCAAAGGAAGAATTTGCATTGCTTATTGATGGTGGCATGCAGGAATCTCAGAGCTGTAACGTCAAGAACTCCATTGCCATGACATTTGCCTAGGCCACTGCATTTCATAGCGCAGCACCAACAGCCCGTGCAATGCCAAGTCCAGCTGCATAGGGCGGCTGCTGAGCTTGGGAGTTCAATTTTTCCCCGCAGATGCTTCACATGCTCTCCTGAGTGGTCCTCAGTCCTCAGTCCTCGGTCCCCTCGGTCCTCGGTCCTTGAGGAATTTTTCATTTTTGACTCGCGTCACGCTGCATCGACTCTCATCGCTGACTGTCTGAATCTGAGCTTCGTGACAATGAATCTTGCGCACCAAGCAATGACGGATTCCCACAACACTGATTGTAGAAATCTAGCTCTGGTGTTTTGAGATTTGCCTTGATTTACGGTAGCCAGAATTCCAGAGAGAAATTTGACATTGAGAGGGCGTTTTTCTCCCAACACCAAGCTAGTTTGCATTACGAGCTTGTGTAGACAAAACTGATGCACACATCATCCATCAACATCATACTTTGAATCGGTAAAGGTAGGAGTTGGTATGGTTTTGATTTACATGTTTTGCGCATGGTTTTAGCTAAGTTCCTTATGACTCGTCGGATCCGGAAAACAGTTTGGCTGCGGTCTGAGTTTTGTGGATTTGAGCCGGGCTAGAAATGCACACATTTTTTGTTTTGGCCTCTACACTTCAGTACCCAGACTGATTACAAGGCATGTCGCGCATAGCTGTTTTGGAGTCCGCAAGGAAGCTTGCAACCAGATTAGATGCTTGATATGACTCATATGAACGTCTTTGCTCCCAAGTGAAGAATTGGAGCTTCCGTTCTTGAACTCAGCTGCTCAACAATTAAATGTCAGATTGGTCTCTTGCTGTTGTGACGCGATATTTGCTTCTAGGTGAAGATGTACATCCATGACTGTGACTCGCAGGAGGAGAACCAGATTTGCAAAATGTACTCGCTGTGGTGTCAGGGTATCACTGAAGTGCCTTGCAGAGTGCAAAGAGTGGCACTTTCTCCCAAGGATGCGTTGCGTGCATCCTATCCCTCTGCAGAGGATTATAGGCCAATCTCATCTGCAAATCTAAGAATTCTGTTGTTAGCATTTGGGATTTGCTCAGCTCTATGAAGTGTCTCCATGGGTAAGCCCGGCCAGTCGCATGGGAAGCATCAATTCTCGATGGCAGCTTACAGCTTTGCAAGTCGAGCACCAAGATCCTCCTGGGTGGTCTCGCTCACCTTAAACCTAAATACTGAGTATATTGAGTATATCTCAGTGAACTGACGATTGCATATGATTGCTGATTGAATCTGATGATGTTTTTTCCATGGGTATACTGTGGACTGTGGCACATTGATGCAACACATGCAGCCTCTGATCGTTTTCGAGGCAACTGCTTCGTCCCGAGTCAACGGCGAATTTCTCAGCGACTGGCACCGCCAATATTTTGTCCATTAGGTTTACAGTTCAAAGAGACCAAGAAAGGAAGAATATATAAATAAATGTACATATACACACACATATATATATATATACAGACACGCATATATCTATATTTACATATACAATCATATATTAATAAATATATATATATGTATATATGTATATATTTATATAAAGATATTTTCAATAGCGCTGTCCAATAGTTGAAAGACGTGATCCTTAGAGGCAAGGCTTTCAGCTGAGGATCCCAATGCTTTGGAAAGGTCGCTGTAATCTCCAACCGGGCGAATCCGGTGCCGTTGGCAGCTCAGGACGTGAATCCTACCGCGATCTCAGCATACACATACATGCGCAAGAAGACTGCATACAGCAAGCACATTATGCGCATATACAATCATATAAAATCATATACACACATGTAGTGATGAGTATGTTGAAATTTAGTTGTATTTCTCTCTCTCTATATATATATATGTATATGTATATGTATATGTATATGTATATGTAAATGTATATGTATATGTATATGTATATGTGTATGTGTATGTGTATGTGTATGTGTATGTGTATGTGTATGTGTATGTGAATGTGTATGTGTATATGTATGTGTATGTGTATATGTGTATATGTGTATATGTATATGTATATGTGTATATGTATGTATGTATGTATGTATGTATGTATGTATGTATGTATGTATGTATGTATGTTAGTTAGTATGTTAGTTAGGTTATGTTATGTTATGTTATGTTATGTTATGTTATGTTATGTTATGTTATGTTATGTTATGTTATGTTATGTTATGTTATGTTATGTTATGTTATGTTATGTTATGTTATGTTATGTTATGT